>QLTV01002038.1:505805-523877 GCA_003457575.1 Thermophis baileyi
ATAAAATAGAATATAGAACAAAGAATAGAATAGAATAGAATAGAATAGAATAGAATAGAATAGAATAGAATAGGAATGTAGAACAGAGAATAGAATAGAATAGAATATAGAACAGAGAATAGAATAGGAATAGGAATAGGAATAGAATAGAATAATAGAATAGAATAGAATAGAATAGAATAGAATAGAATAGAATAGAATAGAATAGAATAGGAATAGGAAAATAGGAATAGTAGAATAGAATAGAAAGAGTAGAAGAAAATAGAATAGAATAGAATAGAATAGAATAGAATAGAATAGAATAGAATAGAATAGAATAGAATAGAATAGAATAGAATAGAATAGAACTTCAAAAAGAATGACATAAAATTCACAAAAGTGCTTCAAAACTGGCATAGGTATCCTCCCTATACTCATTGGCTGTTCTTTAAAGGAGCTTGTATTTCTCAATGTCTTCCTCAAGAAAACACTTAAGAAGGCAGTGATGACAGGGCAGCACCATCTACACCCAGGCGCCCCATAATGCCACCAGAATACAAGAGGCGGTTTCAATTACAGCTTACAGACGTTTCAATCCCCTCCGAAAGGCACCTGCTTTTGCCCAAGTGATTTCATCCTGAAACAGTTCAGTGCCCTCAGTCTAACATTGTTCTCTAGTACCATCCCGAAGGAGGCCTATGTGACATATGATTTATTACTATATCCTCTCACAGGACGTAAAGAATGGAAACAAAAGGTAGTTTACCTTACAATAGGAAGTTTGGTGAATGGCACAGGGGGGAGCTTTAAGCCATCTGGAAGGGTAATGAAGTCCATTGTTCCTGGGCATTTTGATGTATAGTTTTCTAGACTTTGTGTTACATCTTTCTTTTCTAAAAGGAAACAGAATTCTCATTACTATTGTATCAAATTAGAAGAGGCTGCTTCAACCTTACAAATGATGTAGGAACAGAAGGCACACAATTTTCACTGGTAAACAAGACAGTTGTTAAGTGAGTTTTGCCCCATTTTATGACCTTTCTTGCCACAGTTTTTAAGTGAATCACCACAGTTGTTAAGTGAATCATGTGGTCATTAAGCAAATCTGGCTTCCTCTGTTGACTTTGCTTGTCGGAAGCCGGCTGGGAAAGTTGAAAAAGATAAGTGCGAAATATGGGCATAGGTCTTTTTTTTCCCCAGTGCTGTTGTAACTTCGAACAGTCACTAAACAAATTGGTTGTAAGTTGAGGACTACCTGTCCATAAAGGATTTTAAAAGCTGGGAAGGAAAGTCCTACAATGACGGAAAAGAAATATAGGAAAGAAGACCGAAAGGCACGGATCTCAAGAAAACCAGACTGCCATTTCTTTCTACCCTCAAAAAGTCTGTTGAGATAAAAAATATATATATATATTCTGTTGCGTATTTCCAAGCTGTGGAATTCATAAACGAAGTAAAAGCCTCTTTCAGTCAGGCTCAGTTTGGAAATGATTATTTGAACTCTGGTTTTAGGCTGTAACTGGCTTAGTTTTTAATTTACCTAGAAGTGCCAAAGCCCACTGTAACAACATCGCCAAAAAAGGCATTAAGAGTTGTCAACCTAATCTTGCGTAGCTTCTTCTCCGGTAATATTACACTACTAACCAGAGCATACAAAACATTTGCTAGACCAATTCTCGAATACAGCTCAACTGTCTGGAACCCGCACTGCATATCGGACATTAATACAATTGAGCGTGTCCAGAGATATTTTACGAGAAGAGTCCTCCACTCCTCTGCTCGCAACAGAATACCTTATGCCACCAGACTTGAAATTCTGGGCTTAGACAACTTAGAACTACGCCGCCTTCGGTATGACCTAAGCATAGTTCATAAAATTATCTGCTACAATGTCCTACCTTCCTACCTGTCGGGTCAATGCCTGGAATGCACTACCGGACTCTGTGGTTTCATCCCTAAATCCCCAAAATTTTAACCTTAAACTGTCTACTGTTGACCTCACCCCATTCCTAAGAGATCAGTAAGGGGCGTGCATAAGCGCACCAGCGTGCCTACCGTCCCTGTCCTAATGTTCCCTTTTATTCGTATTCATTTCATGTATTCAAATCATGTTTATACTTATATATATTATCTAATACGTGCTTGACAAAATAAATAAATAAATAAATAAAATGGATGATATAAAGCAATCTGTTATGTCAAATGAAAATTTCATTTTGTCAACATCAAGGCACGCATTATTATTGTTTTCTTTTGTGAAACAAAACAAAATGCACCGGATAGCTCCTATGTATCCTCTCCCTGTGTGTTGATCCTGGGGTGCACCTTGGTATTCTGAGGAGCTCTGGGACAAATTACTGTATAATCTTCACAAATTATAAAATCATTTTGGTAGACGTTTGGATCCAGTTTTACTTGTAGCCATATATGACATGGAACAAACATTTTTTAAACAAGTAGCATATCACCCTCTATAGGTTTATGCAACTTGATATCACAAAGTTGTTAAAACAGCAAAACTATGGGAAAAAAAGACAAAATAAAAAGTTGAAACAGAAAACCCTACAGATTTGCATATCAGGTGTTCTACTTTTCTCCAACCTTTGCCCAACTACCTGAAAGTTCTACTTTGGACCTGAAATGCCCTTAATCTCTGGACCTTCAATGCAGATACAAAATAGCTGATACAAAAATAAAGTTTTGCATAATTTAGGTTTTATTGACCTATTTGATTTTTAGTCCATTTATCACTGAAGACCCATGACAGTATATAAAATGTCAAAAATGTAGTAGCAAATTAAAACATACAACTTGCCATTTTTTCCCATTAAAATAGATAGACATAAACTATTATTGCGGGAAGAGAATTGAAAAGTTTTTAATTAACAGTTAAACTTGTGTAATACTGACAATGCAATACCCTGCATTGTCTCTTTCAGACAGGACAGAGTAACAATTCGAAAAGGGGCAAAGTATGTTCCATTTTGAAAATGAGAAATATTCAAAGGAAGTTTGCAGTTTGGTCAGGAAAGCTAAGAGCAGAACTTGTCGTCCACCCAGCAACAGAAAACCAAAACCATACGAAATATTCTGCAGACTGGCCGGATGCCCTTCCTGTCGCCAATGTGGGGTTCACAGCAGATATATTCTCATTGTGCCCAGAGAGAGAAATATCTTCCTCTGCCTAGGATCGAACTCACAGCCTCCTGATTGTGAGGCGAGAGCTCTATCTCTAGGCCACTGCACCACTCCATTATCGTATATAATGTACATGAAACATTGTAATATTTTTTAAATAAAACGAATACCTTGGTCGGAAAGAAAATCTAGCATGGTTTGTAAAAGAAAAGATAAGTGTCGGACGGAAAGTGCTGGGTTTCCCATTCTCCTGGAGGCATACACTAACTCGTGAAGTAAACGCATCTGCACGGCAGCCCAACCACGATGAGTTCCTTTAAAAAGAGCAAAATAACATATGTTGTGTTAATACACTTTTAATACAGCACAGTCGCTCAATCTTCATTCAGCAATGGCCTCCATATATAGGTTTAACATTGACAAGGTTACCAAATCCTACACTGAGGGCTATCTAAGGAGATAAAATGGAAGGGTCACATTTAGCCATTCAACTGCTAGTACGGGAGCAAATATGATTATCTTGTGATATAAAGTTTCTTTGCATTCCTAGTAGCAAGTCATCAGTGATCAGAAGGGGTTCCAAAGATCGCCAGTGCCATAATCCCATGCTCTTCTACATAAGGAATTTGAATTTATCTATGTGTAAGGCCTACAAAAGGCTATGAACTTTCTTGAACAATGTTTATGTATCTTTTATGCTACTGTATATTTATTTATTTATTTGTTCAATTTCAATGGCTGCCCACCTCAACCAATGACAAATTATTCCTTCCTCAACACAATAAAAATATTTTTTGCCCTCTGGGAAAAAAAGCTTCATATTTTCCACTTCATCGAATTATTTTGTGACACAAAGTACAGATCATAATGAACATTTGGATTTTGATTACCGTATTTTTCGGACTATAAGACGCACCGGTGTATAAGACGCCCCAAGATTTCGAAGAGGTAAGTAAGAAAAAAAAGTTTTTGTCCTCCCCGGCCCCCAGGAGCACTCTGCAGGCCTCACAAACCCTCTGTGCGCCCCATTTTTCACCCGTTTTTGCGAAAAATGGGGCACGCAGAGGGTTTGGGAGGCCTGCAGAGTGCTTCTGGGGGCTGGGGGAAGGCATGCGTCTTATAAACCGAATACAGCCATTTTTGGCCTCCCAAAGCTTCACCCCCATGTCCCACTTTTTGCAAAAAATGGGCCCGTTTTTCACAAAAAAAGAGCATGCAGAGGGTTTGGGAGGCCTGCAGAGTGCTCCTGGGGGCTGGGGGAAGGCAAAAAATGCCCCAATTTTTGTGGAAAATGGCCTGTTTCTCACAAAAATGGGGGCGTTTTTGTCTTCCCCCAGCCCCCAGGAGCACTCTGCAGGCCTCCCAAACCCTTTGTGCACCCCGTTTTTGTGAAAAACGGGCCCGATTTTCACAAAAATGGGACGCGGGGGTTGGGCTTCGGGAGGCCAAAAATGGCTGTATTCGATGTATAAGATGCACCAACATTTCCACTCTCTTTTAGGGGGGAAAAAGGTGCGTCTTATACTCTAAAAAATACGGTAATATACCTTCAATCTAACATGCATGTGCTCTCAACTTGTTTCTCATCGTTGTTGCATACCTCTGACCTTAATTACTATTCAAGCGAAACGGAAGGAATGTTATGTCTGAAAAATTAAGTTATATTAATTAAATTCTAAAAACAAAGAACTAAACTGTAGAACTCCTTCCATTCACAAAGGCTTTTCGTACAAGGAAGAGTTCTGCTTGAGAGAAAATAAGGTGGGCAATGTTATGTCTGTGGAGATTCTCAGTCATCCAGGTCATGGTTGTCCCAAAGGTGCTTTTTTCAAGAGGCAACTGGACTTTCTGGTTTTTCTTTGAAGACATTTCGCTTCTCCTCCAAGAAGCTTCTTCAGCTCTGACTGGATGGTGGGGAATGGAAGGATTTATACTCCTTGCAGACAGTTGGTCATTTGCAAGCAAGGAATATAAATCCTTCCATTCCCCTCCATCCAGTCAGAGCTGAAGAAGCTTCTTGGATGAGAAGCGAAACGTCTTCAAAGAAAACCAGAATATCCAGTTGCCTCTTGAAAAAGCACCTGTGGGTAACTTAACCTACTGATTTTTTTATTCTCACTCATTTAGCTTTATTACATAAAAGCAAAAATAGGAAATGTTGGGTTTGTTGGCTTGCTTCTCTCTAAGCCAAACTTGGTACCTTTGCTGAAATCTTTAGGATCCAAAGACAGGCTATAACCAGGAAGTGTTTCCAGAAGAAGTTTATAGCAGGCTCTCCAACCAGGTTCTACGATGCTTGGGGCTACACACTGCATGGCAGCCACTCGTTTGAAAAAAGCTGATTTGCGATGAAATCCAATTCTCTCATAGAGCTCAGAAAGAATGCTGTAGCGCTGGATTTTTTCTTCTTCAGAAAGCTGACCGTTTTTTTAAAAGGGGGGGGAACAAACAATTGATTTAAAAAGAATTTTAATAACCAAAATTGCCATAAGCAAACTAGGTGCAAAAAAGGCAAGAAAAATAAGCTCTGAAAGCGTGTGTGTGTGTGTGTGTGTGTGGTGTGTGTGTGTGTAGATAGATGATAGATAGATAGATAGATGATAGATAGATAGATAGATAGATAGATAGATAGATAGATAGATAGATAGATAGATAGATAGATATAGATAAAGACAGACAGACAGATGAGATAGAAATAGATTAGATAGACAGACAGACGGCAAAAAGGAAATAAACTTTCACTCAGCAAACATTTAACATAAACAAGTGATGTATGAATGCTGGACAGACATTTCCACTTCAGGTATGTACCCAAAAAACCCCTGCAGTTTGCCTCTTCTAAAGTATAAGTAACTGCAATAATAAATTGTTTTAAATCTGTTACCAAACAAAACATTGTGGTTTAAGACAAGCCACCCCCCCCCCTGCTGAAGATTGGACTAACCCTACTATGATTACTTTTTAGAAAGCATTTAAAACGAGACTTTTCACATAGGTGTTTGAAGACTTAAGATCTGCATTTCACTTCACATCCAATCATTAGGGGGCTATTTTAACATTTTACTAATTTTGGGAGAATTGTTACAATGTTTATAGTTTGATAATTTGACTTCTAAACTGCCTAGGGATGTGTGAACGCAGTGGAAGGTAAATAAAAGTGGAAAACATTTATCTGAAGTCCATACAATAGTTAACATAACTTGGTTACATCGCTAAAAGAAAAAAACAGAAGAAGGCAGAACTTGCTGCTGGATTCTGAACATCTGTTATATAAGCTGCTGAGAAACAATTTTATAAAAATAACTGTAATTAGCATAGGAAAGTTACCTGTATATTGTAATACCAGATGAACATACTTTAATAGTCTGCTAGAGTTTTATGGAATATTCCAGGGAAACAGACTGAATTCCATCTCTTATCAGTTCAGCACCTGGGTTTTCAGGACTGTGTTTTAAGATCTGTGCCACTGCCTAGCCCATCCATAAAACTGTAAGGATATTAACTATTTCTCAATACAAAAATGGTGTATAGTCAGAAGTGTATCCTACTTTACAAAACCAGCTAGCTCTTGGAAAAAAAAGTAGCATGTTCTTTCTTTTGTGCACTGAAATACTCATGTGCCCTGTACTAAGTGACAAACAAACAAACCCATTTTGAGATGGAAGCAAAATATGCCTTAGTTAAATGGAAGAGTGAAAGCTATCTCATGACTAAGGTAAAATGAAAACCCCAATCAGAAATTCCCAGAAAATGGGGGCGGGGGGGAGGAGGAGGAGGATTATGTTATTTTGTTTTCCTACAGATTTAAAATTTTATGCATCATCAGCTATTCAGCAGATAGTTGTTCTTGCTTACAGCAGTTGTTCAGGGAATACAAAAAATCTTGCTGGGTATCAAAATATTACAAGTTCCCAAAAGACAAGAGTTAATTTCAACTGCTACCAACCCAGCAGTATTCTTATTGTATGAAAACCCCACTAGGTTGTTTAACCACAGGTTGGGTGCCTCTAAACCCAACAGGCTTCCCTTCGCTCAGTCCATTAAAGCAGAGATTGGACTGCCATCTCCTTTAATTTGCATTTCTGCACTGAGCAGGAGTTGGCTTCTACGATTCCGTTAAGTCTATTTTTGTCATGTAACTATTCCAGTTAAAGACAGAAATAACTCTGCAAAAGAGAGTAAGCAAAGCACTGTATTTAGATAATTTAATCTATTAAACAGTATTTTATATTGCTACTAGTCCAATCAGAGCATTAATCATTTTTATGATGCAACACTGCTGACCCCTAGTGTAATGTTAAGATACGAATGTAAAGTCTGCTGCAAATTTTGTTCAAGTATACCAAAAGAATCTAATGATTTTTTTTTATAAAACAAAAAAGTACTGTTATTAACAAAGTTGAATGTACACAAAGGAAGAATAATTGGAGACGTTTGCAGTGGCCAACTTCCTTCTAATTTTTTTTAAAATATTTTTTTTTAAAGGTGTTTTGTGGACAGGAAACTTGGTGAACACCAAGTTACGTGCCAATAGGAAAACAGATTGTTGCCTATCTGTATTTTATGGAATATAGTATTGAAAAAGGCATTTTCTCTATTATATATAAAAGGAAATCTGAAAGCTTTAGAAGAAATAATATATATCTAAAATGCCAATACTTTCAATCTGTAAGAAACAGCTGCTTTCTAGAGTTAGGCATTTACGTTCAGAGGTGGTATTCAGCCGGTTCGTACCGGTTCGGGCAAACCGGTAGTAGCGACCTGGGGGTGGGTCTGGCCACCCGCCCCGGTGCTATTCCGTCCTATTTAGCCACATTTCCAAGCCATGCGCATGCATGCAAGTCACACGCGCGAGCAAAGCGCATGCGCGGAAGGCCGCATGCATGCATGCAAGCCGTGCGAGAGCAAAGCGCATGCGTGTAAGGCCGCGCGCATGCACGGAAGGCCGCGCGCATGCGTGGAAGGTGCACACATGACCAAAGTGAGCGTGTGCACATGCGCGAGCAAAGCACATGCGCGGAAGGCCGCATGCATGCGTGCAAGCCGTGCGAGAGAGCAAAGCGCATGCGTGGAAGGCCGTGCGCATGCATGGAAGGCCGTGCACATGCGCAGAAGGTGCACACGTGACCAAAGTGAGCATGCGCACGCGTGCTCTCACATTGTCGGTGCTCGGCGAACCGGTAGGGAACCTATGTGAATCCCACCTCTGTTTACGTTTGAGGAATAACTTACTGCACATGCAAACTTACAAAAGAGAACAGACATATAAATAGAGAATGTGGCTTAGTACTATTTCTGAAAACTCAGATATTATTTTTACAGAATGGCTTTTTGCAAGCATCAAGTTCCTCATTGTGGGAAAACAAGGCACAGAACTAGACAGGCATTTGGTGAAAATTATTAAGGTTCTTCTGTTCTTAAAAATAATCCAAAGACTGATGGAGAAATTAATTCCCAGTCAAAAGGAAAGTGTGTTCTCACCTGACGAAGGTTAATATAAACAGCATTTTGGAGGAATTCAGAAGCTTCCATGCTTCTTTTCTGTATTGCAAGCACTCTCACCGCCTTCACACAAGCTTCCAGCTCAATAACACCAGCGTTCTTATACTATAAGACATACATAATGGATTAAAATATTGGTCTATTGTATACTTCCTGGTCACATTATAAAATGTATTTCTCTACAAGAATCCTAGGGTATCCTTTGGTATAACAGATCAAGCTATGTTGTTCTACAATTCAGTATGAATCTATTTTGCTGAGATGTAGCCAGGGCTAAAACATGGTTATTATCGTTAACCAAATCATATGGTTGCATCTATGGATACATAGAGCAACAAATTATGAAACCAACCTCTTATTTTTTTGTACCACTTGAATAATACCTAGTAATTCTACTAAGTGAAATGATGCAGGAAATGACCATCAAAATTCAATTCAATTCCTTCCTTCCTTCCCCTTCCCTTCCTCCCTCCCTATCTTTCTCCTTCCTTCCTTCCTTGCTTCTCCTTCCCTTTCCCTCCTCCCTCCCTTCCTCCCCATCTTTCTCCTTCCTTTCCTTCCTTCCTTCCTTTCTTCCTTCCTTCCTTCCTTCCTTTCCTTCCCTTCCTTCCTTTCCTCCCTCCCTCCCTTCCTCCCTCCCTATCTTTCTCCTTCCTTCCTTGCTTCTCCTTCCCTTTCCCTCGTCCCTCCCTTTCTCCCCATCTTTCTCCTTCCTTCCTTCCTTCCTTCCTTCCTTCCTCTTCCTCTGTCGAGTAAGATTACTATGGTGCTGAGACTACTATAACTGATTCCCATGTTTTTGATTTGGTGCTGTACCATATGGAGTGCTGAATAAGAAGATACCCGGAAGAATTAATGCCCACAGCCTTCAATTTTTCCAACAGAAAACAGGCTGTTCTCACTGTTTAAAACTAGCAAGATCATCAGGAGCCTTCCATTGCAAAGACAAAGCATCCCTCTGCTCAGCATGCACTTCATTGGCCCTGTTCACATATAGAAAATACTTCACGACTCACGCAGGGAGGCAGAAGGTTAGTTTTAACCCATCAGGTCAGGTCAACTGTGTTATGAGAACATCACAATCTAGTTTCCAAGCTTGTTTAGTCAGCCCTTTAAGACAAAGTGGTGGTGACACAGAGCAAGTCTCACCACTATAGAGTTGACTGCCAAAATCTGATATCAGAAACACTTTCCCCCCAAATGATAAGCAAACAGAATAAACTATCAACAATGCAATAAAATAAAGCTGAACGTTTTAAATTTTTTATTCCACTATTCTTAACATATATAGTACACAGATTTTTTTTAAAAAAAAGATGGGATCCAAAGATCAAAATTCATATTTTGCATTATAACATCTTTAATCGGTCTTATTTTCTAAATCTGAAATACTGTTCATAAGTTGTAATTACCGTATTTGTCACTCCTTAAGATGCACCTGACCATAAGACGCATTTCCATTTTCGGCCTCCGTGCGTCCCGTTTTTGGCCTTCACGTGTCCCATTTTCGGCCTTGCAGAGGCCAAAAAGGGGGCACGCGGAGGCTGAAAACGGGACGTAGAGGCTGAAAACGGGGCGCATGGAGGCCGAAAACGGGACGTGCGGAGGCCAAAAATGGCCGAAGGGTGGGGGCTGGTGGGTGGGCGGGGTTTCGACAATATTCGCTCCATAAGATGCACAGACATTTCCACCCACTTTTGGGAGACAAAAAAGTACATCTTATGGAGCGAAAAATACGGTAATCTTAGTTTTTGTCATTTCATAATTTTCATGTATTTTGAAAACAGGAAAGTAAGCCCATAGCTCATTTTGAAAAAAGCTTATTTACACTTTTATATTTTATTCTATTTTTAATTTAATGTATTTCAAAACATAAGCACATTCTTTCATATGTTAACTGTTTTTGTGTTCCCTTAAAACAATATCAAGAAATATTACTTTGTAATTCTTCTTTTCAAAGGGCATTTAAAAGGAGTATTAGAAAAAAATTAAATTATGCATTTCTTTCTGAAACGCCTGCATTTTCTTCCAGCCTTCACATGTCTATACTCAGTATCCAATATCTTTTGTTTTTCTTTCCCACTAAAATTCCATTTAATCTAGATATAATTATATTCCAAATGTCACACTGCTACAAGACAAAGATTCATCACAGCAGCATTTTCAGTAGCTTTGCTATAACTTCTAGCTCCCGAGTACAGGTAGTCCTCGATTTACGACCACAATTGAGCCCAAAATTTATGTTGCTAAGTGAGACATTTGTTAAGTGAGTTTTCCCTCATTTTATGGCCTTTCTTGCCACAGTTGTTAAGTGAATCACTGCAATTATCAAGTTAGTAACGTGGTTACTAAGTGAATCTGGACTTTGCTTGTCAGAAGGTTGCAAAAGGGGATCACATGACCCCGGGACACTGCAACCGTCATAAATATGAGTCAGTTGCCAAGCGTCTGAATTTTGAACATGTGACTGGGAGATGCCGCAACAGTTGTAAGTGTGAAAAATGCTCCTAAGTCACTTTTTTTTAGTGCCATTGTAATTTCAAACAGTCACTAAATGAACTGTTGAAAGTCGAGGACTTCTACTAGAGAATCAAAGTGCTTTAAAAAGGGGGAAATTATGTGCAGACAATGCACATAGCTAATCTATAGTTATGCCTTCTTAATAATTATGCCTTTTTACAGACAAATCGCAGCTATTCCACCAACAATTTCTTCCTTGATTCCTACCTTCCCAAATCATCACTTTTATCTCTTCTCCTTTCAGCCCACAAGTCAAAAATGGAGGGCAATGTTTAAAAATCATACCTCCACTGCAAAGCAAATGCTCTTATAAATAATAAAAAAAGCAGTCACATTTCTCAAAAGATTGACTACATATATGAATATATGAATGTGCAGATCCAAGATCCTCTTAAATTTATCCCCTCGGTCTTCTGATATTGTCACAAGGGGGGGGGGGGGAAGAAACGTTGGCTTACCTGAACGTTCTTCTCTGTGCGCTGCGGAGAGTCCAAGGATGGGATATTAACCTCTGTCAGTTGCTCGGGACTGAGTTAAAATTATGCGTGGCCACGCCTCCTCTGTTCCACCCGTTGCATTGTGGGCCAGTTCTTTTAACGCAGGCAGGAACCCTGATGACATGTTCCAATCATAACAAAATAGTCCCACAAGGCAACCCTGGACCGCCACAGTCAGGGCGGGTCTTGGACTCTCCACAGCGCACAGAGAAGAACGTTCAGGTAAGCCAACGTTTCTTCTCCTGTGTGCTGCTTGAGAGTCCAAGGATGGGAGATATGCCAAAGTTCAATCCCCATGGGCGGGGACTGCAAGGTCAGGGTGAGAAGAGGTGGAACAGACCCGTTGGAGAACCCATCTGCCAAAGGAGACCTCAGCAGAGGCAAATGAGTCCAGTCTGTACTGCTTCACAAAGGGTGATGGCGTGGACCATGTTGCAGCACGACAAATGTCTTCCACCGATGCCTGTGTGGCCCATGCGGCTGAGGTGGTCGCGCTTCGAGTGGAGTGAGCCATCAGACGATTAACGCCTCAGTTTCTCCGAATGAAGATGTTCTGTGCCGATACATCTGGAGGGCCCTCCTAACGTCCAATTTATACCACTGATGCTCTAAGCGATGTTTGGGATTGGGGCAAAAATCCGGAAGGATAACCTCCTGGGCCCGACGGAACAAGGAGATAGCCTTCGGGAGGAAGGAGGGATCTACCGAAGGACAACCCTATTGCTATGGAAGATACACAAATCCTGGCGTACCTAAAGGGCCACCAATTCTGATATCCTCCTGACCGAAGTGATAGCAACCAGGAAGGAAACCTTGAGTGAAAGATATCTGAGACCAACTGATCTCAAGGGCTCAAAGGGGGGCGCGGTAAGTGTCTGAAGCACCAATGCTAGATCCCAGGAGGGATAGCAATGGACCACTTGCAGCCTCAAATTAGTGATCCCTATCAGAAACCCTTGAACCCGTGGGTGATGTGACAAAGACTGGAGGTTGTCCACGTGAACGACGGTAGATAAGGCCGCCACTTGCCTCCACAGAGTATTGGGCGCTAAACCCTGAACGAACCCTCCCGGCAGGAATTCGAGAACCTGGCGGAGCGAGGGAGTTAAGGGAACGAATCCAGACTTCGAGCAGAATTTACAGTAGGTCCTCCACGACGCGTCATAAATGCGGTTCGTGGAAGCCTGCCTAGAGGCCTGGATGGTGCTGATGAGACCCCCAGAGAATTGCTCCTTCCTCAGAATTTCCCCTTCAAGTGCCATAAGGCTAGTTGAAGCCACTGGGATTCCAGATGGAGCAGGACCCCCTGGGAGAGGGAAATCCTGTTGTCGGGAATCCTCCAGGGGGGGGGGATACCGAAAGGTCCACCAGATCCGCGAACCAAGGGCGTCAGGGCCAATGGGGAGCTAGAAAAAACACCTCCGCCCCTTCCACCAGGATCTTCTGAATCACCCTCGGGATGAGAGGGAGGTGGAAACGCATATAGTAGCCCTGGAGGCTAGGGACTGCGGAGGGCATTGACCCCTTCTACCCCCGGCTTGGGGAATCTGGCGAAAAACCTCGGTAGGTGGGAGTTGGCCCTGGTCACAAACAGGTCCACTAAGGGCTGGCCGAAACTCTGGGCCATTGATCAAAACAGGTCCGGGTGCAGGCGCCACTCTGAGTGGTCCTTGGTGGACCTGCTTAGCCAGTCCGCCTGCACGTTCGATATTCTGGAGATATGCTCCGCTCGAATGGACTG
This sequence comes from Thermophis baileyi, assembly GCA_003457575.1. Classification (NCBI taxonomy): domain Eukaryota; kingdom Metazoa; phylum Chordata; class Lepidosauria; order Squamata; family Dipsadidae; genus Thermophis; species Thermophis baileyi. Next base: position 519,183 of record QLTV01002038.1, read on the forward strand.
TAACTTCTGCTCCGCCCATAGGGCTAGTCTTTGTGCCTCCTCCATGAGCCGACGAGACCTGGTGCCCCCCTGGCGATTTATATGAGCCCGGGTGGCTACATTGACTGTCAAGACTAACACATGGGAGTCCCGCAACAGGTGATGAAAATGTTGAAGGGACCGGAACACCGCTCGAAGCTCCAGGAGGTTGATATTGGGCTCCGCCAATTCCGCAGGAGACCAATGACCCTGAGTCACGTGCGATAAGACATGGGCTCCCCACCTGTACAGGCTCGCGTCCGGTGTGATGGCAATTCTGGTGGGTTCCTTGAACAGGGAGCCTTTCAGAAGAGCCCCTGAGGTCCACCAAGACAACGAGCGAAATCATTGTCCCCAACAATTGGGAAAGAAGGGTCAGGGAGACCCTGCGACGACGACGGACCAGATGGACTAGCGCGGCGATGCTGGCTCGACGGTCTGGTGACAGAAACACTTCGCACGTGGTGGTGTTGATGACAGCGCCCAGGTGGAGGAGCCTGGAGGTCGGATTGAAATGGCTCTTGGCACAGTTGACTGAGAAGCCGTGAGCCCGTAGAACATGCAGTGTGTGACGTAGGCCTTCTCGCGCTCGAAGGGCAGAGGTCGATTGGACAAGAATATCATCCAAGTAACACTGCAGTCTCACCGGACGTGCTCTGAGACATGCTGCCACTGCTGCCAAGACCTTTGTAAAAGTTCTCGGTGCTGACGAGAGGCCAAATGGCATGGCGCGGGATTGGTAATGACCACCGAAGTGAGCCAATCGTTCTGGCGGACGCACCCCAGGATGGAACTGAGGGAGTGCATCTTGAAGCGCCTGTAAGTTATGTGGGCGTTGAGGCGCTTCAGAGCTAACACCGCCCTCCAACCCCCCGAAACCTTGGGGACCAGGAATATGATAGAGTAAAATCCCCGGCCCTCTTGCCCCAAGGGAACCCTCTCTATTGCAGAGATGTCCAACAAATGTTGGATCTCGGTTTCCAACAGAGCTCTCTTGGTGGGATAGGAAGGGGTAGGACACTGGAGGAATCGTCTCGGTGGAGAGGAGACGAATTCCAGGGTTAGGCCATATTATACGGTTTGGAGGACTCAAGGGTCCGTGGTTGTGACCTCCCACTGCCCGGTGAAGTGACTTAAGCGACCACCGTTGGGAGGACCTGACTGGGAGTCACTTAGATCTTCTGAAGCCCCTAGAGCTGGGGCCACGAAAGGATCGTCTAGCCTGGTTGAATTGCCTGTCCCTGTCCCTGCCATAGGGACGGTCCTGGTGTCTGTCTGCCCCCTGCTGGTAGATCCTTTGGTAGGAGGGGGCACCAAAGGCCGTGCCCTGCCGAAAGGGCTGCTGGCGAAAATAAGGTGCCGGCCCTGCGGTGTAGACTGGGTAAGATCTTTCCCTTATCCCTGGTTTCAACCACGATCGCCTCCAAGGCTGGCCCAAAAAGATTACCTCCTGTGAAGGGATAAGTGGCCATGCGCCATTTTGATTTCAAGTCTGCCTGCCAGTGGCGGAGCCACAACAGCCTACGGGAGGATACATTGGAGGCCACCGCACGGGCTGCAAACCTAGCGGAATTAAGCGTGGCATCCGCCAAAAATTCCACTGCCGCCAACAAATTACTGAGGTCTTGGCGCAGTCTGGTGTTGTCTGGTGATAACCTGGCCTGCATTTGTTTATCCACAGGATGGAGGTGCGGTTGAAGAACAATGCAGCCGCAGCCGCTCTAATGGCCCAAGTGGCTGCTTGATGGGTTTTACACAAAACGGACTCAGCCCTTCTGTCTTCCGGCTTTAAGCCGTCCGAACCCTCTGAGGGAAGAATAGAGGATGAGACTAGGGCTGTTACTGGGGGCTCAACGGATGGAAGTTGTAACAAGGTCTCAAAGTCCTCCCCAAAGCCATAATGTCTCCTGTCATACGAAGAAGGGGCAGATATGGAGGCCGGTTGTGACCATTGCCTTTGGATAGCTTCCATGAATATCTTGGAAGAGGGAATCACCTCCTTTTCTTGTACGGGGGCTGAGAACAGACCCTCCGCACGATCGAAGCCAACTGAGGATGGAGCTGGAGCGTCTGACCCCCCCATATTTGCCATTAATTTGGCTCTATACAATAGGGTCTTAAATAAGGCCGGATTAAAAAGGCCTTTGAAGACAGGCTGATCAGGGATGTAACCTTTGTCTTCGGAAAGGACTATATCATGGAAAGATCCCTCTGCTACAACAGACCCTTCGCCCCTGTCAGATGAACGTGGGGAATACTCAGGCCTAATTTCACCCCAGTTGTCCTGGCTAACCATCTGGTGTTCTGGTTGAGTCCACCTTTGATGTAGCCCCACAGAAATATCCTGGATGGCGGAAAACAATCATATCCCTGATGTCCTGAGGGAGATCTCTGGGTTGACCCTTCTCCAGCGCTTTGAAGCGGCGCTCAGCATCCTTAAGGGCAGCTGAGGAGGCCTTACTTGTAGACGCGTCTTTTGCCCTGGAGGATCGAGAGAAGTCTTAGAGGGGAGATCCTTAGCAGAGGCCCCTCTAGTCTCACCACCAGAAGAAGTGGAAGCCATTGCAGCAGTCGCTGTGGATGGTTTGGAAGTCATGATGATTTCTTGAGATTGGGAGGCAGTTAAGGTGGAGACTGCAGCCTGCTCAGGTCTCTTCACAGGTGGCCCCTGAGCCCAGATGCTGAAATAACACATGCTTGAATAAAACATGCTTCAATGGAGTAGTATCCCTGGGGACAGTGACTCCAATCTCTCAATCTGGAGAAGCTGGGTAAAACAGGCAGAAGGTAATGAGTATCACCCCGGAGGGCAGGGACTCTAGCAACGCTGCCCCAACGTGTTAATCAATAAGGAGGAGGCTATTAACCCAGATCCCCCGTGGCTAGCACACTCACAGCTAGAAATCCCGGGGGAATAGCCTGATCTGAGGGGGAAGCAGTAGCTGTCTCCCAAATAGATCACACATAAGCCTCAAAGAGATGGTGATTACCAGTAATCTCTCCCCGCCCACAGCAATCAGGCAGAGAGAGAGAGGAGAGGAGACAAAGGAGAGAGGAGACAGCAACTCCAATCTTCCTCCATGAGAGGCTCTGCAGTCCAGCCGTTAAAAAAAAAGGCGCGAAAAGCAGCTTCTAAAATGGCAATCGCTCTTCGCTGGCTTCAAAGGGGCAGTCAAAATGCGGACGGACCTTTCAAGTGCTGAGCAATAGCAAAAGTAATGCCCCTGGGGGCAGGGACTCATAAGGAGCTGCCAAGCTAAAGAACAAGCATAAAAACTCAGAGTAATGCCCCTGGGGGCAGGGACTCACAATCCAGCAGCAAAGCCAAAAACACGAAGGGAAGTAATGCCCCTGGGGGCAGGGACTTACGATCCAGCAGCGAAGACAAAACACGATGCAGAGTAATGCCCCTGAAGGCAGTGACTCACGGAGCTGCCGGTCCTGGAAGTAGAGTCCGAAGGGGCAGAGATTTCAAAGGCTTCCAGTCAACTAAATAAGCTGAGCCAACGGCTGACCGAAGGCACAGCGTTTTCACAGCTCCACACTCCTTCAATTTTGTCAGATCGCCCAGCCTGGAAGAACACCGGCTGGATTGCCTGACTAATCCCTAATTAAGTACTAATTAATAACCAATTCACTAATCAGCTAAAGAATCCAAGGGGGAGAAATAATTTCCATGTCCCTATTAACCGACTGAGTTAAAAGAACTGGCCCACAATGCAACAGGTGGAACAGAGGAGGCGTGGCCACGCATAATTTTAACTCAGTCCCGAGCAACTGACAGAGGTTAATATCCCATCCTTGGACTCTCAAGCAGCACACAGGAGAACAAGCAACTTTAGCTTTTTCTTTCATTAACGATGTTTAGAACTATATCTACGTTTTCTGCTGTGGTTGCTGTGCTCTGCTGGAAATATATTTATTATATATTATACCTTGCTGCAATCCTGAAGGACTTTCAGAGTTTATAAAAAGTATAATGGACTTGTAAGGCTGACATAAAGCAAATAAATCTTGATCATGGCATAATCCCAAATGCCTTCCAGAAAAGCTTTGGAGAAGAAAGTCTTAGTAACCTAAACCTTGTTTGGAAGTTGATTTTTTTTCTCAAAACACTTATCGTTAATCAAAGTCTGGCCACGTTGAGGCAGAGATAATGATTCATTTCTATTTTTAAATGAAGACTCCAAATTTCCTCTGGTAACTGAGCCAAAATGAGAAACACGAAAGGACTGTGATAGCAACAAGCCCAAGATTTGATAAAAGATTGGTCAACTGGGGTGAAATTCAGCAGGTTCTGACAGGTTCTGGAGAACCGGTAGCGGAAATTTTGAGTAGTTTGGCGAACCGGTAGCGGAAATTTTGAGTAGTTCGGAGAACTGGCAAATACCACCTCTGGCTGGCCCCAGAGTAGGGAGGGAATGGAGATTTTGCAGTATCCTTCCCCTGGAGTGGGGTGGGAATGGAGATTTTGCAGTATCCTTCCCCTGGAGTGTGGTGTCAATGGAGATTTTGCAGTATCCTTCCCCTGGAGTGGGGTGGCAATGGAGATTTTGCAGTATCCTTCCCCTGGAGTGGGGTGGCAATGGAGATTTTGCAGTATCCTTCCCCTGCCACGCCCACCAAGCCACGCCCACAGAACCGGTAGTAAAAATTTTTTGAATCCCACCCCTGCTC
>QLTV01002038.1:526735-541592 GCA_003457575.1 Thermophis baileyi
TATATATATATATATAAGCAAAGAGAAAAAGTTCTGGCAAAATTATTAAGCTGATACTTAACTATTATATTCTACAAACTTAATTTAATTACACTACCACTTAACTGATGATTCTCTTAGCCACAGCATTTTGGATGAATTTGCTATCATAAAAAATTACAATAAAAAAGTTGGATTCCAAACTTGGGGAAAATGTGCTGATCAGATCTATCTGAGCAAGTGAACAGGAAGAACCAACAGGAGCTCCCCAACAGAATTTGGCAGGGATATTTAGAGAAGCTCCCTAAAAAATTTTTCCCATCAAAATCAACAGCCAGCCTGAGCATTTGGCTGAGAGCCTGAAAAAGGAACAAAAACTTTAAGAAATAAAAGTGGGTAAGATTCCTAATTTGTATTCCTAAAATACTTCTGGGATGTTAGTGTTCCTGCCTAAAAGAGTGGATTTTAATAAACTCAAAGCAATAGTAAGTAGGATTCTACAGCGAAGGAAGAGAATGAGTTCCTCAAAGCAACAAAAATAGTCCTGTACAATATATTCAAACCCAAATAGTCAAAATTCCAACTTCTTAATGTTGATGGGAACATTCTAATAGGCAGATTTTTGGTGATGTACTGGAATCTGCTGATTTTTTTGATAGAATCTTTATGTATGATTTATGAGAAATCCTACGGAACTGGTGAAGTTCCAGATGATGGAGGAAACCAAATCATCTGTGTCAGTGGTGGGTTGCTACCGGTTTGCCCCGGTTCGGGCGAACCGGTAGCAGCGGCGGCGGGAGGCTCCACCCACCCGCGTGGACATCATCACAGACGATCTGCGCATGCGCAAAAGCGGAGCGCGCGCGCACATCTCCAAAACCGTAGCAAAGGTAAGTGAAACCATTACTGATCTGTGTGAAATCAGGGAACAAAAAGAATTGAAGGGGGGAAACTATATATGAGTGAGATAGCAATAGATGGGAAAGTTCTAGAGCAGATAATAAAATGATTAAATTGTAACTGGATGGGAATTACCAGAAATCAACATAGGTTATAAAAAAACGAGATGAAGGAAAACGGAGAAATTTGAAATCCGCAGATTCTAGTCATCAGTGTGGTGTATTTATTTTATTTTATTTTTTTGAAACACGGAAGTGAAATTTCTAAAGCAGTGGAAAACTATTAATAAAACATTTGACTGACAAAACGCAATTATAAAGTCAATATACCTGGATCAATAAGAACTTCTTGTGCACCTAGGGGGGGGGAAATCAAAACAACAGTATTAACCTTCTGCACTGCCTAAACAAAACATTGCCAAATATTTGTATTTTATTTTATTGTTTTATTTGAGTTACATTTTTGAAGCTCAAGTCGATATACATAAGACTCTCTCTTTCAGGTTTTCCCCACAACAGCCCTTTGGATTTGATCGGGTTGAGGGAGTCTGTTTCCAAAACTCAGGGTAAAGTTGAATCTGAATTTCCTCAATGCCAGTCCAACATCTTAATCACTACAGTATTGTTCTTCATATAGGTAATCTTTGACTTACAACCAGCCATTTAATGACCATTGGGAGTTACAACAGCCTCGAAAAGGGTGTCTTACGGCCCATAAAACACTGCCATCATAAAAGGTCACCCTGCCCCCTTACGGTCACATGACCACATTTTGAGTGTTTGGCAACCGACCCACATTTAGGACTGGTTGCAAAGTCCGGGAATCGCGTGGCAGTGATTTGCAACGTTTTTCCCAGAAAAAAACACCCCTTCAAGGAGAACGGATTTGGACTTATGACCATGTGATTCAGTTAACAACTGCCCCAAAAATTATCGTAAAAGCAGGTCCAGTTACATGAGTTCCTCGATTTATGATTTAAATTGCAGTCTCAAGTCAAGAACTATCTGTGCATTCTTTCTAAAAGACTTTTTTTAAAAATTTAGAAGGTTCTCAGAAGTGTTATCGTACAAGTGCCACGAGTACAGTATTCCTGACACCGCTACTAATATCAACACTTCAGATTCAGCAAAACCTCTTTAGTCTCAAGTCTAAAATCCAGCTTCTTTTCTCCTCCAGCATCACACCTGTCTTCACCTTCTCATTTTTACTTCAATTCTGCTCCCAAATAAAACTAGCTAATTGTAAGCTTCGCAGTCAGACGTGTGCAGCAAACCTATCTTTCTGCAAGGTCGGTGCTATTTTTCTCCTGTGGATGGTATATTTTTCAACATTAAAAAAACACACGAAACTCTTAACTTTTATATGCGGACAAAACTTTGTGCTGCTGAGAATTGAGAAGCTGTAGGATTACGTAAGGCTAAAATAAATCTTAAAGGCAGCATGGGCACACTTTGAACAAAGATGCAAATAAAAATAAACCCTCGCAAACTTGTGCAAAATATTTAACCAGCATATATACTAGACCCGTGATGGTGAACTTATGGCACGTGTGCCGGAAGTGGCATGCAGAGCCATGTCGCCTGGCACGCACGGCATCACCCATTCCTCTTCCGGGTTTCTGGTGCATGCATGTGTACCGGCCAGCTAGCCTTCTGGTTACTGGCATGCATGTGCGCGCGACGATCAGCTGGCCTTCATGCATGTGGCAGTGCCAGAAACCGGAAGATCAGCCGGCCAGCTGATCATCGCGCACGCATGCGCATCAGTAACCAGAAGACTAGCTGGCCGGTGCACATGCGTGCACAGGAAACCAAAGTCCATTTCCCGGCATGCGAATGCCCACTGGGCAGCTCCTCTTAGCGCACGTGCGCTAAGCACCGGCCATGCCGTCGACGCCCACATGCAGCCCCGGAACATCCACCCCCTTGCCAGCCAGGAGCGCTACCGCCAGTAACTCCCCTGCGCCCGCCTGCCTTGCCACTGCAGTCAGGAAATGCCCCGAAGCTGCGCTGTCCAGGATCCACATTGGAGGCCGTTCGCGCCGGCAAAGCGGCACTGCCTCTTTGCAGAGGCAGCGCCGGCTCCTCCTCCTTCTCCTCCTGCCAGCCTCGCTGTGAAACCTCGGGGCTTGCCTTACCGGGGGGAGAAAGGTCCTGGTGGTGGTGGGAACGTCCGTGGTGCCAGCGACTGTAGCCATGCTCCGGAGAAGCCCTGTTGGAGCGCCGATCATGTGTGCATGGCGGCAGCCAGCGCAAGAGAAGCGGGACGCCCGACGCTCAGCTGTGTAGCCCCGCGGAGCCAATCGGGCGATTTCCGGCATGGCCTGCACCGGCGGGACACGTGGCTTGCCTACATAACTTTGTCGGCGCCACTGCCTCTGCAAAGGCTACGGGGCTGCACAGCTGAGCATCAGGTGTCCCGCTTCTCTTGCACTGGCCACTGCCATGCACACATGATCGGCGCTCCAATGGGACTTCTCCAGAGCGCGGCTGCAGTCGCTGGCACCACGGACGTTCCCCCCACCACCAGGACCTTTCTCCCCCCGGTAAGGCAAGCCCCGAGGTTTCACAGCGAGGCTGGCAGGAGGAGAAGGAGGAGGAGCTGGCGCTGCCTCTGCAAAGAGGCAGCGCCGCTTTGCCGGAGCGAACAACCTCCAACGTGGATCCCGGGCAGCGCAGCTTCGGGGGCTTTTCTGACCGCAGTGGCGAGGCAGGCAGGCACAGGGGAGCTACTGGCCAGAACTAGCCGCCCGCCGTGTTTTGGATTGCAGGTTGGTGCAGGCGGCTTTCCAGGCCCAAAATGGGGGGGGCAGGGCGCATACGTGGGGGACACACAAAAAGGGAGGCGGAGCCCGAGTTGGCTGGCTGGGCTCTGCATTTTCCTCCTGTGGAGGATACCCGAGCAATGGAGGAGAGCGAAGAGCGGCTCTAAGCACAGACGCAAAGCCAAGGTTTTTGAAGGCTTTCACGTGGGATTCCCGTCGCGCTTTCCTCCTGCAATGGGAATCCCACGGGAAAGCCTTCAAAAACCTCGGCTTTGCGTCCGTGCTTAAAGCCGCTCTTCACTCTCCTCCATTGCTCGGGTTTTCAAGTCACGGGGCGTTCTTTGTGCTCTCCCTCCAGATTATTTGGGGGGGGGGGGAAGGGGGGGGGGGAGGGGAGGTCGCAGTTCGCAGGAGGTGTTTGAAAAACTCGCCCGCTTTTTTTCACCTTTAGACGCGGGAAAAGGAAACCTCCACGCATCAGCCGCTCCTGGCTTGTGCGCTTGGAAGAGTTCGCCACTTAGGGCTTTTTTTTTTTTTTGCATGCGCGGGGGCATCGTGCGCGCATGCGCAGGGGGCGCATTGCATTATGGGTGCCAGCATGCACGTGCGCTGTTGCGCATGCACACCCACACTTTTGGCACACGATGACAAAAAGGTTAGCCATCACTGTAAAAAATGTCATCACAATTTAAAAAACAACTACACAAGCTTTTGCTTACCAGGTCTATGCCTGTTACCTGCCTCTGCAGAAAATGAACCTCCTTGTGCCCTGCGAGACCCAATTTTACCTCCAGTGCCTCCAGGATAGTGATAGATGACGGAGGCTGAACATAATCCTTCAAGAGCAGCTATAGATGAAAACAGCTCTTTTAATGGCAGTTTTATCACAGCCTATACATGTTATAAATACATTTCCTTTAATACAATAATACATCTAATACAGTACGTTAAATACAAGGTATATATAAAGGCATGGAAGTGGTTCAGGTACAAAGAATGGTAAAAACGTTTACAAAGAATCCTAATATTCGGCTTTTCTTCTATAGGAAGGTGGGCATGGCAGTTATGTATGCTCAGAAAAGAGCTAATCGTCTGGCCAAAAACAGAGGAAATCACTTTTTTTTTTACAGTGAATATATAAAATAATTTGGACAAAGTTTTGCTTTCACATTAACGTCTGTAGAGATTCTCAGCCATCCAGGTCACGGTTGTCCCAAAGGTGCTTTTTTTCAGGAGGCAACTGGACTTTCTGGTTTTTTCTTTCAAGACGTTTCGCTTCTCATCCAAGAAGCTTCTTCAGCTCTGACAGGATGGTGGGCAATGGAAGGATTTATGTCTGCAAGGAATATAAATCCTTCCATTCCCCACTATCCTGTCAGAGCTGAAGAAGCTCCTTGGATGAGAAGCAAAATGCCTTCAAAAAGAAAAAAAAAAAAAAACAAGAAAGTCCAGTTGCCTCCTGAAAAAGAATCTTTGGGTTTCACATTAACGGTATTTCCCCAAACTCAATGGTCTCCAAGTTTTAGCACGCTTTTTACCCGAAGAAATGATGCTTGGATTTCTGTCCCATATATTACAGGTAATCCTTGCTTAACAATGGCATTGACAAATGCGGCCAACTTTATGAATTTCCATCATTAACAGATGCAGTGCCATGACATGCGACCATACTGTTTAGCAACAGCAATGTCAGCAGTCCCTGTTTTCTTTGTTAAAGTGAGGATCACGGATCCTTAAGCGAGGACCTCCTTGTAACTCCCGACAGCTACCAACAAGCAGCCAGGTACGTGGCTGCTGAGGTGCTATGCAAGCACAGCCACCAGGAGTGGCTACTGCAGGGTAAGGCAGGGCAAGGGGTAGCTGCTATGGCACTGCACAAGGGTCGTTGGGCCAGAGGGCGGCTGCTGCAGGATGCGCAAGAGCGGCTGAGTAGGCAGGCAGGTGGTGCACCCTACAGAGCATGAGATCCTTGGGATCTGGTACTCTGTAGCCAGGCTCCTCGGGAGAAAAAAGTCAGGGAAATGGAGGCAACTTTCTGTAGCAAATTGCAGGCTTTCCTGCTGGCTTACCCATTGACGTTGCTTGTGGGAAGCCAGCAGGAAAGTTTTAGTTTTAGTTTTAGTTTACTTTATTGTCATTGCACCTCGTACAACGAAATTAAATGCCATCTTCAGTGTACATTATAACTATAAAAATAAAACACAAACACACATCCTTCACATTCAATACGACTGAATTGAAAACCCCTGGTATTGCATTAATATTGCACTATACAGTAGAATTCAATATGGTTACTGCTCTGGGATAGAAGCTGTTTTTCAGCCTATTTGTCCTTGTTTTTATTGTCCTGTACCGTCTGCCAGATGGTAATAGTTCCAAAAAAAGGGTGCCCAGGATGAGATGGATCTTTAAGAATGTTTTGAACTTTCTTAAGGCAGCGGGAGCTACAAAGCTCTTCCAAAGAGGGGAGGGGGCAACCAATGATCCTCTGGGCAATGACGTTAACCCTCTGGAGCGCTGTCCTATCTGCCACTGTGCAATTGGCAAACCATACACAGGTACAGTAAGTTAAAATACTCTCTATGGTGCAGCGGTAGAAGGTCACCAGCAGTTTTCCATTCAGTTGTTGTTTCCTGAGAAGTCTCAGGTAGTATAATCTCTGCTGGGCCCTTTTGACCAGTGCTCCAATGTGAGTGCCCCAGGTCAGGTCCTCTTCCACACAAGTGGCGATTACATGGCCGCAGGATGTTTCAACTGCCATTAAGTGTAAGCCAGTTGCCAAGCACCTGGATCGCAATAACATGACCATGGGGATGCTGAGATGTCTTCAAAGACTAGTCCTAAGTACCACTCATTCAACGCCATTGCAATTTCGAACAGCTGCTGATCGAGTGGTCATTAACCAAGGACTGCCGGTATAGGATTCCGTATTTCATAGTCCAAAAGCCTAGAGAACACCATAAAGTCTGCTCAAGGAAACACAAACAAGGAGTGTGTTCTCTACTATTTTCTGCAAAGGTTCACATTAAAAGGTAAAGGTTCCCCCGCACATGCGTGCTAGTCGTTCCTGACTCTAGGGGGCGGTGCTCATCTCCGTTTTTAAGCCAGCCAAAGAGCCAGCGCTGTCCAAAGACGTCTCCGTGGTCAGGTGGCCGGCATGACTAAATGCCGAAGGCGCACGGAGCACTGTTACCTTCCCACCAAAGTGGTCCCTATTTTTCTACTTGCATTTTTTATGTGCTTTCGAACGGCTAGGATGGCAGAAGCTGGGACAAGTAACGGGAGCTCACTCCGTTACGCAGCGCTAGGGATTCAAACCGCCGAACTGCCGACCTTCTGATCTACAAGCTCAGCGTCTTAGCCACTGAGCCACAGCGTCCCAACATGTTCCAAACATTATGTTCCAAACATTAGGGGTGCTCAAAAGTTGTGACGTGCCTTGGGGATTGTAAAAATAATCACAAATTACTGTTAATTTTAGAGCCATATTTATTTTATTATGACCTATTATTGTTGTTTTGTTGTTTATTAATAATTTATTTTATTTGTTTATTAAATTTTTATGCCATCCATATCACTAATGCAGCAACTCTGGGTAGCTAATAATGTACACTTTTAATCACAAACCATCTTCCAATAAAATATAGGAATCAAATAACGTGATAATATCTCAGAGGTCATGCCCCAAAGCACAATTATGTTTTATTTCCAACTCTATCATCCTTACCTCCGAGCCACAAAAAGTCATTTACAGAACGGAGAAGTTCCACAGCCATATGATAGTGAACAAGGGAATCTTGCAACATCCCGGCTTGTAGACAAAGGTCCCCAACATGTTTCCGCATACGACCCTGACATCGCTTTTTATAATGTCTGGGATACAAAAACAAAGAGTGCAGAATTAGTTCAATTGTGCTGTTCTAAAAGACATGTCTTTTTTTTTTTTTGCTTTAGTCTTCTCTTTAAGTTTGCATCTTATTGACAAGCAATCAATGGTCTCCACCAAGAGCTAAGAAGTTATCAGAATACTCACTATAGGGCAGCAGTCCCAACCTTTTTGGCACTAGGGACCGGTTTCGTGGAAGACTATTTTTCCACGGACCGGGGAGGGGGGAGCACACAACCTAGATCCCACACATGATAGTTTCACTCGCCTGCTGCTCACCTCCAACTGTGCGCCCTAGTTCCTAACGGGCCACAGACTGGTACTGGTCCGGGGCCCGGGGACCCCTGTTGTAGGGGATGCAATATAAACAAAGATACTCAACACCAGAAAATAAGACTGCTGTGGCCTATCGGCCACCAGCCCCTCCAGCAGCTGAATCAGATGAAGAGGTGGCATGGAAGTCAGGGTCAGCATCAAGGCAACCTGAGAGCTCTGAGGGGGAAGAGGGAATGGAGCTGTTAGAGATAGAGACAGAGGCAGAGCCTGGGCCTGGGCCATCCATCAGCCCTTAGATGGAGAGTCAACAGCCCCCAGGTCTGGAGGTGGTTGATGAGGAAGAAGAGGAACAGCTGGGTCTAGTGCCTGATGCGCGGATGCGCATGTTTGGGAGCCGGGTCAGAACAAAGACATTGTATTCTTGGAAACAAACCTGAGGCATGTACGTGGAATACTATCAATGGTTTACTCAGCACATTTGCATCTAAAAGTTCAACATGTACTTTTTTAGCCCTGGACTTGGGTGAACCTCCTCTTTTTATTAGCTCATCAAGCAACACAGTAAGTTTGGCAAACAGAAGTATCATATGAAGACTAGGAAGATCAACGCTTAAAATAATTTAGGATGGACTCAATATGAATTCCAAGCTTAGTAGCAGGTAGATGTTCCATATTGATCCTTTTTATTAAATCTTCTAAGGGCAAAATAGTTTAATGTTTGCAATCTTTTGAGAGTGGCCAATGACATGTCGTACTTAAGGCAGCATCTTTCATGCACTGACAGAATTTAAATGATTTATATGATGTAGTATCATTCAATTATGAACTAAAACTTAATTCCACATCTTCAGATTATGTGAGGGGAAATGGCATTTTAAAATGGCAAGATAATTTCTACAAACTTGACGGTGTTATTTGCCAATAAATGAGAAAAATTATTTTCTAAAAAACTAATTATCTTTATGAATAGATTCATTACACATTTTATGGCACAGTTGATTTCCTCTCACCAGAATGATTGTCCTGTTTGAAATTTCAGTTTTATTACCAACTTCTATTGACAATTCATATTGCATGTGCTTATGGGTTGGGGGGTAAAACCACTAAGACTGAAATATTGCAAAAATATGAGGGAAAAAGTAACTATAGATATACCTAAAATCATACAATAACATTGCGGTTTTATTGCATTTATCTAGCATGTGAACAGAGTAGAATAAAATATTGTACCCCAAACGGATCGATTATATTTATCACAGGCAGCTTTGAGACAGTTGTGAGCCACTGGATCTTCCTTTCAGAAATATTTCCTTACCAGATTCCTCAAGGTGTTCAACAATGACAGAGCTTCTAATATACTACGTTCCCTGGAAAAGTTGGGATACATTCAGAGATGTATCTGCCTTGAAAATAGCCCATGTCGAACTAGCACAATGAAATATCGGCAGAGGAAATGTTTATGACATTTTGTATTATGTCATAAAGCGTTTAGCTCACGTTGAAGTGTATAGCACAGACCAACGTCAGCACAGGAAACGTTTATGACACTCTGTATTACGTCATAAACTGTTTAGCCCACCATTGAACTGTATAGCACGGTGAGACCTCAGCACAGGAAATGTTTATGACACTTTTCATGTCATAAACTGCTTTATGATAAGGCTTATGTCATACATTTCTAGAATTTGCCAAATTTCAATTCCACAGAATCGTGGGTCCTGAATTTTAGACGCATTCTGCAAATTTTGTCCTATGATATATTATTTTGCTCAGTTAAAGTTTATAGGAACAAGAGTTTTAGTAGTCTATAGATATAACTATTTATCTATATAGATAAATATATAATTATGAAATAAAGAAACAATAACATAACGTAACACAACATAATGTAACATAATTTTTATCATCAAGATTTAGTATGGCTTCTTACATATTCAAAATAAATATAAAGCAAATATTTCTATCTCCTTTTAATTTACAAAGGCAATCATGCTGGACACACTTGCATTTTAGAAAAACCAATATACAGTAGTACAAGACACAACACAAATTTTCATTTTTTTAAATTAGCATATACTCATACTTCATCGGCTTGCCTACCGTGTTCAGCAGTAAGAAATGCTGTATGTTTTAAAATGCTAAATATGTTTTGGGTAGATTATTTTTTACTAGCAAAAGAAAGATGGTTTCTTTATAGGAATGTATTTTAAATTAGTCTTAAGACACATTTTCATCTTATTATCTTAAGTTCAAATTCCCAATATCTGCAGGTGAAAGCAGATGAAGAGATCTGAGAAAGAACTCTTGAATCCTTACAGATCTGTCATTAGTCAAAACAGACAAACTCTTATTAACGAACGGCTTGATTAAATATATATTGCTTCAGAAGCTTCCTTTCATTTCTTGTCTTAATAGCTCTGTTCTTACTGTCATTCTTAGTCTTCTCTTAATGGAATTTTGAACTAAAAGAAAAAAATGAATGTGCATGCATTATAATCTGTTAAGAAGATAACTAAGGTAAAGAATACTTTCACTAAAAACTTTTGTGAATTAAGTCAGGTCAGCAAATTCTTCCTGTCGGTGGTATATTATTATTAGTTTTTGCTGCTCAAAGAAAGAAAATGATATACTTTTCAGTCCTGTAGTGATAAAGCTCCATTAATAGTGTCCTTGGCAAATCTGATTATTTTACAACTCCAAGCCATTCAGACAGAAATTAAGTACAGATATCTGGTTACCACCAGATAATATATAAAGTAAATCTTAATTTAAAAAGCACAGGTATGCCTGAATGAATCAAATTACACTAGAGACTTTCTTAAAAGTCTTTATTTATAGCTGAGTGTAAATGCTGAGCTGAGATTCCATCTGCTCGGCTAAAAGACGCACTCCGGGTAGCAGAATCTTTCCCAGTAATGTTTCTTTTCAACTTTGTTGTTGCTGTTATCTAATTTTTATCGTGCCTTTCCACCCAGAGGATACCCATCTAGAATGAGAACTGGAATTTAATATCCTATTTTTCCTCTTTCCTCATCAACCTGATGGTTTTGTTATTCCGACCAGCAGCAAGGTAGAAGGACTGAGTTACAGTCGTGATGAGTGCACCACCAAGAGACTAGAAAAGTTAGGGATAGGTCTATCCACATGGTCTCTAGGAATCACAAATGACATGATGGCACATTAATCAAGCAACTCCTCTTAAATGTAAAATTTAAGGTGAACAAATAAATATACATACAAACACACATACATGTTTGATATGGACAACTCCAGTGGAAGGATGGTTTAAAAATATATTATTATATTATATAATTATAATAATATAATAAAAACCAATATCAAAAAGTGTGGAGTGCAAAAAAGGATTTTATCTGAATAAGCACTAAATAGTTACCTAAGCATGGTAAAGAGCAATTGATAAACAGGAGGAGAGAATCGAGGGTACATAAAAAGCACATAGGGTGAACGAATTCTTGTTCAAGACAGAATAAACACAGAACTAGAAAAACATGTAATGAGAAGAAATCAGCTGGGTCCAGATGACAAAACAGTAGTTGGCAATTATACAAGTGAGTCTGAACTTTACACTTACACACGTTTCTTCTTTGATTTATTTATTACATTTATTAGATTTTTTTTCTCCTGCGTTTATTATTTTATAAGTAATTCAAGGCAGCGAATGTATATAATACTCTTTTCTCTTTCTATTTTCCCAACAACTCTTTGATGTGAGTTGGACTGAGAGGGATTAACTCAAAATCATCCATCAGACTTTCATGCCTAAATCAGGGGTAGAACTCATATTTGAATCTGAGTCTGAATCTACTATTCATGAAAGAGCCGAGGTGGCGCAGTGGTTAGAGTGCAGTACTGCAGGCTACTTCAGCTGACTGTTCAGCAGTTCAGCGGTTCAAATCTCACCAGGCTCAAGGTTGACTCAGCCTTCCATCCTTCCGAGGTGGGTAAAATGAGGACCCAGATTGTTGGGGGCAATATGCTGACTCTGTGAACCGCTTAGAGAGTGCTGTAAAGCACTGTAAAGCGGTATATAAGTCTAAGTGCTATTGCTATTGCTATTTTCCTGGTTTCTGGGCCAGCACCTTAACCACTACATCAACATGGCTCTTCTTCCATGTCAAGCCAGAATTAGAAACCACATTTTGGTGACGATTTCCAATGTTTTTCAAGAAAATTATGAGTTGTGTTATGTCTACTGTAAGATAAGGATGCCTGTTCACCCATAGCACAGGATGAGAGTGAACAGGCTGGAACAAAACCCAATAAATTGAAGACACAGATTCAGAAAACAGAAACTTGAATTATTTTGAAGAATTTGTCTTCTACCCAGATGTGAAAGAGAAGCCAAAATCCCACCAAACTCTTAAGAAATGCAGGTCAAAAGAAAATATCCAATCAGTAACAGGGATTTACTCGGAAATTATCTACTATTCATGAAAGTATACATCCTGAATACATGCAAAGCCAATCTTGTGAACAGCTCTTTTTTTATGGAAGCAGTGTCTGAACTTCTAGACAAACCAATGACCCAATATTCAGGGCCGTGATTTTATCTGATGCTCCATCTTCTATGTATGAAAAGCCAAGCTTCTGAATTGGCTGTGAGCTATTGATTTTCTGCATTACTGACACAGTTAGTAGCTTGCTATACACAAGCTTACCATGAAAAAAAAAATCAGTAGAATTGAAAAAGATGAAGGCAAATGCAAGCCTGAGATTAACTCCCATTGTTTGGCATTACATCTGAAGCAGCCAAGTATGATGGTGCATTTTGTACCCTGCAAGGGATATGAAATTGTTCTCCATACATAGAAGTATAAACACAAAGCCAAATGCAGCAATTTCCTTAATGGACTGAAGTGATCTTTTACAATAAATTTTTAATATGTATCAATCACTCCTCAACTGGAATGAGCGATAAGTATTAAATTGAACAATCAGGAAGTCATTAAACGTCATCACATCTTCAAAGATTCACGAAGGCAAAAATGCATGCAAAAATGAATTAGTGAAGATCTGTATGTCAGAAATTACAGAACAAAATGCCCACTAAATTCAAGGTAAGATAACATGCTTAGCTAAATGACTGACAGCTGTAACGTTGCTCAGGCTTCTGAAAGCCAGCAACATTTACTCTAAGCTGAAGTAATCTTTTCAGTTTGAAAGTGAACAAGCGGAAACTTAAATTTGTTGTAAAATTTGAAAACGGGAAACAAAATAAATGTAAAACCAGCAAGTATCAAAAGATACATTATTTTACTACATTTTAATTTCCAACTCAACAAGGCAAATAAGTGAAGAAAAGTACTGTCAAAAAAGTTGCCAAATGCCAAAAGAATGAAAACCACAATGGAAATTCAGGCAGCAGCAATCAGTTGTCGTGTAAATAAAATTGCCATATTATAGAAAGACACACAAATGCAACATTACATTACTCAGTGATGGCAAAATAAGAAGGCAGCATACAAAAACTAGCTAGTTTTAAACAATACAATGTGATCAAAGGCCTACCTTTTGAGCCCCAAAAACACACTCACAGGGCAGTATGAGAGGAAAAAAAAACAAGAAACAAGAAAGGAAGGAACAAAACAAAATTAGAGACATACAGGAATAGAAAAAAATTGAATAGCCACATATAGACAGATCTAACAAAGTTTATTTGATAACATATTGTAATAAATCATGTCCTGGAGATGTCGTTCGATTATTTTTGATCGTGATGTGGAGAGTCGAAAGCAATGATTGGTACTGTATCACATTGTGTTTCCAACAATATTAGTGATTAGTATGTCATCTTATAAAAGATAGATAAAAAATAATTCCCTTCTCACCCTTACGGGTGGTATGTGTCTTCCTCAATCTTAGATCCTCCAAAAGGACCTCAGGCCTGGGAGTTTGAGGGTTCTGTGCATTATCTTAGCTGTTCCTAGTTTTCACTCTACTGGACAGACAGCTCTGATGTCATTTCTGGGATCTGTTAGATCCACTCTCCCTACTTAGGGGGCAAAGCCCAGAATGCTCCTACCACCATTGGAACCACTTTGGCCTTGACTTTCCACATCTGCTCTAGTTCTTCTTCAGGCCCTGGTATGTCTCCAGCTTCTCATACTCCTTCTTCCTGATTCTGCTGTCACTTAACACTGCTACCTCTATCACTACTACTGTCTTCTGGTCTTTATCTACTACCACGATGCCGGGTGATTGGGCAGTGCCTGCCTGTCTGCCTGGATCTGGAAGCCCCATAGGATCTTAGCTTTCTTATTCCTCACAATCCCAAAGGTGCTTTTTCAAAAGGCAACTGGACTTTGTTTTTCCTTGAAGACATTTAGCTTCTCATCCAAGAACTTATCCAAGAAAAGAAGGACTAGGGGTGACACAGGGGTGAAATCCTCCCGGTTCGTCCGGGTTCGGGCGAGTAGATAGAGGTTGCGGCAGCTGGTTCGGAGAACCGGGATGGCAGCACGCGGCTCCGCCCACCCGCCCCGACATCATCACTTCCTGGATTTTTAAGAAACTTTTTAAAGCCTTTTTTCCCTGCCGGTTTTCCTGAAAGAAAGAAAGAGAGAGGGGGGAGGGAGGGAGGGGGAAGGGCACAGGGGTGAAATCCTCCCGGTTCGTCCGGGTTCGGGCGAGTAGATAGAGGTTGCGGCAGCTGGTTCGGAGAACCGGGATGGCAGCACGCGGCTCCGCCCACCCGCCCCGACATCATCACTTCCTGGATTTTTAAGAAACTTTTTAAAGCCTTTTTTCCCTGCCGGTTTTCCTGAAAGAAAGAAAGAGAGAGGGGGGAGGGAGGGAGGGGGAAGGGAAGGGAAGGGAGAAAGAAAGAGAAAGAAAGAGAGAGGTGTTAGAAGGAAAAAATCAGGACTCACTTTCCATCCGGGAGATCGCTTGGCAAAGAAGAAAAACAAATGCTGTTGCTTTAAATTCAGCAGTCTCCAAAGTTAGCCACATGGCTGGCTGAGGAATTCTGGGAGTTGAAGTCCACAAGTCTTAATGTTGCAAACTTTGGAGACTTCTGCTTTAAATTGACA
>QLTV01002038.1:552313-588678 GCA_003457575.1 Thermophis baileyi
TCGCCTGCCCGCCCGCCCGCCCGGCCGGCCCGCTGAGGGGCTCCAGCGGCTCACCCACCACGGCCGGGGCGACGTAATAGCTCCGCCTCTGCCGATAGCTTCAGACGGAGGGCGGGGCGGGAGGGCGGCGGCTCACTGCGCAGCCGCCAACTTTCGAGTCCTTCGGGGTGGGACGCGCATGCGCGTCCGGCTCCTACGCAAGGCTTTTGAACGGTCGCTATGGCGACGGCGGGCGGTTAGGGGCGACCGTTAAGATTCCAACGGTCGCTCTCCTGAGGGAGCGACTCTTTCCCCTCAGTGTATGCTTTAGTTTAGTACAAAAGCTCGGAGACGGTTGTTTGTACGACTGTTTTGGCCCCACTTTCTCTTCAGAAATGCGAGTTGCACACCCATCGGCCACAGCCAGCTGCCCCCACGGAGCTATCGTAAGGCTGAGGCGGGAAGACGGCTGGCAATTTTCCTCAAACCGTCTGACAATTGCATTCGTTTTAACCCAAAGGTGCTTTTTTGAAGAGGCAACTGGACTTTCTGGTTTTTCTTCGAAGACGTTTCGCTTCTCATCCAAGAATGAGAAGCGAAACGTCTTCGAAGAAAAA
The DNA here is from genome assembly GCA_003457575.1 of Thermophis baileyi. Lineage (NCBI taxonomy): Eukaryota > Metazoa > Chordata > Lepidosauria > Squamata > Dipsadidae > Thermophis > Thermophis baileyi. The sequence goes on from QLTV01002038.1 coordinate 552,910, forward strand.
CCAGAAAGTCCAGTTGACTCTTGAAAAAAAGCACCTTTGGGACAACCAGGACCTGGATGACGGAGAATCTCCACATACATTCGTTTTAATCTTAGTTAGGCTTTTCTTTAGCTTGGCGGGCATAGGTTGGAGGTCAGTGGCCTGGATTAAGCCACGAAAGTGGGTTATTAAACGAGGCGCGCCAAGGCAACGCTGCCTCTCCGCCTCCGCCGCTCTTGGAGCGAACTGCCTTCTGGGACGCGTAGTCTTCCCTCTCAGAGCGCCCCGATTGGTTCCAGTGAAACCCAACCAGCGTTCTAGTCCCTCTCTACACTCGCAATGCGCCCCCGGGACTCGTAGTTCTTTCTATCCCTGTGACAGCGGTTCAGCGGCAAGGCGGAAACTACAAATCCCGAAAGGCGAGGCGAGCGCTTCCGGCCGTCAGAACTCAAAGGGGGAGGTATTTCCCTGATCTGAGGTAACCGAAGATGGCGTCCCGGTGGAGCGGAGCTTCTGGCGGGGGCGAGAATCGGTTGGTGTCGCTGCCTTTGTCGCGGATCCGGGTGATAATGAAGAGTTCGCCCGAAGTCTCGAGCATCAACCCGGATGCGATTTTCCTCACCGCCAAGGCCACGGTAGGGCCTGCGTGGGAGGCCCCGGGGAGCCTTGGGGAAGCGAGGGCGGTCCAGATGTGACGGCTTTGGGGGAGGGGGAGTTTCCGGGCCGCTGCACATCTGGAGGGCAGCGTTGCTCAAACTTTTGAGACGACACCTTAAGACAAGAAGCAATGGATGGAAACTAATTAAGGGGAAATTTCCTGACCGCGAGAAGAATTAATCAGTGGGACGCCTTGCCACCAGAAGTTGCGGGCCCTCCATCACTGGAGGTTTTTAAGAAGAGACTGGAGAGTCACTTGTCTGAAATGCAACGAAATTTCGTTTGAATGTATGCCGATTAGTGTACATTCAAAGGGACAATAAAGTTATTCTAAGTTCTTAATGGTATAGGATTTCCTGTTTGAGCAGGGGGTTGGACTAGATGACCTCCAAGATCCCTTCCAACTCTTACTCTGTTTTCGGGGGGGGGGGTTTCCCCCCTGTGTGGACCGCAACCGGAATGAGACAACTTGCCATGGCCAATTCTCCACAACCAACTTGCCACGGGACAACTCTCCGTGGGACAATTCAATTATTTAAAATAATTTAAAAATTATTTTAATTTTTGCTATTCACATTTCATTCTGTCCCTCCTTTTGCATCTTTTCTTTAATAGCCATAGCACTTAGACTTATATACCCTTCACAGTGCTTTACAGCCCTGTCTAAGCAGTTTACAGAGTCAGCCTCTTGCCCCCAACAATCTATGATTCTATTCCACCATTTCCGCGATATTAGTGTAACTCTTGTTACAAGCGTTGTGGCGACTTGGCCATGGCGAGTTGTCGTAGACCTAACTGCAACTCCCAGAATTCCCCAGTAATTAACCAACAATAGTGTTGATCTCTGATATGTTTGAGCTGTAAGCATGATCTTTTCCTTTTAGGAGCTGTTTGTTCAGTATTTAGCTACTTACGCTTACAAGCATGGCCAAGGCAAGGAGCACAAAACCCTGACATATACTCACCTGTCACAAGCAGTACAGAACTCTGACACTTTCCAGTTCCTTGCAGGTCAGTCTTTACTTTGCTAATATAACTGATGTGACATAATCCTAAAATAGGGAAAGGAGTGTGGAATTTTTCCATGTCAGTCTTTGAAAACTCTTAAGGCTTTTGAGTTATATTTTTATTTATTAATGGGAGTTGAGCAGGAAGAATCCCAACCCTTCATTTAAAAAAAAAAAACCTATTTTAGGGGATAAAATATTTCGTTTCCTTATTGTTAAAACTATTGAGAATTGGAAATAGTTAAAAATGTCTGGTAGATCCTGAAAATAAATCAGTGGTATGTTAGGATCTATTGGCAATTTCATCTCTCTTATGTCATAATTGTGTACAATTATTTTTTAATCTAGCTGTAATAAAAATAAAATAATGAAAAATATAACTTACAAACCTACAGTTTATGCTAGATGGATATGCTAAAAATTGGGATGCCCAAATTGTGTCGCTATCACAACATTCTCAGAAAATCATTTTGTAATTTGTTTTTATTTACCAAATGTATATGCCACCCATCTCACTCTGCAAACTCTAGAATTATTTCCACAGTTCAGTGGAAACCCTTGCAGTAGATGGGACAGAGTGCAAATTACTTTGGAAGTGATTGGAAATATTTAGCAATTTAATGAAGAGTATTTTCTTTTCCAGATATTGTGCCAAAGAAAATCCTGGCAAGCAAATACCTAAAAATGCTTGAAAAAGAAAAAGAAGGAAAAGAGATAAAGGAGGAAGAAGAAGAGGAAACAGAGGAAAGTGAGGCTGAAGAAGCATCTTGACAGTACAGCTTGTTGATTTATGGCCTTGTATGTGAACACTCTTGAATGACTTATGATCAACTGAATTTTTACATCCTTGAACCAGTGTCAACTTTCAGAGTTAGAATTGACAACTTGTGTACAATTACCCTGCAAAGACTTATGGCAAAGACTTCCAAGTGGGACTGAACATATTTGCAGGCCCTTGTTTTTCATCTTCATCTTATAAACATATGGATGAGTGCTTGTAATATACCAAATGTCCATGTTAACCAAATACTGTATTTTCAATACAGAATCATCTTCATTGCTCACATTGGGCAAATCTAAAAGCGAGTATATTCCTTTTACATGCCAATATTAAAGTTTCCTTTCCTTTCAATGTAAGTTGGTAAAAAGGGTTCAGATTTCTTAAAAGAGAACCAGTTTATATGAATAATTGTATATAAGCTACACTAGGATCTGTTGGCGTTCAAATTATCCATGTTGAAAACAAAAAAAAATATTTTCAATGTCCTCAGTTCCTATGTACAGTAATGTTACACCGATGTAAATAAAGAAAAACCTGCAGTTTTGTATGGATACACATATTAGGAAATTTGGAAAAAAAAATAGTGTGGATCCTTGTATGGTTTGAGATGACATTTATATAGCACAACACTGAGTAAAAGAACACAAATATTTTTTTTGTATCAAAAACACTTAACATTTCTTTCCCCTATCAAACATATCAAGCAAGGCTTTGGTCAATTTGTGTATGTATGTGAATAGAGAAAAGACTGAGCATTCCAACCAAATCAGTGCCATTTCTGGGGTAGGCATTGAGCAGTGAAAAGGTAAAATTAACCCCTTTCTTTAGAAAGGGAAAAAATGATAGACAAATATAATAAATTCAAGTTAAAAGATGTGCTACCAGTGCCCAGTTCTTTTTGAAAAGGGGCTGGATAGATTTATGGAGGATGGATGTGTTCCCGCCTACTTGTGTAGCCTACAACAGTTCTTAGAGGGGAAAACTCTTAGCAGCACAACACACACAAAAACCTTGTAACTTAAAATCGGTGGGTTTTTTTTTTCACCTAAATTTATGTGGCTCACAGCACACTTCCAGCGGGTTCAGGAACTATAGTTCTGAAGTAAGGTAGGCAGCCATCAGAAAAAGGGACACGCTTTGGTTGTGTTTCCACCTGGTAAATGATAAAATGATTTTCATGGTTGGGCTGACATAATACAATACAACCTAAACTGATTCATTCAATAAAACGTGGATTAAGCAAACCACAAGTGATGTGAACAGAGTTATTCTGAATTAAGTTCTTGAGATCGCAAACTCATTACCTCCTATGTTGTAAACAAAACATTTATTGCCAAAGGGAAGTTTCCATGGCGACATAATCGGACCATACAGGTAGTCCTCAATTTATGACAATTGGGACCAGAATTTCTATTGCTAAGCATGGCGGCTGCTACGTGAATTGCGCCCAATATTATGATCACTGAAGCTGTTCAATGAATCGTGGTTATTAAGCGAATCCGGCTTGCCTCATTTATCAGAAGCCGACTATGAAGGTCACAAATTGTGATCGCATGATTCCGGAATGCTGCAATTGTAAATACATGCTGGTATATTGATGTTGCAGTGGTTGTAAATTATTTTTTTCAGTGCCATTGTAAGTTTGAATGGTCGTAAGTCGACAATTACCTGTAGGATAAAATTATTGAATACCATTTTGAGACATGCAAAAAATTTGCTTTCTAATGACGGGCAACCGAACCGAACCACATTACCATTGTTTACCAGGTTGTTGACCATAAGTGGGGGAAGACTGTACAAACCCTGAGCTCTTTGAATTATTAGTGTTAGAGGCACAGAAAATAATACTTTTGAATGTGTAAGTATGAGTAATTTATTGACATAGGGTACTATGAGGCAGAAACAAAATTGACACCATACAAAATAACTTTATAAAATATCATTCACATGTTTCATCAAGATTTACAGCATTTTGAGCTTGTTACATGACTTAATGGTATGGAGGTAAAAAAAAGAACACTATGCTAAATCTTTAGTAGCACTTTATAGTATATACACACACATACAGAAGGAAAAAACCAAAGTATAAGGTTAGTTTCTTGACTTATTGCAGAAGTAGTGCAAAGTATTTTTACTAGCAAGCTGTAAAACAAACATGGAAAAAGGAATCGCCCAAGCTTAAAAACAGGACAATAGATGTGGCATTTCACAGTCTTTTTTTTTTTTTTTTTGGAAGCTTCCTTCTGAGTTTTCTCCCACTCGCCTTCCCGAAATTCTTTCCTCCACATGACAACCCATTTGGGGAATGCAAAAGTCCAGGTTAAGACAATTGGATCCACAGTATATCTTGAGCAACGAAACAAGAGTTGCTCAAATTGGCTTGCATACAAATTCCAAATATGGCGCAGCTTTTGGTTTTGAGTGTGGCTCAGCTTCCCAGCTAGGCTGATTCCCAGCTGGTTTGTTAGATCAATTCTTGGTCAAGAAATCGTTCTTCGAAATCAAACTTTGCTTTTTACCGATGGGAAAACAACCCACCGTCCCTCTCGATTTCAATCATGGCAAAACCACAGTCATGCAAGTATATATCAGAAGAGACCATATATTATTGCCTGTTTTACCGTCTTGGGATTCTTTTTCTCCCATTTTATTGTGTTAAAAAAAAAAAAGAACAGTTACTACAACAGTCTAGAATGCAAGGCAAACTTGATATCAACGTTGGACTAACACCAAGAAAGGATCAGAGTATCTAGTGGAGAGAGACCAATTCTAAAGTCTTCAGCCGAGCCAACAATAAAAAAAATTGATAAGCTAGGTAGCCAATAACAAGAACAACTAACAAAAGGACACCCCACCCCATCCCGCCCAAAAGCTCTACGAAATAAAAAGGAACAAAATGCAGCATTTTCAGGCTCGTGTTTCAATCTTGAGGTACCTGTAAGTCTTTTTACCTTCTGCCCAAAGGACTATGGTATATTAAAAAACATTTTAAAATTCTTTACCGTAAGCCAATTTACAGGACTTTACTGAAAAAGTGCAATGAGACTGATCGTGTATCTGCAGCATATGAAATAGGATGGTTAGTCTTTTATAAAATATAGCTTTTCTAATAGACCCGTTGGGGCAGTTCTATAGCACATTGTTTTTTTCTCGTTGTTTGAGTCTTTCTGCAGCAAACCAAATAAACTCCTTAGGATGTAGCAGTTTGTTTGTTTTCACCACTACGAAAATTAACCCTCTTTTAAAGGAGAAGACTTGCGTGCTGTATTGGTTTCTGTTTATAAAGTCAAATTTCCATTTTAAAAAAAAATAGCCTATTACAACTCAATCTCCCGCCAAAGTAACAATAAGGAGAACTTTTATGATATATAAGGGCATTCAATCGTTCAGAATGTTACTTGGATGTTTTATTCCCTTTCCTGACATATACTCTACTTATTATATACAGGCCTGTGTAGAGTGCATATATGAGTAGTCACCTATATAACATACACACACACACACACGTTTTCACGCACACGGCTTACCAAAATTAGCCAGTCTCCATAAGCTAAGGTGGTTCAGCCATTCCTTCGGGTGAGGGAACCAAGCAAGAAAACACAATTCTCTAAAGCTTTCTACAGCATCCAAGCCAGGGCTGGGGTCAAAGGGACTCTAAATAAGCAGGCATACGGAAGGGACTATTACCATAGTTTACCAGGTTGGATGAAAACAGGCAACCTCGCTTGATAAACCTCCTGTGGATTTCACCACGCACGAAAAGGGGAAAAGAACACAGGAGTCTCAAGAAGGATAACCTAGGTCAGGGGTCTCCAACCTTGGCAACTTTAAGCCTGGAGGACTTCAACTCCCAGAATTCCCCAGCCAGCAAAGCTTTGAATACCTTTGCTTTGCTGGCTGGGGAATTCTGGGAGTTGAAGTCCTCCAGGCTTAAAGTTGCCAAGGTTGGAGACCCCTGACTTAGGTTATTCTGGTCATCCACATTCAGCAATAGGAAACAGCCAGGTCCCTCATCCTGAGCAAACTACGTCGAAAACACCTGGGCCTCACCAAGAATATCTGGGAACCAAGTGTCCAAATCTGTTTTCTTCTGAAATTTCAAGAAACACGTTACCGGCATTCTACGACGTTACACATTTTTATAGTTCTAATATGCAAAAAAAAAAAAAAAAAAAACCCACACTTTCTTTGTTCAGAAATCCGACAGTTTGCAGTTTTACTCTGACGAAGGATTTCCTTCTCAGACAGGAGTCTTGGCTTGATTTTGCTTCGCATTGGGACTCACAACGTAAAAGGCACAAAAGACAAAAAATAATCCATAGGTTGTTTTCTAAGAAAGGTCCAAATTGTCCTTTTGTCTTCCAACGACAAGTCATCGCATATTGTTTGGTCGCTTCAGACAATCGCCATGATAATTTGAATAAATTAGCACCCAACTGCTTAATCTGAGGTAGATTCAAACCGGAAATGGAGCTGGGTCCTCTCACCACCTGATTTGCCATCAATTAATTGTGAAAGTCAGCTGTGAGATGTGGAAAAGCGCTATTACACAGGTTTCAACAAATTTGTGTGTGTTCAAAAATAAGCAGACATCTCTTTCACATCGTCTTGCAGTCGGGGAAATTGAATCACTGTATATGAAATCCTAAACTAGCCCTTTAAACAACAATTTGATCGAATTACTTCATATTTTCCCCCCCGCATCGCAACTTTGCATGTGGAACAACTTGTGCAGCCATACCCTGGAGTCAACCCCAAGATAATAATCGTAAAAATTTAGGAATGAGGAGCTGACGCCGCATCCTCAGAAAACAGATTGGTTTTAAGCATAGAAAGGTTTAATTAAAAAAGAAAAAAGGAGAAAAAAAATCTTGTGCCTTTGCAGGAAAATAGTTTTTTTTTTTTTTAAATACAGGTTTTTGCATATTCTGATTCTGGACTAATTTAATATATTTGTTAAGGCATAAGATAAAAGACACATTACCCCACATAGCATCTAGCAAGCACATAATTAACATTGCTTAACATATATACATCCTTAATACAAATTCTCCCACACGGAGCTTTTTTTTAAAAAAAATGTACAGAATGAAAGGTATAATCTACAACATTGATAAAGGAAGGGAGAAGGGGGGGAAAAGCAGTTTCTCAAGTGCTAATTTTACAGTTCTGCAGAGTCTGTGAACTCTGAAAAGGTATAAACGTGTTAAGGCTGCAATCCAATGTCTCTATTCCTGGGGGTAAACTCCCCCCCCCCCCCAATGAGTTACTGTTGAGGAGACAGTGTAGGATTATGCTCTAAATATGCTTAAGTACCATTTGAAATAAGGCCAGCCACCACCTTTCTCTCTTTTTGGGGGGTAGGAGGGTGGAGGGGGTGTGATTCAATTCCTGTGAATGGGTGTATTTAAGTTCTCGGAGAAACTTTATTCTCCTCTCAACAAACTGTGATTCAAATAAAGTGAAACCTGGATCCCAATGAAATCAAGAGGACCAAGCTGTCAACAACACGTCCAATGGTTTCAGTGGGGGCTAAGTCTGGATCCCACTCAATTTAAAACAAAAAAGACCCTGAAACATTTATTATGATCAGCTTAAAATACTCTCAGGAGATATCCGCGAAATGTTGTGCATACCAAAAGCTTTAAAAAATCAAATTTCATCACAGATTCTTTCCTTCCTCGGTTGTTCTACCAAATCCTTCTCTTATGTTTTACTACTATGGATTAGTAGGTATTACAGGAAATCATCATTTTTATCTATAAGGTTTAGGAAATCATGGAGTTTCAAGACTATCTCACAAGCAATACAATCCATGCCTATCCACCCAGAAGACACATTCAGCAAGAAAGGTGCACCGCATTTTAGCTCCTGTCTAGATGTTCTGATACACACCTAACATTTACACCTTGAATACACAAATATCTATCTACAATTCCTTAATGGGCGAATTCACCCTGGGGGTGGAAACAGAAAACACACGAGGCTTTTTACAAGACACAAAAATGAAGGATGGTGAAACGGCGGAGTGAACACATCTGGAAACATAAACAGAATTTCTCATCAGACATTTCTACCAATAGGAAACGACAGCTAAGAAGTTTGTGGTCCATTTTCTTTCATCCTTTCAGTTTAAAAGGTGTGCACATCACTGCCAGCTTATTATGATCAGAGGTAGGTCTTGTTTCTTTCATTACAAAGGAGAGCCAACAACTTTCTCTTCAAGGGGCTATTAAGCTATTAAGGATGTAGTCTTTGGAGTATTGACCCATTATTCTGCTCTGAGAACATCTGCCTATATTCAAAGCCTTCCCATTAAAGGGTGGCGGTTGAATCTAAGAAAGCACATCGCCCACCAAGCTCTGACTCACTCAGTTTTATTCTGCGCAAAGGTCTTTATAGCCTCAGGAAATTGAAGAGACATCATCACCCTTCTCCCCACCAGCCAAATCCCCTGGATCCTATGTAGACATCACAAGGACTTTACAAAAAAAAATAGAAATGCTACCGGGGGGGGGGGGTTTCAGAACTTTGGAGGTCTATTCAGAAGGAACCATAAAGACAAGTTGAAGGGACAGAGAGCATCTTAGGAGGCAGAAGGGAGTAGTAATAGTCCCAGTTCCCCCTCTCATAAATGGGTGGCAAACTCAATAAAGGAGAATATTTATAGCTAAGGATTGAAATGAGGGGCCCTTGGTGCTCTCTGAGCTTGGTTGTTTTCTTGCAGACGTTTCATTACCCAAACATCCATGCTAGTAAGGAGTGAGGTTCCTAGACTAAGCCAAGTCCCCCCCCCCAAAAAAAAAACCTGCTAGGGAATTTCTAAAAGCCTGGCACTCTGACAAATTAGCCATCAATAGACACAGGGGCATAAACAAAATCTACATATGCAAAAAAAGACACCTGCCCACCAATAATCAGAACCCAGATGAGCATAGATTAACTCCAAGACTAACACCAGAGCATCAAACAAGAAGTAAACAATGCCCCAATCAAGGAACTGCCAAAGAAGCCCATAGTAAACAGCCCAACCAAAGAACCTCCAAGACCATTCTCACTAATACTGACAGGGCAAGCCACTAGGATATAAACTGAGAGCAAACCCCACTCCTTGCTAGCACTGATGATGTTACCTAGTTTGGGTAATGAAAGGTCTGCAAGAAAACATCCAAGCTCAGGGAGCACCAAGGGCCCCTCATGCCAACCCTGAGCCTGGCAGCTGTTTTGTGAGAAGGCTCATATCAAAATTCCTCTCCTCAAAAGATGGGGACTCACCCAACCTTATGTAGCTGCACCGCTCTCCTCTGGAGCCTACCTGATGCCCCATCTTCCAACAACTCCTGTAAGAATCCATAAATGGAGAGATGCTATCTTCTGTCTAAGACATTGCCCTCCAGTTCTTCCTTGCATGGGTTGGATAGATTCTGAGCAGGGGCACAGAAAGAGAGATCACTAATTTTAAAAGGACTGTTTCTGATAGGGTTCTTCGCTCTGGTGGTTTGGCGGTTTCTCCCGTTATTCATCAGGCGGCTCCAGCCTTGAATATCGTGAGGATCCTCCTCATGAAACACCATCAAAAGAGGAAAACAAAGGGACAAACGTCAGCCGGGATCATTCGAGCATCCCGGTTCTTCCTTCCCCAACACCAAAAACTGCAAAGCCAGCTTCCTTAGAACCATGGTTTGTGAAATCAGGAGCTAGTCTGGGGAGGAGATTGTAAAAGCACCCTCTTGAGTTACGTTCTGAGGAACAGAAAGGGATCGATGGAACGGGACATTCCACCTTTCAAAGGTACAAAATGTTGGCAATATTAAGTTAACAGTAAGTTCCTCGGTTGACTATTTACAGCACACAGCCGGCAGGAGTCATTATGCCAGTTTCAGTATACGGATAAAAGCCACGGTTTGCGAAGGATTCTAGAGAAGAGAAGAGATGGAGCTGAGGGACAGAGCACATGTTCAAACCTGCGAAACTATCTAGTTCATTCTGTGGCATCCCCAGGCCTCTCCTTTTCCCTGGAAATCGTTGCCAGGCACTAAAAAGACAGTATGAGCAAAGGTGGATCAACTATTTGACTTGATAGAAGAGAACATCTTATATTACAAAATGAAAATTTGCATGACGGATCTTTATGCTTTGAAATGCAAATGGCCTTTGTGCGTCACGACAACCCACCGTTGAAATGCAAGGGAATGTCAGATTGAGCTATGGCATCGCAGAAGCTACAGTTGAAAGACCAAAAAATTAGTCCAAGGATTGGAGAAGACCTCAGGTGGCTTTCTAGAGAACAACCGCTGTTCTTTCTCCTCTATGTGCTTGGCAAGAAGTGGTGGACATGATGAATAAGTTGTTTGCAAACCATGAAAAGACAGGACTACTTCAGTACAGAAAATTCACCAACGTTTTAGACCACTCTGTTAAGAACATCCTAATTCCAGAACTCAAGTTCATTTGTATTAACTATAAGCCATTTATGGATAACAGTTCCAACAGTGGCCGTTTTGATGGCAACAGCCATGCTTCCTATCCCATTTTCAAACATCAGTTTTCTACAGTTTGAGGTAAAAGCACCTTTCATTTTAAAATCTGAGGTGTAACAAAACAGAACATGCTAATGTGATAGATATTCAAGAAACATTTTCTGCACCTGTGAAGGTTTATATAATTACTTGAGTAAGTAAAAACAGCACTGTCAAAGATAACGTTTTAAGAAAAAATATTTAAATAATATCTTTAGACATTTAACACATAATTTAGACTCGGAATAAAAGCAAAACGTCTGAAGCACCCTCTTTATTCAATCACTGATTCTGCACGCCTGAGGGATCCATTTGGTGATTTCATAGGGAAAAATAGAAAATAAAATAAAATAAAATAAAATAAAATAAAATAAAATAAAATAAAATAAAATAAAATAAAATAAAATAAGCCAAGCTGCATTGAACATTACAATGGATTTCCTTAGAAGGAAAACACAGTAATGCCAACATTCTTTCACGTATTCTAACATAACTTCCTGGATCTTGGGGCATAGCACCCCAAGGGACAAAACTTAATTTTTCACTGTACATAATACCAGTTGCCCAGGCTCAATATTGTCCAGTAAGAAAAAAAAAATGGGATCAAACTCACTTTTTAAAAACATTGCCTCATATTTTGCAAAGAATATGGCACCTCAGAAGTAAACTGGTCAGGCAGTTCAGGACCTTTGGTGAAATTTGGCTATTTTCAAGTAACGTGATGTTTGCATTTTAGAAAGAAAGAAAAAAAGATCTCTTTGAGAGAAAGGAGGAGGTAGTGTTGAATCTGCTTGCTACATGAGGAATGGTCTACAGTACTGCAACCTGATCTCATCATCTATCCTACGGTGAACTTTCAGGAAGAAAAGCAAGAGAAAGAATGCGGAAATTTCAGCGGGATGCATTGCAATGACATCTCGCAACTCTCAAAAGAAGCAGATCAGAAAACTCTCAGCAGGACAGCACAACTGGCACCTCAAGAAACAGCTGGAAGGATTTCACCAACGGGCACCTAAAAAAAAAATGGGACAACCTCACCCTGGTGCCAGGACAAAACAGATTCAAATAATCTTACTTGGGAGGAGTTATTGTTAAGACATGGTTTATTCCTTGAAGGTCACCGGAGAAAGGAGCATCGAAGTCACTCCCAAGTGACAGCTATCCAGATGGCTGCCCACTTGATCAGAATGACGATGTCAAGGGGCAGTTAAGCAAGAGTAAAGCCAAAAAAAAAGAACCAAGGTTTCTATTTTGCTTCCTAGCTACTGGTGGCAACGTACCCCGTGATTGTTTGGTTTTGAGCCTGCCATTCTTGTGAAATCATCTGAGATGGATCACGGTTCCCTGCCAGCTGCATTGTGTGTAACGTTTGAGAAACCTGGACGACAATCAAGAAGGCGGTTTAACTTTGCACCGGGGAGCTCCGTGTATCTCCAATTCTGTTCAGGGAGCCAAGATGGGGAGAGAGGTGTGTTTGACAACCAAAGTGCATTTTGGGGGACAAGAAGGGACAGATACAGGCAGACAAAAATTCACCAAGCGTATAAAACAAAATAAAGCCAGTGACACGCAAATGGAAAAACTGCAAGGCCGTTACGTACATTCGGACCTTCTCTTAACACTGTAAAACATGCCATTTGCTACACAGACATAACAACGAAGACGGGCATTTATCTCCTGGTGAGCTCGAACACTATACAGTATATGCCAACAGCTACAGCAGATGCAAACAGAAAGTTGTTTACAGTAAAAAACAACAACAACAGTGCAATTATGTTCCACGAGTCTTTTTTTTTCCTAAGCAATGATGGCTACGATGCTTTTTAAACAGAGTTTTCAACGAACACCAAGGCAAAGGAAGAGATACAGAAGCATCAGTCTTGGCCGCAAAGAACTTTGCAAAGCTGTCATTTAAACAAGAGGAGGGATGGCATTCGGAAAACACACTCAAATTTAAAAAAAAAAAATGTCACCCAACCTATAACTTCTCTTGGCTACGGACAACCTATTTACATTTGTTTCTTTAGCTATGAAAACCTTTATGGCTTGGAACGCCGCTGGATTTATTGTCTAAATAGGAACGCTGGAGGCAGTTACTTCTAAAATCACAGAGACAAAATCCAATCTCGCTTCTTCTTGGGGAAACTTTCCGAAAAACCATGAACGTAAAGAGATCGGAAGGTTCAATGTGTTTCTTAAAATAAAATAAAAAGGTGTGAAACTTTTGCATGCAGAAATTCCCAGATTCCGCCTCAAGTGTCTTAGCTTAAAACACAAAACCTACCTACCACATGCTGAATGGAAAACCTGACCAAAGCAAATGAATTAAAAATCTGAATAAAGGCAACTTCCCCTGTTGCTTCTATTTTTTCAGAAGCCCTAATTCCACCTTCACGAGGTGGGGATTTTCTTTCCCTCTCGAGAGACAAGGCTTAGTTGTGTTGTTGTCTTACTACTCTTGTCTACCTCCAATGACATTTGCCTCCCTTGTTCCAGGTCCTGGAGAAACACTATCTAGGTGGGTTGATCAATCAATGCTTGTTCTGAGCTTCCAAAGTCTCTCTAGCATTCTAGAGCTGTGTTTTAGGGATGGCGAACATGGTTCTATTTCCAATCACGCACCAATCCTAAGCCTAGAAAGATGAGTTACAACAGAGGTAGCTATCTTCCACACTTTGACCACCCACCGTCTAACCCAGGGGTGAAATCCAGCAGGTTCTGACAGGTTCTAGAGAACCGGTAGCAGAAATTTTGAGTAGTTCGGCGAACCGGCAGCGGAAATTTTGAGTAGTTCGGAAAACCGGCAAATACCACCTCTGGCTGGCCCCAGAATGGGGAGGGAATGGAGATTTTGCAGTATCCTTCCCCTGCCACGCCCACCAAGCCACGCCCACCAAGCCACACCACACCCACCAAGCCACACCCACAGAACCAGTAGTAAAAAAAAGTTTGGATTTCACCACTGGTCTAACCCCTACCTGATGTCCACCTCGTTGCTATATTTGTTCACTGGATTTTAGGCACGAGGGCAGGCTCAACCGGTTACAGGAAAAGGATCCAATTTAAGCATTTGAAAACACAACTGGGGGGGGGGATGGGAGAGCGCGACACGCATCCTTCAAAATCCATCCGCACCTCAAGTCAGCTTCTTGTCATGTGTGAAGCACCACAAACAACGGGTGGCAAATGTTGACATTCGCCATGTTTAGCTACAGAGTTTGGAAGGGAAGGTATGGCGTACCCCAACCAAGTCAGCACCAAAACAGAAATAAAAGCCGGTATATGTAAGATTTATACCTGCGCTGACATCTAAAGAACCTGACCAGCAAGTTCACTACAAAACTATCTCATCAACCCAGCTCTGAGCAAAAGAGGACGGCCTCCCACTAACCCCACCCCACCCCAGATGCCAGAAAATGTCAATGCTTTCTGCCTCACAAGCGGGCATTTTAAAAAAGGCACAAGAGACCAACAAGGGTACATTTTGCTTTTAAAAACAAAATGGCTCCACTTTACGCCTCGTTTTTCATTCCAGCAGGACAAGGTTCCCTCCTCCTCCTCCTCCTCCTCTTCTTTTTTTTTTTTTTTTTTTTTTTTTTTTTTTTTGGCATCTCAATTCTACGAAAGCATTTAATATTAGGGCAAGTAGGAAATTCACAAGTGACTGCGGGCGGGCTTGAAACCTAGGTGAACAGCCCAGGGGTGAAATCCAGCAGGTTCTGACAGGTTCTGGAGAACCGGTAGCGGAAATTTTGAGTAGTTCGGAGAACCGGTAGCGGAAATTTTGAGTAGTTCGGAGAACCGGTAGCGGAAATTTTGAGTAGTTCGGAGAACCGGTAGCGGAAATTTTGAGTAGTTCGGAGAACCGGCAAATACCACCTCTGGCTGGCCCCAGAGTGGGGTGGGAATGGAGATTTTGCAATATCCTTCCCCTGCCACGCCCACCAAGCCACACCACGCCCACCAAGCCACGCCCACAGAACCGGTAGTAAAAAAAATGGATTTCACCACTGGAACAGCCCCTTCCCCCCCACGCGGAAGTCACAGTTCCTGGGCTGTGCGTAGGTGGTTTTCTAAGGGGCGCCTGGTCCCAAAAATCTCACGGCAGAGACGTATCCTTAAAGCAGACAGTCACAAGCTACCAGACCCATCATTCGGTCTGAGCTGTTTGGCTACAACTGAACACGGGCATCATTGGTTAAAAAAAAAATTGCATCAAAGGTTATTTTTCAAAACATTCTTTCTCTACAAGACGGGTTTGTAAAACAAAACCGAATCGGTATTAGAACTGGTTTTCTTATAAAACGATTCCTGTGATAAGACTTGAAAGCACTTCTGTTCCTTATATTCCCCCTCCTACCCTCCCTCCCACCCACTCACCCCCCGTTTTCAAAAGCTATTCGCCTTCATTCTCACGGAAAGTATCTGGGATCTCTGCAAAAAAATGAAATGGTTCACCTGAGATAGCAGTGTGTGGTTCCAAGAATCACTGCAAGAAAGAGCTACTGAGAAAGTCGAATCCTTTTTGTTTCCATTTGGAGTTTTGGTTTCTGCATATATTATTATTATTATTTTTTAAAAAACCCAGTTCCTGTGCATATTCAGAGCGCCCTATGTTTTCAAAGTGCATTGTCAGTTTTTCAACAAAAAATAATAATAATAGTAACACCCCCTCCGTTCCCCGCTTGCCATATGGAGCAATTAAAAGCCTTTTTTTTTTTTTAGGATTGTGGTTATGGAAAGTTTAAAAAGAGAAAGAGATATTTGCTCTCTATCGGAGCAAAAACTAATCTGATATTTTTAAAAACTCATCCTATTCCTTCTGGCCCTGAATGATGCATATATAAACAATAACTGTGGATATAACTATCTGCATATTGAGGAATTTATTTCAGAACTTGGTGGTAAAGCCACCAAGACAACAAAAGCACTGCCCAGAAGCACCTAAATCCAGTGGATTGTTATTTTAGCCTGTTGCTAGCTGGCAGGCACTACAAGATGGCTGTCAGATTAGGTGGCTGTAGTTAGGAAGACAACAAAAAGAAAGAAAGAAAGAAAGAAAGAAAAAGATTCCATTTTAGCCCAGCTCTCGCTGGCTGGTGCATTTTGAAGATTATGGGGAAACAAACAAATAGTAAAAAAAATATATAAACACAACTATTCATTTAAGTGCTGCCTGGAAAAGAAAGCTATTTAAAACAGAATTTTAATAGCAGGAATGAAATCCTAGTTTATGTGTACTGCCTTCTTCCTATGTAGGAGGGGCTCTCTGCAGCTCATAACCCAATAATCTGCTATAGCTGTTTGAATTAAAAAGGGAGAGAAATTTTACAGTAAACATTTTGGTTCAAACGCTCCTAATTCGTACTCCCCGTAATTGCCCATGAACTATATTCGTAATTATCCTTTAATAGATGCACTTTCCCAGTTTTATAGGCAGTTTTCCAAAAAAAGAAAAAGGCATTGGAAATCAGTGAGATAACATCAAATATATCTGATAGTAGGGAAACATTGTGGAAGTGTGCACATAACGAAAAATGCACAACAAAAAGGAGAAACGTAACCTTTACAGGTTTGAGTGATGTTTTATTTTAATTTGAAAACGGGGTACGATGTACTTGAAAATCATTTCTCTCCCTTTCTGATCTCCCAATCTGACAACTGTTTTACACTGCGATCCTGAATTCCATGGAGCAGATTTTATGGTATCTGAAAAGCTGCAGAGAAAAATGCCCCTCCCAGGAGGAGGAGGAAGAGGAGGAGGAAGAGGAGGAAGAAGAGGAGGAGGAAAGATGAAACAGGTTTTTGCTTTGTTTGTTGTTTCCTTTTTTTTCTTGAAAAGCTTTGAAAATAAAATTTAAAAAATTATCAAAAAAAGGAGATGCTGCAATCTTGCTTAGCAAAACAGAGTGACCAAAAAAAAATAATAATAATAGTGCCTTAAATCTCTTTTTCTTCTCTTAAACCTATTAAGCAGCTGGAAATTGCAGCTTACAAACTTTTTAAGACATTCTGCACACCACCTGAAAACCTTTGCCCGAAAACCCGTTTTTCAGGTGCATCTGTTGGCAACGGGTGGCACAGCTTTCCAGAGCTGCAGTCGTTAACTGGCATAAAATGTGCACTAGGGCCTTAAAAATGTTTTCGTGACCTTTATCTCGCTCAGCCCACATCCATCGGTTCCGAGCAAAGCCTAAGATTCCAAGCTTGGCTTAAATTGTATTTTCAATATTTCACTCAATGGAGGTAGGGAACTCTTTATCTTCCAGTGATGGCTGCGCTGCTCTTCAGAAGGAAATGAAAACTGAATCTTAGAAAGGTTTCAAGGAGAAAAAAAAATTTTTTTTTTTTAAATCATGCCTGGGAAAATTAGGATTTTTTTAAAAAAAAAGTCCCATCAGATTGGAAGAGGAAAAAAGTTTCCTAACCCACGGTATTTTAGTAGTGTTCCTATTGTCGTCGTCATCAGTGCAACGGTATCTTTGAATATTTGGTCTGATAAATCTTGTGGACAGTTAAGAGAAACTTGTATTTCTAGCAGGCCTCTGGAGGGATTGTCTTCTTCAGAGCGAACGGCCAAACACAGATCTCCTTCCTTCCATTTCTGTGACTCAGATGATCCAACAGAAAACAAGAACAACAATAATTTATGTGCTTGAAAGAACCACAAAACTTCCTTTTGATGTCTAAACTACAGCCTGTGAATTCTCCTAAATCCTTCCAAGATACAAGGGGGGGAAAAATGATATAAACACCAAGGACATCTCTCTTCTGCCACACAAGGTAGTTGCATAATCCTGTTGGGTTTTTTTTTAAAGGGACAACACATCAGGTCCAGTTCTCCTTTGTTCACTTCAAGGAGATATAATAAATAAACCTCGTTAAAATGAACAAGGGAACCTGCAAAAAAGCTACGGTTGGTGAATTCGACCCAAATCCCTCTCGTCCGGGCAAAAGCTCTCCACTTTAAAACTCCAAAGCATTCTTCAGTTTGTGATATGTTAAACAGAACTATGTTGAGCACTCTCTGGTAAATAAATATAAATAGCATCTATACTATCATGTTAATACTGTGAAACACATATAAATTTTACATTAATTCAAACATAACAGTGAAAGAGATTGTACTGTATCACCACAGACCCGTATTCTTTAGAAAAGCTTTGGAAAATTAAGTGTCACAGTCCTAGAGGACAAACTCCATGATTAGTAATCAAAATGGATTATTATTATTTTTTTAAGAAAAAATAAACTTTTTTTTTTAAAAAAGTGGCACACTTCATTAATCTTTCAGTGGACCTAATAAAAAGTATAGATAAAACTTTTTTTTTGTAACTGAAATAATTCCATAACTCATCCTACAAAAAATTTTAAACAGCACAATGAAAGACATTCAAGAATTAACGTCAAAAATACATATTTTTTTTGCCCATAGACCTTCACAGACTTATCAATAAGACAGCAAAGGATTCGCTCACTCTTTTTGCATCTCGGTACAAAATCACTTTACAAATGCATCCAGAATGATCAAAGACTTCACTGGCATCCAAACTAGTGCTTTTTTTTTTTAAGGAATAAAAGCAAATTCATTTCTTTTGTCCTCCCAGGCCCGTTCAATTGGCTCTTAATTGGATATTTCTTCAGATTATTACAAATAAGAGCATCTGAAAAAGTCATAACTAAAATGAGAAGTGTTGTTTTTAGCCCTGAGATCACAGCTCTAGTTAATTAGAAAACGTGGGTTTTCAATTTTGTTTGTTTGTTTGTTTGTTTCATTTCTCCCGACAAGCAGCTTTTTGATTTTGGCATATCCACATGTCTTAAAAGCTGTGCAATTTTTTTGTACACTCAAGTCTGAAATTCTGGATGAAAAGCTTTCTTGTAAATAGAATCACAATCATCATCATCATCATAATCATCATCCCGCTTCTCCCCCCCCCCCCCGAATATTTAAAAATAAAGATGCATCACTCCTTTGCTGGCTGTCGCGGTAGCTCGGGCAACTGTTGGTCTAAGTGCAGCTGGTCTCTTGTGAATCCAACTCAGAACTGAGTTCCTCAACACGGCCAGATGTCAAGCAAAGTACATGGTGCGCAAAGTATCTTGGTGGACCTGGACAGCTTTCGCGAGAGCTTGGTGATCGCGGCCGTTGCTCTGCCCGGAAGTGTGGCTCCCTTCGGCGCTGATGGGAGGGGAGAAAAAAGAACAACATAGGTTTAAACGCGAGACTGAAATGTCTAGGGAGATTCTCAGTCATCCAGGTCACGGTTGTCCCAAAGGTGCTTTTTCCAAGAGGCAAGTGGACTTTCTGGTTTTTCTTTGAAGATGCTTCGCTTCTCATCCAAGAAGCTTCTTCAGCTCTGACTGGATGGAGGGGAATGGAAGGATTTATGTTCCTTGCAGACAGCTGGTCATTTGCATCCTTTTAGAAGGTCATTGAGGCCACTTGGAGGTTTATCTGTGTCTTCAGGGTCACCTAAGTAGTGCAAATGGGTGTGGAACAGTTCCAAGAAGGCTCCACACTCATTTGCACAACTCAGGTGACCGTTGACAACACAGATAAACCTCCAGATGGCCTCAACGACTCTATAAAAGGATGCAAATGACCAGCTGTCTGCAAGGAGTATCAATCCTTCCATTCCCCAACATCCAGTGAGAGCTGAAGAAGCTTCTTGGAAGAGAAGCGAAACGTCTTCAAAGAAAAACTAGAAAGTTCAACTGCCTAATGAAAAAAAGCACCTTTGGGACACCAAGACTGAAATCCATCTCCATGTGTTCAAAAGTATGGGATTAGAGCACGGTTACGTGTTAAACATTTTAGGCTGCCGTTAATATTATACAATTTGATGCAGATTTATTTGGGAGAGAAAAATTGGTCTTCCTCTTTCTCAGCAAAGGCCGTTGTATTTTTATTTTATTATTTTACTCGTAGTCCTCGGCTTACGACCACAATTTTGATCATGTGACTATGGGGATACTGCAACGGTCGTAAGTGTGAAAAATGGCCATAAGTCACTTTTTTTCTGTGCCGATGTAACTTTGAACGGCCACTAAGTGAACTGTTGTTAAGTTGAGGACTACCTGTGTTTTATCTTATGTTAGTTTATTTAAAGCATTTATATAGCTACCTATCTTTCAACTAACTCTGGGCAGCTCCCAATTAGAAATTAGAAACATTTTGGAGCTATAAAAACCTATTAAAACATTAAAAACAAAAAAAAGAAAAACTCTGGTGGCAACCAGTTCTGTTTTCTTTAATTTTGTACTCTGCCTAGACAGAAAAGGAGCTCTGAATTTGAGTTGCTTCTTCCCAGAATGAGTCGTTCAGTCTCATAGTTAGACTTACTTTTAGGTGGCTACAGCTAGTCCTCCACGTATGACCACAATTGAGGCCAAAATTTCCACTGCTAAGCGAGACAGTTCTTAGGTGAATTTTGCCCCATTTTGCGACCTTTCCTGCCAGAGTTGTTAAGTGAATCACTGCAGCCGTTAAGTTAGTAACATGGTTATTAAGTGAATCTGGCTTCCCATTGACTTGGCTTCTCAGAAGGTCGCAAAAGGGGATCACATGACCCCGGGACACTGCAACCATCATAAATATGAGCCAGTTGCCAAGCGTCTGAATTTTGATGATGTGACCACGGGGATGCTGCAATGGTCGTAAGGGTGAAAAACTGGTCATAAGTCACTTTTTTCCGTGCCGCTGAAACTTCAAACGTTCACTAAAAGAATGACTGTAAGCATTCATTTGAGCAAATTATGCCCGTATCCCTCAATCCCAGCTATATTATTCACCTGTCATGCTCTTTATCCACCAAATGATACCTGGCTCTGAAGGCCACCAGGTGTGCATAGTAGGCTGGCGCAGGGATTGAAACAGATCGAGTACACCGGACGTAGGTATGACACAGTTGGTAAGTGAGGATCTGGAGTTCGTCTGAAGAGAAGCGATTGTCATCCCAGAGAACATGGTAATGAGACGGTCTGCTTGTGCCCTGGAAATGGAGCACAAACAAGGTTAAGGAAAGGTCTCCATCTCTCCATCGGTCACCCTTCTTTTGGCAAGAGGTCCACTCCGGACTTCCAAAAATTGCCCAGTAGCAGCATTTCTATTTTGAAGGACAAAGTAACCAACGAGCGCTATGAACGTGGTTTCTTTTCTATGGCTCTTAATTAAAGTCACGGAAAATCAAAGGATCCAGTCTATACCCAAAGGTGCTTTTTCAGGAGGCAACTGGGCTTTCCTGTTTTTTTCTTTGAAGACGTTTCGCTTCTCATCCAAGAAGCTTCTTCAGCTCTGACAAGATAGTGGGAGGGAAATTGCAGACTACAGGAACCAGGAGCAGTACTCAGGTGACCCTGAGGACACAGATAAACCTCCAAGTGCTTCAATGACCCTCTCAAAGGATGAAAATGACCAGCTGTCTGCAAGGAGTATCAATCGTTCCATTCCCCACTCTCCCGCCAGAGCTGAAGAAGCTTCTTGGATGAGAAGCAAAATGTCTTCAAAAGAAAAACAAGAAAGTCCAGTTGCCTCCTGGAAAAGCACCTTTGGGACAACCATGACCTGGATGATTGAGAATCTCCACAGATCCAAATAGCCTTGACAGCCAAGAGTTCAAATCTGACCGGGTCAAGGTTGACACAACCTTCCATCCTTCCGAGGTGGGTAAAATAAGGACCCAGATTGTTGGGGGTAAGATGCTGATTCTCTAAACCAGGGGTCTCCAACCTTGGCAACTTTAAGACTTGTGGACTTCAACTCCCAGAATTCCTCAGCCAGCAAAGCTGAAAGTTGAAGTCCACAAGTCTTAAAGTTGTCAAGGTTGGAGACCCCTGATCTAAACTGCTTAGAGAGGGCTGTAAAGCACCATGGAGCGGTATATAAGTCTACGTGCTATTGCTATATGTGAAATCATCACGTGTAGAGAAGCTGTACATGAGAATCACAATATAACTTTCTGCCTCATTTATTACTGACATCAGAGGTAAGAGAAGCATGGGATAGCATCAATATGGAAGGTGGAGGGTAAATTCATAGGATCTGAAAGGTAGTGACTGCAAAGACAATAGTAACTTGTTTGCTCAGACTGAAATTTATACTTTGGTATAAATTTATAAATGAAATGTATTCTACTTTGGTCTAATGGTTAAGCCACCAAGTTAGAAAACAGGAGGTGGTGAGTTCTAGTCCCACCTTAGGCATGAAAGCCGAATGGGTGACTTTGAGCCAAACATTCTCTCTCAGCCCAGCCAACCTCACAGGGTTGTTGTGGGAGAAATAGGAGGAGGAAGGAGCATTAAGGTATGTTCACTGCTTTGAGTTGTTTATGAAAATGATAAAGGCAAGATGATAGATAGATAGATAGATAGATAGATAGATAGATAGATGATAGATAGATAGATAGATAGAAAGATAGAGACAGACAGACAGACAGAGACAGACAGAGCCAGACCGACCGACCGACCGACCGACCGACCGACCTGCAAACAGATTTTCAGAACAAAAGGCATGGGCTCTTTCAGAATGTATATGTAGTATGATCAAAGTATTTGCAATGTAAAACTTTCTACTTCTCTGTCTTTTAATTTATCTTTTTTATCTGGAATTCCTGGAAACTTGTTGAGTGGGGAGGAAATTCTTTCCTGTTCTCTTGTCCAAGGGAACCCTTTCTCTCCTTTCATGCTGCACAGAAGGGACTGAAAATAAGTGTCATTTACACTAAAAGCTAGAGAAGTGGAAGACGTTCACCACATGCACACGCAGCTGAGAAGGATCTGACCCAGAGACCTGATGACACCCAGGGGGTGGGTGCATCCAGAAGATACCTGAATACCAGCATGACTACACAGGTAGAAGTCAAACTCCGAAGGGTGGGTGATTTTTGTGTCCACAGTGGTACCTGCCGGAATGTTTCCACTTTTCCCAACCTGTGAAAATATAACCAAAGGATGCAAGAATTGACATTCTGACGCTAAAAAAAAGAATTAAGTCAAAAAGTTGTTTCATTTGCCAATTTTGAGGTTGCAGTAACAGGGATGAAATCCAGCAGGTTCCTGCCACGCCCACCAAGCCACGCCCACAGAACCGGTAGTAAAACAAATTGGAGTTCACCACTGCGCAGTAGTATAGGGCATGTTGGCAACTAGATTCTCTTCCCCCCCCCCCCCAAAAAAAAAAAATATGCAATACTTACTCTTTCATTTTTGTCCGTGCAAAACAGCCTGGTGTGATGCCTCTTCTGCACCACAATGAAGGTAATCCCTGGCTGGTAATCTTTTTCTAGCTTAATGCAGGCTTCTCGGATAGCCAGCAATTCATGATGAAGAACCTGCACCAAGAAAAAGGGGAGGGAGAGAGAAGAGATAGTTTGAAACCTTGCCAATAAGGAAACTCCTCCCACCCTGTTTATTTATTTGGATCTTTCTTCAGGTATTCTTCATCACCTGCAGCAAAACAGGTGAACTGAAGCAATGCAAAAACACCAGGACCAGCCCCACATTCTTGACTTAATGAGATTAAACTGGCAAGATCTGGGATAAAAAAAAAAAACACTGCAATAATAAAAATGTATATGCGTCCAGGCATGCTTCTCTGTTGGGCAAAACACAATCTTATTATCACAACCCTGCAGTCATTCATTGTGAAGATCTGGTTTAGACAGCACTGAATTCAGGCTCTGGGTCAGAATCAAACTACAAATGCTCCTGCATTTACAAGGAGCCAACTTTTTTTTTTTTTTAAGAATCACAGGTAGTCCTTGACGTACGACCACAATGGAGCCCAAAATCTCTGTGGCTAAGCGAAACATTTGTTAAGTGAGTCTTGCCCTTAGTGAAGCGTGCAAACCAGCGTCTGCATTTCCTGCGTCGGATGAGGAGACCACATCTTTCTCCTTCTGTCCTGGCCACTTTTTACAGAGGCACGATTGAGAGCGTTTTAACAAACTGCATCCCTCTTTGATTTGGTGGCTCCAGCGCCTCAGATAGAAAGTCCATACAGAGAGTGGTGAGGACAGCGGAGAAGATTATAGGAAGTTCGCTTCCTGTCATTCAGGATGCTGCTTATAAGCGCTATGCACTTAAGAGCTCAAAGCATTGTTAGAGACCCCACACACGCACTTTACGGTCTGTTTCTGTTGCTCCCCTCTGGGAGGAGGTTTCGAAGTATCTATAGCAATAGCAATAGCAATAGCAATAGCACTTAGACTTATATACCGCTTTACAGTGCTTTACAGCCCTCTCTAAGCGGTTCACAGAGTCAGCATATTGCCCCCAACAATCTGGGTCCTCATTTTACCCACCTCAGAAGGATGGAAGGCTGAGTCAACCTTGAGCCGGTGAGATTTGAACTGCTGAACTGCAACTAGCAGTCAGCTGAAGTAGCCTGCAGTACTGCACTCTAACCACTGCGCCACCTCGGCTCTGGTAGCAGGACTACCAGATTCTGTAACAGCTTTGTTCCCTATGACATCTGTCTGGTAAACTCGCAAGATTCGTTTTTCTCGCCATCTACATGTATACATCTGAACTAGACTGTGTTGTTTCTCTGTGTCATATAATATATGTGGGTATATACATAATTTTGTATTTATTTATTTACAGTATTTTCTCATGTTTATGTAGTGTATATTGGAGCTGGTGCTGTATGCAACAAAATTTCATTTTAATGTATGCCGATTAGTGTACATTGAAAGTGACAATAAAGTTATTCTAAGTCCAAGAAAAGGAAAGCAAGACCAGAACCTGTTGAAACTGTCCCTCGGAAACACCGTCTCTATAGAAAATTATCCGCGTTGGCTTGAATCGAGTTGATTTGTAAAACTGGATCAGCAGCTCCCTAACCATGGCAGCCAAGTCTTGAATTATTTCTTGGCGGTGCTGCTGGACCCTCACAGTGGCACAGTAGCGGTTCGGATGGGCATCCATGCTGCCTACAACCTGGGGGAGAAAGCGAGGGAGTTTTTTGTAAAACCAAAAAAAAAACCCAGACTGCGGAATTTAGCATACAGCAACTTTAAGGAATGTTCCCCATTTTGTGCTACGGCGGTATCCAGCATCATCTCTGCAACTGAAATAAAGCCTGTAGCAGTTCAACAGGTGAAGTGGCTTATAAGTACAGAATTCCCAACCAGCCTGTTATTTGGGACTTTGGGAAGTGGCAATTCCATCACACCTGGAATCCATCACATTGGGACAGGATGACACAAGTGTCAACTCTGAAGCAAACCTGACTGGGGCCATTTTGGAGGCTTCAGGATTGCCACAGTACGAAGAAGGGATAGGGAGGGGGGGACATAGTTAGATGGGGGTTTGTAGCCAAAACAAAATAGTTTCCTGTGGGAACCAAGGACATTCCAACAGGTGGCTGGGGAGGAAGAGGAGTCTGGTTACCAAGCGACCAGCCAGCACCTCGATTGGACAATGTGACTGATTGTTTGGGGAAAGGGGGGACTTTCACTTTTTAATCAGGTGAAAACCACGGGAACTTTCAGAGTCAGTTTTCATCAGTTTGTGCCAATATGATATCTCCAATAAAATTGTTCTTTGAGGAACTTGCTTGCCTCAGAGTTCTGCTTTCTATGGAGTTATTACTTGGAACCCTGACAACAAGAGCCATCAAGCCAACAATGATGGGGTGATTGCAGACACATAGAGAAAAAAGAAAAATTATCCATAAAACCACATTTTCCAAAAGCACACCCACTATAGATAAAGCCAATGAAACAGGCCTGCCATAAAAGTAGGAAAACAACTATTCCAGTGATGGCGAACCTATGGCACGCATGCCGGAAGTGGCACACAGAGCCATCTCTCCGGGCACGCCAGCCGTCGCCCGTTGCTCTTCCGGGTTCCGGTACGCGCATGCGTGCATAAGCGCTGGCCAGCTGGTCTTCATGCATGCATGCGCGCTGGCCAGCTGGTCTTCACGCGCGCATGCACACCAGAAACCGGAAGACCAGGTGCGCATCGGGGAACTGCTCTTCCGGTTTCCGGCACTCCCGTGCCTGCGCGCCCGCTCCCATTTCGGCACTCGGTGCCGTAAAGGTTCGCCAACACTGGACTATTCTAAAGAATTAAGAAGTGTTTTTTAAGGCAATTCCAAGAGAAGACTTCTGAAGAAGTCTTCAGAAGTATTGTCCAAGTATTTTGGACAAGGGATGGGGGAACGAAAGATGGTTAAGTAGGAAAAATGACGTCAAATCAAATACGAATATAACAATGAAAATGCAGGCGAAACTAACATTGTTGTAATATATCCAGCAGTATTCAACTAGAGGGGATAATATATGTGTTTTTCTCTTTTGGGTTTTTTTAATGTCCATTTTTTTTAATGTTCTAATTTTTGTTTTTGTATAATTTTTTTTTCTTTTCCTTTCTGGAGTTTGTATTTTAATGTTTTAAATAAAAGTTAAAAAAAGAAAAAAAATGCAGGCGAGATTATACTACCTGAGACTTCTCAGGAAACAACAACTGAATGGTGTTGACCTTCTACCGCTGCACCATAGAGAGTGTTTTAACTTAGTGCACCTGTGTATGGTTTGCCAATTGCACAGTGGCAGATAGGACAGAGCTCCAGAGGGTTAACGTCATTGCCCAGAGGATCATTGGTTGCCCTCTCCCCTCTTTGGAAGACCTTTATAGCTCCCGCTGCCTTAAGGAAGTTCAAAACATTCTTAACGATCCATCTCATCCTGGGCACCCCCTTTTTTTTTTTTTTTTGAACTATTACCATCTGGCAGATGGTACAGGACAATAAAAACACAGACAAATAGGCTGAAAACAGCTTCTATCCCAGAGCAGTAACTATATTGAATTCTGCTGTATAGTGCAGTATTAATGCACTATCAGGGTTTTTCAATTCAATTGTATAGAATGTGAAGGATGTGTGTTTTTGTTTTATTTTTTTATGTATAATGTACACTGAAGATGGCATTTAATTTCGTTGTACGAGGTGCAATGACAATAAAGTAAACTAAACTAAACTAAATGCTTCTTTTACTCACAGCAGCGATAGATGGCTTCTTCCCATCTCCAGCTGGTGGGTGAGTGACGTCTGCACCAAGGAAAATGACAGGCTGCTGAAATACCGGAGGCCTAATATAAGAGAGAGCATAGCAAATTTTTACACAACGCGATCAAGGAGGCAAGCTTACCTTGGCGTGTTCTCCAGGAAACTACAGAGCACCCGTTATACAACTGCGTTCTGCCAGCACATGTTTCCATCTGATGACAGTCAAAGGGCCTTGGGCACCATCTCTCTACCTTGGATCTGAGTTTCAAAGGCTTAGAAGCAGCCGTGGCATTTCTTGCTCGGCCCTTCTGTGCAAGGTGATCAGATAACGTATCTTCTCAATAGAAGAACGCCAGAAATGTGCAGCAGGATCAGGCTGGACTCAAAAATTCCAGAATTCAAGTGGCCAACCGCATGGACCGACAGAGCTTATAAACAGCAGCAGAAATGGGTAGCCTTCCTGTGGTTCTCAACAGCTGGCATTTAAAGTACCGTATTTTTTGGAGTATAAGACGCACCTTTTTCCCCCCTAAAAGAGGGTGAAAATGCGCGCTGGCCAGGAGCCGAGGTGGCGCAGTGGTTAGAGTGCAGCACTGCAGGCTACTTCAGCTGACTGCTAGCTGCAGTTCAGCGGTTCAAATCTCACCGGCTCAAGGTTGACTCAGCCTTCCATCCTTCTGAGGTGGGTAAAATGAGGACCCAGATTGTTGGGGGCAATATGCCGACTCTGTGAACCGCTTAGAGAGGGCTGTAAAGCACTATGAAGCGGTATATAAGTCTAAGTGCTATTGCTATTGCTAAAATGTTGGTGCGTCTTATACACCGAATACAGCCATTTTTGGCCTC
This sequence comes from Thermophis baileyi, assembly GCA_003457575.1. Taxonomy (NCBI): domain Eukaryota; kingdom Metazoa; phylum Chordata; class Lepidosauria; order Squamata; family Dipsadidae; genus Thermophis; species Thermophis baileyi. The sequence continues at coordinate 580,714 of QLTV01002038.1, forward strand.
CCGAAGCCCCACCCCCGCATCCTATTTTTGCAAAAAATGGGTCAGTTTTTCGCAAAAACAGGGTGCGCAGAGGGTTTGGAAGGCCTGCGGAGTGCTCCTGGGGGCCGCGGAGGACAAAAACTTTTTTTTCTTACTTACCTCTTCGAAATCTTAACAATTGCAGCAAAAAAAAGGTTGAAAAATTGGGTGCAACTCACCTTGCTTAGAGACAGAGGTTCCAGTCCCAACTGTGGTCGTAAGTCGAGGACAACCTGTAATCTGAGTTGATGTCCTGTAATGCCTCTAATTTCTACACCATTACAGGTAGTCCTTGACTCACGATCACAATTCAGCCCAAAATTGCTGTCGCTAAGTGAGACATTTGTTAGGTGAGTTTTTCCCCCATTTTACGACCTTTCTTGCCATGGTTGTTAAGTGAATCAATTGTTATAAGTTAGTAACCCGGTTATTAAGTGAATCTGGCTTCCTCATGGACTTTTGCTTGTCAGAAGGTCACAAAAGGGGATAACATGACCTTGGGACACTCGAACCGTCATAAAGATGAGTCAGTTGCCAAGGAGCTGAATTTTGATCATGTCGCCATGGGGATGTGCAACGGTTATAAGTATGAAAAACGGTCATTGGTCACTTTTGTTCAGTATCGCCGTATCTTCAAACAGTCACTAAATGAGTTGTTGTAAATCAAGGACTACCTGCAATGACTTTTTATACCTCTGTTATATTATAAGACTTCTCTTTTTAAGCTGAAAAGAGTCAAGCGATAAAAGTTTTTTGTTATTTAGCAGAGTCGTAGCTCCAGTCAGCCCTGGTGAATAGCAATAGCAATAGCACTTAGACTTATATACCGCTTTACAGTGCTTTACAGCCCTCTCTAAGCGGTTCACAGAGTCAGCCTTTTGGCCCCAACAATCTGGGTCCCCATTTTACCCACCTCGGAAGGACGGAAGGCTGAGTCAACCTTGAGCCTGGTGAGATTCGAACTGCCAAATTGCAGGCAGCCGGCAGTCAGCAGAAGTAGCCTGCAGTACTGCACTCTAACCACTACGCCACCATGGTTCTTACAGGATAATAGAATTGGAAGGAACCTTGGAGGTCTTGTAGTTCAATCCCCTAGATAGGAAACCCTATATCAGGATTCCCCAACCCTTGTTACTGCATTCTAACCACTGCGCCACCTCGGCGTGGAAACCAGAGGTTCTCCTGGGCTCAGAACTAAATGACGGAGGAAAAGCATTGGGAGCCAAGAGCATTTTTTTTTTTAACCAGCTTTAAGTGTTCTTCTGAGGAAAGCAAAACTTGCCAGTCATTCATGGATGGAGAGATGCTGGTGCATTGCAGAACGATAGCCAGCAATGAGGACTGCTGGGAACTGTAACTGATCTGGGATGGGATGCCTACAATTCCTCCATCCGTTGCCGACTTATTGCTAAACAAAACGATGGCAGTGACATGTGACTATCTTTCAAAGTGGCCCAGAAGCTACAAGCAGTGGAGAATGCAGCTGGCCAGTTGTTTGGAGACCCCTCCCCCAAAATAACTCAAGGTGGCCAATATAACTAACATTCCTTTCTCCGCCTATTCTTTGCATCAGCTGATCAGTGGCTGATCTTCAGACTCATTCAAAATGTTGTTGCCCATTAAAGTCCATCTTACTTAATTTCTAAGTATTTCTACAGTTACAGTATATGCTGTAGTTGTTCCTAGCTGACAAGTCAAATTATGGTGCTGTCAATAAACCATGGTTAAATTGTAAAGTAGCACAATGTGAGGGCCAAAAGGGGATTTTCTCTCCCCTCTTCCCTGTTCAAATTGTTACATCAACACAACATGTAATAGTTTAAGTCTTCAGTTGCTATCCTTTTTTTCAGAGTCAACAGCCCGGCCATGAATGAAATTTATTATTATTTTGCCTTCCCCACTCCTTCAGCCACAAAACTGGTCACAACTGGAGGGTTGCTTGGTGCAATATAAACAAGAGGCCTTCACAACTTGCAACTTGATCCTTCAAAACACAATTCAAACGTTTGGGATTCTGCCTTGTTATAAGGCATTAATTAAGATCAAACCACAAAAACCAAGCTTTTTTTTTTTTAAATGCTGCAAGATAAAATTACTCCATGTTGAACAGAACTGTTTGTTTGGGGGAAATTTTTTTTTTTAAAAAAATCGCACATTAACTGCAAATGGGGTAACTAGACAAATTGTTCAGCCAACTGAATGAATGAACGAGCTGCTTTCTTTCTTCAACAGCACGGGGCCAGTGGGGTACTTACTCGTACCCTGAAAATCCTTACCTTCCTTGTGGCAATAAAATGTTATTAACTCCTCCTAGTTTGACATTGATCTTTAAGCACAAGTTGGAAAGTGTCTGCGGGGTAGTCCTTTGCACATTCTTCATCTGTACACACTGCGTGGCCATTCCCAACACGGTGTCACCGACACGCTTCACTTCGGCTGCCGAGTCAGAGAAATGAAAAGAGATGCTGTTAAACAGATCAAGCTAAATGGCCGATAGCTACTTAGACTGCTTAACCCCAACTATAATCTCTTCGTTACAGCATCTTCTCATAATGCCCCTCTGAGATAAAGCAGGAGACTATCAAGGAGAAGGCCATGGGCCATATAACACCTCTCTTTCTATAGAAGAGAATATTTGTAGCTCAGGGCTGAAATGAGGGGTCATTGGTAATCTCTGAGTGTGGTTGTTTTCTTGCAGACGTTTCATTACCAAACTAGGTTACATCATCAGCGCTACTAAGCGAATAGGGCTTGCTCTTTTTATTTACTAGTGGCTTGCAGTGTCAGTGTTGGTAGAAGTGGACTTGGTGGTCCCTTTATTGGGCTGTTGATTACTGTTAGCTTGTCTGTCTGAGTTGGTAGTTCCTTGATTGGGGTATTTTTTGCCAAGTCCACCCCCACAAAAACCTCCTTTTTCAACAACAAGACGTGTTCTTAATTAGCCACTCACTCAAGAGTTATTTATTTGAGATGGGAAACCATATAAAACAAATACAATCAATGTAAAAAATAATTTTTATCTTCATTTGATTGACATTTCTAAGGCAGCTTTAAGACTTTGGGTCTTGCCATTTTATAAATCTTATAATTAGTATTTTGTTTATATATCTTGATCTATCTCCTCTTTTGTATAAATTACTTTGAAAGTTAACTGAAGCACAGTATATCTATAATACAATAAATGCTTTTCTATATAACTTTAAAAAAATACTTCTTTGTCTGTTGTCGATGAGAGGCAGATATGTTCAAAATGAAGGGTAAAATTTAATCTTCCACCACTAAGAATTTATGATATAACAGCTGCCGATCAAGATATAGATCATATTGCCACCCTTCAATCATTTCTCTACAATCCAACTATCTTCTAAAATAGATAGAATTCTAGCACTTTCACATGCAGCCTTCTGTTTTTGAGGAAAAGGCTGTTCAGGAAGATACGTTTCGATACTACATGTATAAATTTTTCTTCTTGTGACATTTTAGAAGAAAATATCACACTAAGCTATCAAACTTGCATCGCGTTATAGTTGATGAGAGTTCTAGATCAGACATTTCCAAGGTTAATGTAGAAAAGTAATTCATAACTGAAATAGAGAGGCAGCAAACAAAGAGAACCATCTCAAGAAAGTGCCTTGAGGATCACAGTGAAAAATTACATATTCACAGCAGTGTTTTTCAAGCTTGGCTACTGGAAGATGTGTGGACTTCAGTTCCCAGAATTCCACGGGAATTCTGGGAGTTGAAGTCCACACATTTTCCAATGATCAAAGTTGAGAGACACTGATTTATAGTAAGGCAAAAGGTGACAGAGGCATGTAGGCCTCTTAGACTGACCATAAACAGGAGTTTTCCCAGGTAGAATGACAACCACAAGCTGCAGACCAGAATAGGTGTTCTTTAGGTGACGGAACATGGGTTCCACGCTGTCTGCTCCCTGGGCATATTTACAGAAGCAAGGTTGACCTTGGATGGGCATTCCTGCATCTCTGGAGATTTTCCTCAGTTGTTCCGTGAAGGTTCTGGTACATTAAAAAGAAGCAACACCACATTTTAAGAGCAGGAACCAAAGTTTTACGTAGCCATATAACAAGACATCACATTCTACGCTCTACGATTGTGGATTTCTGATTCCGGAACCCATTTATGCCAATCCTTCTACGCGAGAGCAAAACCGGTTGCATCCATAACTATAAGATTATCCCTTTAATCTTTTCCTTCCAATCTTACAATAGGCCCGGAAACTTGAAACAGCCCCTTCAAACTTTGCAAGTCTGAAAGGAGGCCGCCTACTTAAGACTTTATAAGGAAAAATGATTTCTTCAATCAACAATGAGAACAACGGAGAAAATTCAACATCAACAGAACAAAAATGTAGCGCATTAAACTAAATAAATAAAATAAATAAATGTTTTCAAATGTTTTTATTATGTTTTCTTTTAATAGTTTTTTATATTGTTGTAAGCCGCCCAGAGTCCCTTGGGAGTTGGGCGGCATAGAAATACAATAAATAATAAATAATAATAATAAAATACATAAAACCATATCTAAAATTCTAATGTCACATTCATGACGTAATTCGCCCAGGGTATAATCACTATCCCAAAACTAATCCTGCAGTAATTTATAAGTATTTGTTAAAGATTACTAATAAATTTGAGAGACCCCAAAAAAAGATGCTTATGACCCAGACTTGAAGATCCAATGACCGGAGCCCCCTCCACGTGGTCACATGATTGGGAAGCTTGGCAATCAGCCAGTATTTATGGCCATTTGTAGTGTCTTGTGGTCATATGATTGCAATTTATGTTTCTTCCGGAAACCAGTGATCACTTCCTGTTTCCAGGGGGAAAAAACGCCCATTGCGAATAGTGTGTTCACTTAACAATGACAGCATTCATTTTATGACCGCTGCATTTGTTTAACTATTGCTACAAGACAGGTCATAAAACCAGGTCTGTGATGGCCTGCTTAATGGCCAATACAATTACAACTATAATTCCAATCATAAATCAAGGATTACCTGTAATTTGAAAAGAAATACTGTGGTTGTCTATAGAGATTCTCAGTCATCCAGGTCATGGTTGTCCCAAAGGTGCTTAACCCAAAGAGCTGAAGAAGCTTCTTGGATGAGAAGCGAAATGTCTTCAAAGAAAAACAAGGAAGTCCAGTTGCCTCTTGAAAAAAAGCACCTTTGGGACAACCATGTCCTGGATGACGGAGAATCTCCATAGACATTTAGCTATGCACTTTGCGATTCAGAACTGAAGAAGCTTCTTCGATGAGAAGCAAAACGTCTTCAAAGAAAACCAGAAGGTCCAGTTGCTTCTTGAAGAGAAAAAAAAAAAAAGCACTTTTGGGACAAATTATCCAAAGCACCTGAAGGCAGGACAAGAAGCAATGGGTGGAAACTAACCAAGGAGAGAAGCAACCTAGAACTAAGGAGGAATTTCCTGAAGGTTAGAACAATTAACCAATGGAACAGCTTGCCTCCAGAGGTTGTGAATGCTCCAACACTGGAGGCTTTTAAGAAGAGGTTGGATAACCATTTGTCTGAAATGGTATAATGTTTCCTGCCTAAGCAAGAGGGTTGGACTAGAAGACCTCCAAGGTCCCTTCCAACTCTGTTATTCTGTTCTAAACACTGTAGGTATTGCAAAGGGATGCAGAGAAAACCACAGTAGAAGAAGAGCTTAGCCTGGGGAAAACTGGAAGGAGACGTGAGCAAGATGCCACTCAACTACAGACTCACTTAAGATGGACTTCAGTGCACTGGCGTTGGGGAGCGAAACACGCAATGGCCCAGACTTTGATTTCAATTCCAGTATGAAACTGTTTGTTCCTCATATCCCAGACCCCTTGCACTGGGGTCGCAATTGCTTTGTTCTAGAGAGAGAGAGGGGGGAAAAATAAAGTTGAATGATTTCCCAGAGCCAAAAAAAAAAACCACCCCCAAAACAAAGCTCGACGGCGCAGCAATTTCACAACACATCTGTCTTTTGATGTCAAACCCCTGGATGCTAAGGGGAAAAACAAAGGCACCCACACCAGAGTGTTCATAGACCAGCCCACATCCACGGCTCATGGTATCAAAGCTCTCCTCAGTCAGACATACAGGTAGTCTTCGACTTACAACCGTTCATTTAGTGACCGTTCAAAGTTACAACGGCACTTAGGATGGTTTTTCACACTTATGACCGTCGCAGCATCCTCGTTGGTCATGTGATCAAAACTCGGACGCTTGGCAACCGGTTCATATTTATGACGGTTGTAGTGTCCCCGGGGTCATGTCATCCCCTTTTGCGACCTTCTGACAAGCAAAGTCAATAGGGAAGCCGGATTCACTTAACAGCCGGGTTACTAACTGAACAACTCTGGCAAGAAAGGTCGTAAAATGGGGCAGAACTCACTTAACAACTATTTCACTTAGTAACGGAAATGTGGGGCTCAATTGTGGCCGTACGTCAAGGACTACCTGTGCAACGGATTGCAGACCAAAGAACAAACCACACCTTAGTGCAAAAAGAGCAGAGTGGAAAGTTAGAACAGGCGTCTCAAGTGCACAGCTGCGTGTCTCGATGCCTTCTCCCGACACCCAACATCCTGCATGTTCATTTCAGTTGTTCTGGTCCCCTCAGGACATTCCCAGTGGACAGACAGGTTCCCCTCATTAAGGGCTTCTTCACTGGGAAGTCATTCCTGGCTGTGAAAACTGCACATTTTATATAGAGCATTTAACCCCAGAACATCTGCAAGCCGCCCACCTTGACACTACATAGCCCATCTGAAATCACGGGAAAGCGTCATCCCAACTCTTACTCTGGGCCATGACCAACAGGCAAAATGAGAACTTGAAGCCCTGATGACACACGTACCCGGCCTCCGTAGAGAATCGAAGGTGGCTGTAACACTCTCCCCGTGACATCCGTCATTTCATCTTTGACCATGATTCCAAACTCACGAACGAAAGGGTCGGTATTAAAACTTGCACTTCGCATCTAGGAGGGGGGGAAAAATATTTCATACAAACACGCATCTAAAATAAATGGATTTAGGGTTGTTTTAGTTGCAATGGGAAATCAATTCTGAACTCTTTTAAACTTTTTAAACCTATGCAGTCTGCATCCAGTTCTGGTCATCAGAATATAAAAAAGATGTTGAGGCTCTGGAAAGAGTGCAGAGAAGAGCAACAAGAATGATTAGGGGACTAGAGGCTAATCTAATAGAAGAACGGCTGCAGGAATTGGGTATGTCTAGTTTAATGAAAACAAGGACTGGGGGAGACATGATAGCAGTCTTCCAATATTTGAGGGGCTCCTACATATAGGGAGGGTCAACCTATTTTCCAAAGCAACTGAAGGCAAGACAAGAAGCAACGGATGGAAAGTAAACAAGAAGAAACAATCTAGAACTAAGGAGAAACCAGGGGTGAAATCCAGCAGGTTCTGACAGGTTCTGGAGAACCGGTAGCGGAAATTTTGAGTAGTTTGGAGAACCGGCAAATACCACCTCTGGCTGGCCCCAGAGTGGGGTGGGAATGGAGATTTTGCAATATCCTTCCCCCAGGAGTGGGGAGGGAATGGGGATTTTGCAGTATCCTTCCCCTGCCACACCCACCAAGCCACACCACGCCCACCAAGCCACGCCCACAGAACCGGTAGTAAAAAAAATTGGATTTCACCACTGCGCAGTAGTATAGGGCAGGGGTCCCCAACCTTTTTTCTTATTTCATCACTTGCCAATTTCTCTTCCCCCCCCCCCCCAAAAAAAAAACTAGTCAAATACTTACTCTTTCATTTTTGTCCGTGCAAAACAGCCTGGTGTGATGCCTCTTCTGCACCACAATGAAGGTAATCCCTGGCTGGTAATCTTTTTCTAGCTTAATGCAGGCTTCTCGGATAGCCAGCAATTCATGATGAAGAACCTGCACCAAGAAAAAGGATATGGAGA
>QLTV01002038.1:593743-606636 GCA_003457575.1 Thermophis baileyi
AGTTCCCAAATAATTCTTTTCCACCATAATTTGCAAATAAATTATTTCCACATCAGGCAATGTGATTGTCTGGATTTGTTTTCTCATTTAGTCTCTCATAGTTGAGGTCTACCTATGATGTCAATTACAGGCCTCTCTCATCTTTTTAAGTGGGAGAACTTACACAATTGGTGGCTGACTAAATACTTTTTTGCCCCACTGTAGTTCATTGTAATAATCCATAAACCCAGAAGAAAAAGGGTTAATTACAGATTCACAGAATTGGAAGGGACCTTGTAGGTCATCTAGTCCAACCCCGCCCCCGCCCAAGCAGGAGACTCTACACGATTTCTGACAGGTGGCAGTCCAATCTCTTCTTGAAAGCCTCCAATGATAAAGCTCCCACAACTTCTGAAGGCAACTTCTGTTCCATGGGTTGACGGTTCTCACCGGTCTACCTTATAGGGTTGATGCTCACCAATTTGCTGATCTCTTCCTGACGATCTGGGGCTGATCTCGCCGTGGCTCTAATCATAGTAGAAGTTTGATTGTCTGTCAGCTTCTTAATACATCTCTGTCCTGCAACTATATTGCATACCTAAAACAACACAGCCAAAAGGTTATTGTCAAAGTATGTGGGGAAAAAATTATATATAGCATGCTGCTTCTTGGGCTGACCCTATACAGGTAGTCTTCATATCCATTGTCCCTGACATATGTTTTTAGCTGAGAATAGCAATAGCAATAGCACTTAGACTTATATACTGCTTCATAGTGCTTTACAGCCCTCTCTAAGCGGTTTACAGAGTTAGCATATTGCCCCCAACAATCTGGGTCCTCATTTTACCCACCTCAGAAGGATGGAAGGCTGAGTCAACCTTGAGCCGGTGAGATTTGAACCGCCAAACTGCAGCTAGCAGTCAGCTGAAGTAGCCTGCAGTGCTGCACTCTAACCACTGCGCCACCTCGGCTCAAGGTTGACTCGGCTCACCTCGGCTCAAGGAGAACTGGAAAGAATGCCAGTTTCCAGCAAAAAAAAAAAGGAAGAAGTTATAAATTGTGGTCACATGACCACAGGAAGCTGGGGGGGGCAGTGACATCAAAACATTGACTTCTGGTCATAAGAACCTTTTTTTGGAAACTGTCGTAACTTCGAATGGTTGCTAAGTGACCAGTCATCAGTCAAGGACTACCTGCAATCTCATCGAAAGGGTTGATCAGATACTACGTAGCTTCAACAGGGCTAGCCATATGTCGATTGAGTATTTCTCTGAGGCGTCACAAAAACATTTTTTCTCATACTATCCAAACTATCCACTTTTTAACACACACACATACAAGACCAGTGATTGACAGTCACATCTTCTGATTTTGCTTCATTTTTGTTAAACAACTTCAGAAATGAAAGGTGACTTTAGACAGGCAGGCAGGCAGGCAGGCGGGCGGGCGGGCGGACGGACGGACGGACGGACGGACGGACGGACGGGCGGGCGGACAGACAGACAGACAGACAGACAGACAGACAGACAGACAGACAGACAGACAGACAGGCAGACAGACAGACAGATAGATAGATAGATAGATAGATAGATAGATAGATAGATAGATAGATAGATAGATAGATAGATAGATAGATAACAGATAGAGATGATAGATGATAGATAGATAGATAGATAGATAGATAGATAGATAGATAGATAGATAGATAGATAGACAGACAGACAGACAGACAGACAGACAGACAGATAGATCACAGACAGACAGACAGATCACAGACAGACAGACAGAGACAGACAGATGACCTTTATTGTCATTTTTTACTATGGGCACACTGGCACACATTAAAAATGAAATTCTGTTGCCTGCTCTCAAAAGTGTATTTATATACCTGCACCCATACATATACATACATACATACATACATACATACATACATACATACACACACAGAGACAGACAGACAGACAGATGATAGATAGATAGATAGATAGATAGATAGATAGATAGATAGATAGATAGATAGATAGATAGATAGATAGATAGATAGATAGATAGATCACTGTCCATCTTGAATACATATCGGAAAGACCGTGTTTTATAAACACGTCTACGTCTCTGTTATTCCCCTTTAAGACAGAAAAATATGGCAGCCTGATAGTGAAATAGTCATGACAAAAGCCATGTCTTACAATCAAAATAAGGACAAATAGACAAGGGGGGGGGGGGGAAATGCCTCAATAGGAACAAGGTTACCTCTAAGGGAAGGTACGTATGTTTCTGCTCCTGTCCAACTTGTAAACATGGAAGGTGAGGATAGCGTAATACCAATTTGTGCCTGTCCTTAAAATATTGAGCTACAGTGCATTCAACAGTCTGGCCACTCTCCTGCTGAAGAGGAAATCTGCAGAATAACAAGTTGAAGGGGAGGGTGGGGGGGGGAGCACAATTTAGTATTTCTACAAGTCACCTCATAGTATAGTTTAGAGCAGTGGTCCCCAACCATTTTGGCACCAGGGAATGACAAGTTTCATGGAAGACAATTGTTCCATAGACTGGGGGAGAGGGAGGGGGGGGGAGAGGAGCGTGCAATCTAAATCTCACACATCAGTTTCACTCATCAGCTGCTCACCTCCAGCTGTGCAGCCCAGTTCCTAACAGGCCACAGACCAGTACCGGTCCACAGCCCAGGGGTTGGGGATCCCTGGTTTACAGGTTGTCCTTCTCTGCCTTGAAAAAGCCAATTCAATGCTAACTGACTGTTAATGATGGCACAGTAGTTCCCAGTTAGAATCCAGCAAACCTTTGAAGGCATATTGCTAAATAATTTATAACGTCCTATTCTGGATATGCACATTTTTTTTCCCATTCCTATTTATGATTCAGTGGCCAGATTTCATGTAACAGCTAATCTTGGAAACCACTATCAGGATTAATGTGTTCAGTCTACTCAAAATGCATCTCAGTTTCAAAATAGGGGTGACATGATAGCAGTCTTCCAATATTTAAGGAGCTGCCACAAAGGAGTCAAGCTATTCTCCAAAGCACCTGAAGGCAGGACAAAAAGCAGTGGATGAAAAATAGTCAAGGAGAGAAGCAATCTTGAACTAAGGAGAAATTTCCTGACAGTGAGGACAATTAACCAGTGGAACAACTTGCCTCCAGAAATTGTGAATTCTCCAACACTGGAAGTTTTTAAGAAGAGATGGGACAACATTTGTCTGAAATGGGATAGGGTTTCCTGCCTGAGCAGGGGGTTGGGCTAGAAGACCTCCAAGGTCCCTTCCAACTCTGCTATTCTGTTACTCACTTTCTAAAAACAGAATTTACCAAGCATTTCAATCAAATGAACAAGTCCCAATGGGTCAAAATATAATCTTCAAATAACAGGACCCCATTTCCCTATGAAAAAAAAACCCTATTCCCTTGGATCAGAATTTTTGAAACTGGGACATGGAATAAACCCATATGATATATGTGCATCATTATTATTTTTTGCCTGATCATTTATCTATTGAGGAGATGTAAGATCCCAGGCAGTGAATATGAAACACAATATGTGTAATGGTTATTTTTAGATAACCGCAAAAGACAAAACAAAATGTCAATATTACGTTTGGTGACTTGCTGGTCTTCTCGTAACGTTGCATACTCGGTATTTTCTTTTCATTTGTCCGCAGTGAGTGATTTCCACCTTAAGACCTGGTAACACAGCAATTGAACCATTATTCTCCCTCCGATAGAGAGCCCAGATTGTGAGAAGTCACAACAGGACAGGTAAAAGTCTGTAGCGATTCTCAGTCATCCAGGTCATGGTTATCCCAAAGGTGCTTTTTCAGGAGGCAACTGGACTTCCTTCAAGAAGGTCCAGTTTTCTCCTGAAGAAACACCTTTGGGATAACGGTACAGGTAGTCCTCAACTTACAACCATTCGTTTAACAACTGTTCAAGGTTACAATGGCCTTGGGGAAGCCTTCTGACCGAGGCTTTACCAAATCACGAAACAGAGTCCTTGTCCCGACAAAACCCATTTTTATTTGCCTAATGTGAATTCCTAGCATTCACATACAGAAAAGTCCCGGCAAACAGCCTTTCAATGTTGAATTGCAACCACAGACCTTATCAGTTCTTGGATAATTGCCAGACCGAGAGCTTCCAGGCTCAACGCTGTACAATGAATTACTTGGCAAGGAGTCTCTGTGAGGCACCAACTCAGATAAGAAAATCTTCACACTAATAAACGAATTAATTGTCTCCTGCAAACACCATTCGCCTTTTGCTCCTATTTATTCCCTATGGGAGGGGCCATTCAGCGTCCCCTTATGCCTTTACTTCCGAGTCGACCCCTGTTCCTTAATTGTTCCCTTCTCCTGACAGCTCTGCGCATGCACACATCGGGAACAGGCTCCAGCTGTTCTTCTGCCCCACTTATCTCCGACTCTAAAGGTAGCTGATAACTGTCGGACGGCCCTGGCCCCGTCTCTGCCTCCGACGCAGAGCACTCATCAGAGCCTTCCCCAGACTCCAGGACTGGCCCATGTTCCTCCCCAACCTCCTCACTGTCCGAGTCTGCCACCAGCTCCGCTGGCGGGCCACAGCACTTATAACCAGGCGTTCACATTTACAACCGTTGCAGCATCCACGCGGTCACTTGATCAAACTTTTACAACGGTTGTAACGTACTCGGGTCGTGGGCATTGCCATTTGCGACCTAGCCAGCTTCCAACAAGCAAAGTCAGGGGGGGAGCTGGTTTTACTTAATGACAATGTGATCCACTTAACAACTCCGCTGTAATTTTCTGAACAACCCTGACAAAACAGGTCATAAAATTGGGTGCAATTCACTTAACTAGCATCTCGCCGAACAACAGAAATTCTGGCCTCAATTGTGGTTGTAAGTCAAGGACCGCCTCTGGGCAGCCATTTTATACAACGTCACAACTTAACGGTCAGTCCTTTCAACATTTAACCCCTAATGTAACATTGAACTTTGAAGTCAACCTGTTGTGTGCAGTTTTTAAGAAAACCTGGAAGCCCGCTCACTGAAATAAAGCATCTTAAAAACTCCTTTCTGCAGAGTTCAGAGGTGTCACAGGTAAAATGCTTATTAGAAGATCTTTTTAAAAAAATGGGGTCGGGCCACGTTTGACAAATTGCGCAGTCAACACCCAAGAGAAAAAAAGGTTGTGTAGTCTCATTTCAAACTCTTTTTTCCTGTCTTACCTTTAATTTCTTTGGTAAACTTAACCCTTTGGGAATCTGTCAGAGGTTTCTGTTGTTCTTCAATACTTTTGAAATCAAGAACTTCACATACAAATTCAATCACTGGCTGGGCCTTATAAAATGCTGTCGCAGAGACTAAAAATAAAAGAGAAAACATGAAAAATCAATAATACCAAAGTGGCTTTTTCTCGACTCTCGGATATCCTTCAGGTCTCATTCAGCTGTGCCCTTCCAGGCGACTAAAGCAAGATCACCCAAACGCAGATAAAAGAAACAACCTGAAACCTACCATCGATGTTCAGCATCATTTTCCACAGGGAAGGCCTGACTGACTGATGGAATCCAAACCAGACTTCTCTGCCACCTCCCAGAGGATTCGAACATCCTTCGGATGCAGTAAAAAAAGATCGGCCCACTGGAGTATATCTGCCGTTGGAAAAAATAAAATTATATATATACACACACACATATATATACATACACACACACACACACGTTGTCACAAAAACATTAGGAAGCACCTTTTTTCCTCTTGAATCTCAACAGTACTATAACACAGTTCAGAGCCATATTGGCCAGTGCATATAGTCTTCGGCTTACAACCGTTTGTCTTAATGACCGTTCAAAGGTACAACAGCACAGAAAAAGTAGGACTTAGGATCAGTTCTCCCACTTATGACCGATGCAGCATCCTATTCAGGGGTGGGTTCCTCCCGGTTTGGACTGGATCTCCCGAACCATTAGCGACCCGCTGGTGACGTCACTGATCCGGTTCGGTCGGTGCCGGTCTGTGGATGCCGCCCTCTTTTTTTTTTTTATTTTTTTTAATTTTTTTCCGGTTTTTTTCTTTTTTTGTGTATGCACTCAGTCGATTAAATTGGAACCCCCTGCCTTCCCAGTCTCTTCCAATTTTAATCTCATTGGAGCTAGAAGTGGGGCATATGAATGCATGTGCGTTCACACACACATTCTTGAAACAGGAACCTGACCTGAACAATGGTTAGTGAAACAGGTTTCATAACTATAACAGAAAAGAGATTTACTCACAGGAAATACATTTATAAGAAAGGGCAAACTCCAGCACTTAACCTGCTGCATTGTATCAGGAGGATTGTCCAAGATCATGTGCTCTCTGCATGTCCTAACAGAACAGAATAACAGAGCTGGAAGGGACCTTGGAGGTCTTCTAGTACAGCCCCCTGCTCAAATAGGAGACCCTATACCATTCCAGAAAAGTGGCTGTCAGTCTCTTCTTTAAAGCTTCCTGTGATGGAGCAGGAAACAACTTTTAAAGGCAAGCCATTCCACTGGTTAATTTTGCCTGGAAAGTACAGGTGGGTTCCTCCCGGTTCGGACCGGTTCGCCCGAACCGGTAGCGACCCGCTGGCGACCCGCTGGTGACGTCACTGATCCGGTTCGGTCGGTGCCGGTCTGTGGGCAGCGCCATCTTTTGGGGGGGATTTTTTTTGCAAATTTTTTTACTGTTTGGAAGGTTTTTCCTCTTCTGCTGCTTGAAAAAGGGCCATCCCGCCCGCCCCTGGGTTTATACTGACTTTTATTCCTTTGCCCGAAGCACAGCTGATCAGCTCCTCAGCTGTGTTTCGGGCTGATTGCAGCTACTGAGCATGTGCGGAAGCAAAACTGTGTGAGGGAACGCGCGAGCGGAGCGAGCGTGCGCGCGCAAAATGTCGCGATGCGAACCGGTGGGGAAGGTAAGTGGAACCCACCCCTGATCCTATTTATAGTCACATCATCAAATTTTGGGTGCTTCACAGCCAGCATGTGTTTATGATGGTGGCGGCGTCCCAGGGTCATGTGATCACCATTGGCAACCTTCCCAGCTGGCTTCCGACAAGCAAAGTCAATGGGGGAAACCAGATTTGGTTAACTGCGTGATTCATTAACAATGTAGTGATTTGCTTAAGAACCAAAAGTTAGGACAATTAATCAGTGGAACGACTTGCCTCCAGAAGTTGTGAATGCTCCAATACTGGAAGTTTTTAAGAAGAGATCGGATAACCATTTGTCTGAAGTGGTGTAGGGTTTCCTGCCTAAGCAGGAGGTTGGACTAGAAGACCTCCAAGGTCCCTTCCAACTCTGTTAATTCTAGAAATTCATTGCAAAAAAAGGCCGTGACATGGGGCACGATTCGTTTAACAACTGCCGTGCTTAAGAAGAGAAATTTGGGGCTCGATTGTGGTTGTAAGTCAAGGACTACCTGTATCTAGAAAAGACAATGAGTTCTCATCAAGATCTCATAATCATCTTAATAGTAATCAGTTTGAAGCAGTATTGTTTGGTGTATTCAAGTTTACTTCAAGCAGTAAACAGCACCCCAGTCAAGGAACTGCCAACTCAGACAAGCAATTAAATAGTAAATAGCCTATCAAGGAACTATTTAAAAAAAAACAACCCCACACTCCCACCAACACTGGCAGATTGGAATATAACCCAAAGATACTACTACTGATTAGAGGCTGATTAACACAGCATGTCATCCAGGCAACGAAATACAGCATTTGATCTAATTCAGAAGGGGTTCGGTCTGTTGGCAGTCTTTGTTTCTCTTTTTTATGTTATCTTTTCTGATGCTGGTGGATGAACCAGGAATCATTGGGACCAAACACTAGAATGCTTCTGTTTTATATCAATGGTATTATGAGGCTAATATTTTCTAGGATTTCTTGGTAGGCTGCTTTCTATGAGTTCACATTTTGAATACTATCAGACCAGGGGTGGGATTCAATTTTTTTTTTACTACCGGTTCTGTGGGCGTGGGTTGGTGGGCGTGGTGTGGCTTGGTGGGCGTGGCTTGGTGGGCATGGCAGGGGAAGGATACTGCGAAATCTCCATTCCCACCCCACTCCAGGGGAAGGTTACTGCGAAATCTCCATTCCCACCCCACTCCAGGGGAAGGTTACTGCAAAATCCCCATTTCCTCCCGATCAGCTGGGACTCGGGAGGCAGAGAATAGATGGGGGCGGGGCCAGTCAGAGGTGGTATTTACCAGTTCTCCAAACTACTCAAAATTTCCGCTACCGGTTCTCCAGAACTGGTCAGAACCTGCTGAATCCCACCTCTGTACCAGACACAATTAGTATCTCCCAAATTAGAACGCGAATATCTCTTTTTCCTTACTTTATAGAGAGAGAGAGACCAAACCCCACATCCTTCTAGCACTGATGATATTACCTAGTCTGGTAAGGAAACATCTGCAAGGAAACCAAGTGCAGAGAGCATCAAGGAACCCTCATTTCAACTCTGAGCTACAAATATAGGTAGTCTTTGACTTACAACAATCACAATTGAACCTCAAATTTTTGTTGCTAAGTGAAACATTGGTTAAGTGAATGTTGCCTCATTTTATGACCTTTTGTGCCACAGTTGTTAAGTGAATCACTGCAACTGTTAAGTCAATAACACGGTTGTTAAAGTGAACATGACATCCCCCTTGACTTTGCTTTGTCAGAAGGTCACAAAAGGGGATCACAGGACCCCAGGGCACTGCAACCGTCATAAATAGGAGTCAGTCGCCAAGCATCCAAATGTAAATCATGTGACCGTGGGGCTACTGCAACGGTCGTAAGTGTGAAAAACGTTCGTAAGTCACTATTTTCAGTGCTGTAGTAACACTAAACGGTCACTAAATGGACTGCTGTAAGCCTTTTCATAATTCAAAGACTGCTGAAGAAGAAAAACAGGGAAGGAAGGCAGGGAGCCCAACGGCCAACAAGGAGCACCTTCTCAGTTCATAATTGCCTCTGAACTTCCCGTGGGGGAAGCCAACTCTCACCTCATAGAGGGCAGGTGCCTCATCACCACATCAAGAGCTTGAATGGTTTCAAAAGGAACACTTGGAAGACGACCGGAGAGAGCGTCGTGCAATGCCTGAAGACTCACAACCGACATCCACTTGATGGCTACCTTGAATATTCTGTCCTTCCCTTCTCCTGGCAACGTGACCTCCAATTCCACCTGCAACATTTGGAAAGCAGTACAAGATGATTCTTTCCGCTTAAGCATCCACGCTGGAGGGAGGAGGGAGGAGGAAGAGAAGTGGATTCTCCTGCAAAGAACTGCAACCTTTTTTAGAAGGTATAAAAAAAGGTAGCTTGCTAGGGCAGCACCCCTTTTAATGAAAAAGAAAAAAGGAGCAATGGAAAGTGATTTAGGGCAAGAGCCGAGAAACTAAAAAGCACCAGACAAAAGTATTCAGATCGGTGAAATGCAAGTCCACCCAGAGAAAGGAATTAGAATTAGGATGCCACAAGTGAAAAAAGTTGTCTCTTTCATCCACTTAATTTATGACAAGGATCACACAATGTTGGATAATGATTTTGGATCACTTACCTGTCCTTTAATGGCTTCCAAACCTTTAGATTATTTCTCAGAAAGGCCGTTACACCAACCTGGTGCACTCTGATAGCCAACCAGATAGGAGAAAAATCAATCAAGGAAGACTGCTTTACAATGATCACTGCATCCGTTTTAACATGTATGGTGGGACATCAAATTACCGTATTTTTCGGAGTCTTTTTCCCCCCTAAAAGAGGGTGGAAATGTAGGTGCGTCTTATACACCGAATACAGCCATTTTTGGCCTCCCGAAGCCCCGCTCCGCGTGAAAACGGGTGCGCAGAGGGTTTGGGAGGTCTGCAGAGTGTTCCTGGGGGCTGAGGGAGGGCAAAAACTTTTTTTTTTCTTACTTACCTCTTCGAAATCTTGGTGCGTCTTACACACCGGGGCGTCTTATAGTCCGAAAAATACGGTAATTGATTCTCCTACTTGCTTATCTTAAAATGGCCTATGTTCAACCTTCACGGAATCCTAGACTTGAAAGGGGGCATTTATAGCGATGAGGAAAAATGTATGAATCCTTTTTCACTAGTAGTACTTTGACCTATAATGTGATAAAGAGTTTCACCTAATAATAAAGAGGTTTCTGTAGGGTCCTTGATGCTCTCTGAGCTTGGTTGCTAGCACTGATGACGTTACCTAGTTGGGTCATGAAACATCTGCAAGAAAACGACCAAGCTCAGAGAGCACAAGGCCCCCCCCCCCCCCCGTTCAACCCTGAGCTACAAATATTCTCTTCTAAAGAGAATGCTGTTAAATAAAAAAAACACTGCAAACAGCATATTATATCATGTCTTTAAGGAGCACACTGAACTTTGACCTGACTTTTCTTTGTTGGAAAAAGTTACATGAAACTTTAGATTTAGAAACAGGTGGCAGCTTCTTTAGCAATGGTGACTTCAGCCGAAGACTTCCTGAACCTGTTGATGAAGTGATCGGGAATATGGTCCATTTCTCTTTACGGAATTACTATTGTTGATGTGTTGGGGCTGTGCTGTCTAAACACTTCACATCAGGTCATGCCCCAACATTTCAATTGGATTATAGTAAAGGCTTTGATTCCGCCATTCCAAAATGCAGAATCCCTCCTGTTTAACCATCTGTTATAGATTTACTTGACTGTTTAACCTTGTTGTTGTGCTACCTGACTGCATTCCTTTAAGCATCAGTTAATGGAGAAGATAGCCTTGATTTCTCTTGTAGAATTTGCTGGTATAATCCAGAGTTATTTGTTCCATCAGTGACAGAACTGATGTCAGACCCAAACACCAAGAAAGACATGCAGGGTATCTTCTAAGCAGAGATCACTTTTGCTAGGGGCAGGATTCATTTCCACAAACCCGTGTCCCGAACACCAAACTCCAAAGGTGGCAACTAATATACGTGCTATTATTTTTAATAACGGAGGACCCTCCGATTCAAACCAGATTGCCACTTCATTCATTAGATCACCTGATTCATCCTGCTTGAGAAGGATGATCGTAAGGCGGCTTCGTGTATTTTTTTCCGACAGGCGGCGAATTTTCGCTCAGCGCATTCAAGAAAGATATGATTCAGCATACTGTTTGGCAAGGGGGGTGTTTTAACCAGGCCCTCTTTATCTATTAATAGGGCTTAGATCAGTGGTTCTCAACCTTTCTAATGCCGCGACCCCCTGTGACCCCTGCCACGCTGCCGTGACCCCCTCCCCGCCCCCGCCCTGTGCACGATGAGGTGACAAAGGGGCCGTGGCACCAGGGGTGAAATGCTCCCGGTTCGGGCATGCCTGCGGGTCGCCGGACAGCTGGTAGCCACAGAAGCGGGAGACTTCGCCCACCCACCCGGACGCCGCCATTTGAGTTCTTTTACCCTATGTGCATGCGCAAAGTGTTCTGCGCATGCGCAGAGGGTAAAAGAACCCAAATGGCGGCGTCCGGGCGGGTGGGCGAAGTCTCCCACTTCCGTGGCTACCAGCTGTCCGGCGACCCGCAGGCACGGCCGAACCAGGAGCATTTCCAAGATGGCGGGCTAGCGCGCGCGGCGACCCCTGTGAAAAGGTCGTTCGACCCCCAAAGGGGTTGCGACCCACAGGTTGAGAACCACTGGCTTAGATAAAGCTCTGATTACATGGTAGGTCACACGACTGTGCAAAATTACCGGTTGTTCTAAAGGACTCACCAACTCTCCCTCACCAGAGTACACCATTTGCTCTCTCATCGTCTCCTGGTGAGTGCATTGCACAGTATTCCTCGGGCGGAATAGCAATAGCATTTAGACTTGTATACTGCTTTACAGCCCTCTCTAAGCGGTTTACAGAGTCAGCATATTGCCCCCAACAATCCGGGTCCTCATTTTACCAACCTCGGAAGGATGGAAGGCTGAGTCAACCTTGAGCCTGGTGAGATTTCAACTGCCAAATTGCCGGCAGTCAGCAGAAGTAGCCTGCAGTACTGCACTCTAACCACTGCGCCACTGCGGCTCATATGGGAATGGGACAATTCGCCACAGCCAACTCACATCCCACCACAGGACAAATCAACAATTCAATTTAATTATTTAAAATAAATTTAAAAATATTTTAATTTTTGTCATTCACATTTCGTTTTGTTCCTCCTTTTGCATCCTTTCTTTAATGATTCTATTCCACCATTTCTTTGATATCAGTGTAACTCTTGTCCTGGAGAGAGTTGTTGGCCGTGGCAAGTTGGCCGCAGAGAATTGTCATAGATCCTTCCTCAGGAAGTTGCAGTCAACTTTCCTCAACACACATACACACACTAATATTCAGCTTAACAAGTAAATAATATGGAACAAATAGACATTTCGCCCAACCATAAAATTATATTTGCACAAATAGAAATTAAGAGCCAAACTTAGCATTATATACTTACTTTATCTCTCCCTATTGGAAGCGGCATTGCAGTGTAGAGATTTTTTCTCCCGTCAAATACTGGCTTGCGATCTCCAAAGATCTGGGCTTTAAAGTGCTGCACCATGTGCTCAACTATTTCTCTGGAAACAGAGAACCGTATGAACAAAGGATCTTCTGCTATTCAGATAAAGTATTGAAATATAATAATAGGTGATCAATAATTATAAACCAAAGCAGTGTTTAAAGGGTTGGTTGAAATCTACTCAATTTAGAGCATTTTCCATGTATTCTCTCGGAGTTCTGTACACAAGATTCATTTATTATCTATCTCGGTGTTTCTCGACCTCAGCAACTTTAAGAAGTGTGGACTACAATTCCCAGACTTCCCCAACTAGCATGGTGCCTAGAGAATTCTAGTTGAAGTTCATGCATCTAAAAGTTGCTGAGGTTGAGAAACATCCATCCATCCATCCATCCATCCATCCATC
>QLTV01002038.1:625770-665647 GCA_003457575.1 Thermophis baileyi
GCCGGGCTTCCGGGGACGAGGCGGGCGCCGGAGCGGCCGGTTCCCACGTGCCGGGCGGCGTCGGCGGCGGTTCTGCCCCGGTGGCCCCGGGACCGAGCCGGGCAGATCCCGGTTTTCTGAGCCGGCCGTTGCAGGATTAGGCCTCGGCGCTTTGGCTGACCCGAGATTAGCATCTCGTGTGAACGCGGCGCTCGCGTGTCGCCCGCCCCGCCGCCCCGGTTCTTTCCGTCGGCCGCCCCGAGGCTTTCGCCGGGACCCTTTTCTCCGGGTTAACGGGTTGGGGATGCCAGGCCAACGGCTTGCCACCAATAGATGTGAGACGGTTGCGAAGCGGGTTGTGGCTTTTAAAACAAAAGGAATGGACGCCGACAAGGGAGAGGTGGAAGAGTCTCCTGCAAAGCGGAGTTTTTAACCTGCCTCGTTTATTTAAACCTGCACATTGTTTAGCAATTCAAATAATGTAATGTATGTCTTTTATAAATGAGCTAGCAATCGTTCCATTGGTCTGAAACGGTATAGTTTCCTGCCTGACCAGGGGGTTGGACTAGAAGACCTCGAAGGTCCCTTCCAACTATTATTCACAGCATATTCCCTTCTTGTCTTTGGTACGTTAATGTTCAAATCCATCCTGGAGATCGCATCATGCAACTAGTTAATATTCATTGCATATCATGGCTTAACATATTATACATAACAGCGGCTTCCAGGGCTGGTTTGCCTAATGCCCAAATAGCCATTAACAACCCCCCCCCCCAAAAAAAAATGCTTTTGCTGGTTGAACCCTGAGCTTCATGGAGAAGCAGGAGATGAAGGCAGCCCTTTAAGTCGTCAGATCTTCAGGTTGCCAAGGTTGAGAAACGCTGCTTTTAAGAGTGGTGGTTTCCTGCTGGCTGTTGATGTCTAATGACAGAGGAGGAAAATGAGTCATAAATTGTCCCATCAATCCATGTCCTAATTTGCCCTTCTGGCTTTGGTCCTTCAACGTTTTCACCTATTGATGTTCTTTTTCAAAAAAAAAATGTAGAAAACGTATAGCCCAGAAAGACTCGCAGAGAGAAAAACTCGGACAACGGATTGTTAACCCAGCCTATTTTGATTAATAGCAATAGCAATACAACTTAGACTTACATACCGCTTCAAAGTGCTTTACAGCCCTCTCTGAGTGGGTTAGAGTCAGCCTCTTGCCCCCAATAATCTGGGTCCTCATTTTACCGACCTCGGAAGGATGGAGGGCTGAGTCAACCTTGAGCCAGTCAGGATCGAACTGCCAAACTGCTGGCAGCCGGCAGTCAGCAAAAGTAGCCCGCAGTACTGCCTTGTACCTCTTCCGAACACAGCCTCTTTGAGCCCCTCCATCCTAAAGGAAATCAACCCTGACTGTGGAGGCTTTTAAAGAAGAGACTGGACAGCCACTTGTCTGAAATGGTATAGGGTCTCCTGCTTGAGCAGGGGGTTGGACTAGAAGGCCTCCAAGGTCCCTTTCCAAATCTTGTTATTTTGAAGCTGAAGCTCAAAGACTTTGGCCACCAAATGAGAAGGAGAGGACCCCTTGGAAAATACCCTGATGCTGGGTAAAATGGAAGGCAAAAGGAGAAGGGGATGACAGAGGATGGGATGGTTAGATGGTGTCACTGACACGAGGAACATGACTTTGGGCAAACATGGGGTGGCATTGGAGGATAATGGGCACTGGCGTGTGATGATCCGTAGGGTCATGAAGAGTTGGGCGTAGAGAATTTTGAACAACAAAATTCCCTTCTACTTTAACCATGCTAAGCAGCCTTTTTTTTCCTACTCCAGTTGCATTGTATGCCCAAAGAATGAGTCTAATTCTGTTTGATAATTAGAGCTACAATTGAGCAGTTAAGCTTTTAAATCCAGGGACGATTGACCAACCAATTCTTGCCATCTGTGGGCTATCTCCAAATCCATAATCTGAAAGGCTCTGTCTCCCTCCAACTCTATTAATCTGAACCTTTCTCAATGTCCATCTTTCAGAGTATATTATTATTGGGGAAAGGGAGCTATTTATTGCTCCGATCTTAATAATTATCGAAATACCCTTAACAGGAATGATCCTGCCTCAGTCTGTCATTTGCTTCCTAGAATTAATCTTCACTTCACATCTCTAACGTAATGCTCACTCTCAGTCCAGAAAACAAAACTACTACCCATCTTCACTTGTCTGTGGAGATTCTCAGTCATCCAGGTCATGGTTGTCCCAAAAGTGCTTTTTTTTTCCCCCAAGAGGCAACTGGACTTTCTGGTTTTTCTTTGAAGACGCCCGAGCTGAAGCTTCTTGGATGAGAAGCAAAACGTCTTCAAAGAAAAACCAGAAAGTCCAGTTGCCTCTTGAAAAAAAAAAGCACCTTTGGGACTATCTTCGCTTCTTTACCGTCAGCTGGGAATTCTCCAAACATGAAGGTTGCCTTTTTAATAGTTAACATTAAACCACATTTTTCACTTCTCATTTTCACTTTCCTAATGACTTTCACCATTATTTTTAGCAACAAAATCATGTCATCTGGACAGTTTCAGCATCTGGGTTTAATTCTAAGTGCCATTTGTTACAATCCTATGGTTTTTACAATGTATCTGCCGTAGAAGTTAAATATGGTGATAGTATGCACCCTCGTCTTCCTTATTTCCCTATTCTGAACCTCTCAGTTTCTCCAGATCTGGTTCTTTTTTTAAAAAAATAAAGTTTTATTAAACATTTTTCAACCTTTACACCACGTTTCCACTCCTTACAGCGTTCCAATATCGGTATCACTCAGTGTTGAAATCTATTATTTTTTACTACCGGTTCTGTGGGCGTGGTGTGGCTTGGTGGGCGTGGCTGGGGAAGGATCCTGCAAAATCCCCATTCCCTCCCCACTCCTGGGGGAAGGATACTGCAAAATCTCCATTCCCTCCCCACTCCTGGGGGAAGGATACTGCAAAATCCCCATTCCCTCCCCACTCCTGGGGGAAGGATATTGCAAAATCTCCATTCCCACCCCACTCCTGGGGGAAGGATATTGCAAAATCTCCATTCCCACCCCACTCTGGGACCAGCCAGAGGCGGTATTTGCCGGTTCTCCGAACTACTCAAAATTTCCGCTACCGGTTCTCCAGAACCTGTCAGAACCTGCTGGATTTCACCCCTGGTATCACTCATATTTACATAATTTCCAATTTTATAGATTGCTATTCTATATATTCTATAACAGTGGTTCTCAACCTTTTTAATCCCGCGACCTCCTCCCCGCGCCGTGACCCCTGCCCCGCCCCCTCCCCACGCGCAATGAGGTGACAAAGGGAGTGTGGCACCAGGGGTGAAATGTTCCCAGTTCGGCCGTGCCTGCGGGTCGCCGGACAGCCGGTAGCCACGGAAGCGGAAGACTTCGCCCACCCGCCTGGACGCCGCCATTTGAGTTCTTTTAGCCTCTGCGCATGCGCAAAGCGTTCTGCACATGCGCAGAGGGTAAAAGAACTCAAATGGCGGTGTCCGGGCAGGTGGGCAAAGTCTCCCGCTTCCGTGGCTACTGGCTGTCCGGCGACCTGCAGGCACGGCCGAACTGGGAGCATTTCCAAGATGGCGGGCTAGCACGTGCGGCGACCCCTGTGAAAAGGTTGTTCGACCCCCCAAAGGGGTCGCGGCCCACAGGTTGAGAACCGCTGTTCTATAATTATTTATGTACATACATAGTACCTTTTACCTTTAACTTGTAGCAATATTCACAAACATATACAATTTTTCCATTTTAATATGACTCTTAAGTACTCTTTATGTATGGACTTTACACCTATTTTCTAGCCAATTGTACCATTTATTCCAAATCTTATAATATTCCATTTCTTCTCTATCTTTTAGTTTCATGGTTAACCTATCCCATCTCTGCACAATCAAGCACCTTTTTTATTATCATTGCATCTGAAGGAGTGTTATCTTGTTTCCAATTTTGAGCAAAAGTAATTCTAGCCACGGTTATTATATGAAGTATATAATATATTGAATTTTTTTACATAGGTTTTCTCTTATTATGCCCAGTAGAAATAGCTCCTGTTTCAACTCAATTTTTTGTTTCGTAATTTCTTCTAACCATTTCTTTATTTTGGCCCAATATTTCTTGGCTTTTGGGCAAGTCCACCACATATGGAAGAATGTTCCTTGTCTGTGGTTACATCTCCAGCATTCCACCGATCTATTCGGAAACATTTTCGCCAATCTTGCTGGGGGTAAAAACGATAAAACATTTTGTATAAATTTTCTTTGTAGGCTGCTGACATTGTTAATTTGTAATTCTTCTCCCATAGTTTTTCCCAGTGTTCTAATTCAATGTTATAGCCAAATTTTTTTAGCCCAAATTATCATGGTCTCTTTCTTCCGTTTCTTCCTCCATTTTAAATCTTAAGAAATAGTTATATGCTTTAGATATCATTTTTTCCTCCGTCCCCTGTAATATTTTATCCAATTCTTGTTGTTCTTTATAGAAGCCATATTGTTGTAGGTCTTTTTGTATCTTGTCCGAATTTGCAGATATGGCCACCAATCTATCTCTATTCCTTGACATTTTAGCTCTTGGTTAGACTTTAATTCCCCTTGCTCATCCAGTATCTCTTTTATATCTTACTATCTTGTTTAAATCTAGTACATTGGGATATATCATTGCCTCCATAGTTGATAACCAAATTGGAATTTTAATATAATGGTTTTTCTTAATTTTCCCACAAACATATAGCAGGGCATCTCTCACTAGATGTCTCTGGAAGTATGAGTGTGGTTTGCTTTTCCCTTCCCAAATAAATGCGTGCCAGCCAAGTTGCAAGTCATGGCCCTATATTGTCAGTGTCCTTTTTTTTTAAAGTTTATCCAATCTTTTAGCCATGTCATGGCTGATGGTTGGTAATAGAGTTCCCAATCTGGGAGTCCAAATCCTCCCTTATTTCTGCTATCCTGTAGAAGTTTTAATTTTATTTGGGATTTCTTCCCTAATCAGATAAATTTTAATATTACTTTATTTAATTCTTCAAAAAAAATTCCTTTCTAATTTTATTGGTACTGTTTGGAAGAGGAATAAGATTTTAGGTAATATGTTCATTTCAATTGTGGCAATTCTTCCAATTAGTGATAGTTGTAATTTCACCCAATTATCCAGATCTTTTTGTATTTGTTGTAATAATTTATTATAGTTATCCTCTTTTATAGATGAGCATTTTGCCGTCAGCCAAATTCCAAGATATTTCACTTTTTTAGCTGTCTGAATTCCCAATTTCTCTTCCAGTTCCTCTTTCTGACTATGGGTAAGGTTCTTAGTTATTATCTTTGTCTTATCTTTATTTATTTTGAGCCCTGCTACTTTGCCGAATTCTTCTATTTCTTGTATTAATGTAGTTCCTGTCTCTAGTGAATCTTCTATAATAAAGGTCATATCGTCTGCAAAGGCTTGTATTTTATACTCTTCCTTTTTTATTCTTAATCCTTTTATTTCTTGTTTTTGCCTAACCTGTGTCAGCAACACTTCTAATGATAGGATAAATAAAAGGGGAGATAAAGGGCATCCCTGTCCAGATTTGAACCAGATTTGGTTCTTAAGTAGTGTCCATTGTCTATGGAGATTCTCAATCATCCAGATCATGGTTGTCCCAAAGGTGCTTTTTCAAGAGGCAACTGGACTTTGTTTTTTCTTTGAAGACCTTTCACTTCTCATCCAAGAAGCTTCTTCAGCTAGTGTCCATTGTACAGTTTTTTCAAAAGAAAGTAACCAATTTATTCTGGCACATTCATTAGCCTTTAATTGTCCCACATGTTGGCATGTTCTATAGCATCTAAACTCTTACCATAGTCCATGATGCTAAGTAAAATCACCTTTGTTCATTATATTGCTCTTCCTCCAATTCATCTTATTTCAATCATCTGATCTCAAGTTCCTCTGTCTGTTTATTTGGTGTTTCCCTTGCCAGATATAGCTCTAGTCTAATCTGTAGGTTCTTGGGCAAAATTTCCCTTCTGAGTAGTTTCTTCAGTGACTCAATTTGCTCAAACCCTTGCAACACTTCTTTTGTACAGAAATTCATTCATTCTATTCATTTATTAATTCAATTTTTATGCTGCCCCATCTCACTGAAAAAGCGACTGGGCAACTTGCAATATAATTAAAAAGTAAAAAAGAGAAAAAACTATAAAAATTAAAAAGATTAAATAGAAAGCTAAAAACCAAGAGGATGGGTTACATGGCGGTAGGGATCTCCTCTCTATCCCATCAGCGACCCCCAACAATGTCTTTATATAACACTCAGTCAAAAAGGCAGCAATGTACCGTAACAATACAGATAGCCAATTAAACTACATAACCAAAATAATAATATGTGGACTTGATTGGCAACTTGTTGAAGGAGACCATTCAAAAGTGGTATGGGGAGTTCAACTTTTAGGTAGTACAGAGCTAGGTCTAGTACAGCTCAGAAGTCCATGGTTTCCATAATGACTATCACTTTATTCCAGGTTATCTTGGTTCTGACTCACATAGGATTAGATTTGGCCTTTGCCTCCAAACAGTTGCTTGATGATCTGGGTGTGAAATCTGCCATTCAAGGTGAACAGATCACTTCCTGCTCCAGATAACCAAGTAACAGAACAGAACAACAGAGGTGGAGATCTTCTAGTCCACCCTCTGCTTAAGCAGGAGATCTTATACCAGGGCTGTCAAACTCACGGGCCGGATTCATCAAACGCTGACCACACCCAATTTAGCGAAGGGGGGGAAAGCCGTGATACGTCACGTGACGACGCTGTGATGACGTGAGTTTGACACCCCTGCCTTACACCATTTCAGAGAATTGGTTGTTCAATCTCATTTTAAAAACATCCAGTGATGGAGCACCCACAGCTTCTGGAAGCAAACCTTTTCACTGATTAATGGTTCTAACTGTTAGGAAATTTCTCCTTAGTTCTAGGTTGGATCTTTCCTTGATAAGCTTCATTCCATTGCTTCTTGCCCTGCCTTCAGGTACTTTGGAGAATAGGTTGATTTCCTCTTCTTTGTGGCAGCACCTTACTTTTGGAAGACTCTCATGTCACCCCTAGACCTGATTTTCATTAGACTAGACATAGCCAATTCCTGCAACCGTTCTTCATATGTTTTAGCCTCCAATCACCTAATTCTCTTTGTTGCTCTTCTCTGCACACTTTCTAGAGTCTAGACATCTTTTTTTATATCATGGATGCAATATTCCAAGTATGGTCTTATATTAAAACTTTATAAAGCTGTACAACACTTTGCGTGATCTTGATTCTATCCCTCTGTTAATGCAGCCTAGGACTGTGTGGGCTTTTTTGGCAGCTGCAGCACACGGCTGGCTCCTATTTAAGTGGCTAGGCTAGGCTATTGAGTGCCACATATTTCCTCTCCAGGCATAGCTCCATTCAGATGGTCCATCCCAGACACCATATAGATCCATCTGGTGGTCCCTTGGAATATCTTGCAGGTGGGCTAGCAGCTGGTTGTCCCGCATTTTTGAGAGGGCAGGGGAGCCAAAGCCCAGCAGTGCTGTTTTTCAGCGACAGGACTGGCCCTCAGGACCAGCAAACACAACCGCAGGGTTAATAAAGGCGGATCTGGGCTGCATAGAGGCAGATGGCCAACAAGTGGCAGCAGCCCATAGAATAATCTTCACCTGCTGCCCTCTAGCGGCCACTCCGGTTTTCCTAGCCCAGATCCACTTCAGTTTAGTCCGGATTTTCGCAGCTCGGACCCGCTGGCCTCGCCCAGCCTACGAACGACTCTAGAGAGCGCCCACCCTTGACCGGCGGGAGTGCTTCGGACTGCAACTCCCGTCGTCCCTAGCCGTGACGCAGAGGGATGCCCGCGCCGCCTTTTTCCCGCCTAGCAGCTTATTTCCGACGCCTCGAGAGCGTCAGCCGGAAAGAGGAAGCGGGAGTGGCGGAAGTTTTTCTTCACCATGAGGCATCTTCATGCGTTCTCTCTGATTTCCGGCCAAGAAGCCGTTTCCTCCGGAAGAGAGGAGCGCTACCGAGTTAAAGTCCAACCTTTCCTCTTGGAGGACTCCGATTGAGAAAT
The DNA here is from genome assembly GCA_003457575.1 of Thermophis baileyi. Taxonomy (NCBI): domain Eukaryota; kingdom Metazoa; phylum Chordata; class Lepidosauria; order Squamata; family Dipsadidae; genus Thermophis; species Thermophis baileyi. The sequence goes on from QLTV01002038.1 coordinate 633,834, forward strand.
ACGGTTCCATCGGCTTCTTCGTTTTCTATAATCCCTGTCAGTTTGATTTGGGATATGGGCGGCGAGCGGGTCCATTTCTTTAGAGGTTTAATATATTATATATATATATATATATATTAATCGACAAAGCACTATGGGGCAGGCTTGAGAAGGCCTCAGCGGCCGAGATCAATATCACTCTCACGGATTGGTCCGAATTCCTCTTTCACTAGGGAGCACTAGTCGCTGTGATTGGCTTTCCAAGTTCTCGCGGGAGGCTAGGCCAAAACGGAGTCCCGCCCCGCGGCCGAGCCGGATTGGTCAGTGCCTTCCGCCTCCTCTATAATTGGCTACGTTCAGGCCAAAACGGCTCGCGATTGGCTGCGTAGCTGCTTATAAGCGCCGGGCCAGGCCGGCACACCTTCTCAGTCCTGCTCTCTCGTGGCGTGGAAGGTGCTGCGTTCTTCAGCCGAAGCTAAGGCCGCGTTTCCCCGGCGACTGGCACCGCACGCCCCCGATTCCCAGCCATGGCCTCCGTCTCCGAGCTCGCCTGCATCTACTCCGCCCTCATCCTGCACGACGACGAAGTCACCGTCACGGTGAGAGCGGCGCGGCGGGAAGGCCTCGCGGCCGGTCCGGCGTGGAGGAGGCCCGCCTGGCTCGTCGCTTCTCGCGAGGCGAGCTCGGATCTCGTGGCAGCGATCGCGCCACTGGCTGTTTCCCTCCGGGCTTCGGCCGGCCGGCCGGCTTCGAGTGGCGGGCAGCGAGCGAAGCGCGAGGTTCAGTAGATGTTAATCTTCTGAGATCTGTTTTAAACGCTGCCTTTCTTTCGCTTCCAGGAGGATAAAATCAACGCCCTCATCAAAGCGGCGGGAGTGAACGTGGAGCCTTTCTGGCCGGGTCTCTTTGCGAAGGTAAGACGAGGCAGCAGAAGGTCCGGTGGCGACCCGGGGCTGGAAGATTCCAGTCGTCCTCGACTTACGACCCTAGTCTGAGCCCAAACTTTCCCCTTGCTAAGTAAGACGGCTGCGAAGCGAGTTTGGCCCACTTTTTACGACCTTCCTTGCCACGGTGGTTAAGTGAATCCGGCTTCCCCCCCCCTCGACTTTGCTTCTCGGTGGGTCTCGAAAGGGGCATCACGTGACACTGAAACAGTCATAAGTACATGCCAGTTGCCAAGCTTCTGAATTTTGATCACGTGAGCATGGGGGGATGCAACGGTTACAATGTGAAAATTGATCATGTCACTTTTTTCAGGAGCGTTGTAACTTTGGTCGCTAAACAAGTGGTTGTAAGTCGAGGACTACCTGCACTTTCTTAGCTGCTTTTTGCCAGTGCAAACCCTGGGAATTGGCAGCATTCATAGGGTGAGCCATAGTTAAAGCACAAAGCCTTGCTTCGGACTAAAAACATAGGAAAGGGAGGCAACTGTACACATTAGGAATTTCCTGGTGTAAAGCTGTTGCTCAATGGTGAAGAAACCCCGGCCATAGGCTGCCCTTCACTAGTGGTCAACAAAGAGGCTAGAGCAGGGGTCCCCAAACTTGGCAACTTTAAGACTTGTGGACTTCAACTCCCAGAATTCTGGGAGTTGAAGTCCACAAGTCTTAAAGTTGCCAAGTTTGAAGACCTCTGCGCTAGAGGGTCATGTGTCCAAAACTCTTCTGCACAGTTGGGCAAGATGACCTCTGATGTACCTCCAACACTATAGCAATTTTTAATAATCTTAGTTTTTCAATTTTTTGTTTTAAAACTTTAAGCCACCTTGTAAGGAAGATGGGTGGCATAAAAATTTAATAAAATAGTTTTGTGATACAAGTGCCTTCATATGGGCCTCTAGAGCAGGGGGTATCAAACTCGTGTTGTCACGTGACACACTGTGGCTTTTTCCCCTTCACTAAACCGGGTGTGGGCTTGGCCAGCACGTGATGCATCTGAGCCGTGGGCCGTGAGTTTGACACCCGTGTTCTAGAGCATGTTACAACTTTCTGTAGTGCTTGTCAACCATGGCTACTTTTAAGACTTGTGGACTGCCAGCTAGCTAGCTGGGGAATTCTGGGACATGAAGTCCACAAGTCTTAAAAGTAGCCAAGGCTGAAAAATGGTATTCCATAAAGATGATGCAGTGGATACCGGCCCTTCTTTGAGACTGATGCTAAAGCTTTGGCACTTTCTTACTTGTGACCAGGCTCTAACCAACATTGACATCGGAAGCCTCATCTGCAACGTGGGAGTCGGTGGTGGTGCTCCAGCCGCATCGGCCCCTGCCGGAGGAGGGGCCCCTGCCGGCAGTGCTGCTCCCGGTGAGTGGAATGGCTTCTTCCAAATGCCTTTGAGTCCACGTTGGCATTGTCCCTTCTTTTCAATTATCTGGGGTGGGGTAAAATTTCACTACTTGGCTTAATTACACTATTACTTGTTTTGTAGCTGAAGAGAAGAAAGAGGAAGAAAAGAAAGAAGAGTCGGAAGAATCCGACGACGACATGGGCTTTGGTCTTTTTGACTAAGCTGGGTTTTTTTCTACTCTTTATAATAAAGAAAAAAACACTTCCATTAAATTTGGTCTTTGTTGATGAATGCTGCAGGTGCAGGTGGTTTTCCACTGCTCCAGATTAGTGCATCAGTTCTTGCATATAAAGTTACTTACCTGCAAAGCTGTTCTGCCCGTTGGGTGGGTGGGTGGGTGAGTTTTCATACTAAATGCATTTTGTGGCTGACCAAATGCTGCCTGCCATCTGCAAGCTGCAATTTTTAAAGCTACTACAGGTAGTCCTCGACTTGCAACCATTCATTTAGTGACCATGCGAAGCTACAATGGGCACTACAAAAAGTAATTTACGACTCTTCTTTCATACCTGTGAAATCTCAGGATCACGTGACCAATATTTGGATGCTTGGCATCTGGCTCATATTTACGGATGTTGCAGTGTCGATCATCTTTTGCAACCTTCTGGCAAGCAAAGTCGGGAAAGCCTGATTCATTTAACAACCATGTTACTAGCTTAACAATGGCAGTGATTCACTTAACTGTGGCAAAACTCCGCTGTCTCACTTGGCAACAAAAACTTTGGCTTCTATTGTGGTTGTAAGTCGAGGATTACCTGTAGGTCTAGGATGGAACAGTTTCCAGTCATTTATTTTAAGTAATCTAGCAAGGAGACATCAATTCATTAGGACCTCTCAAAGTACTGGACCCCTGTTGTATCTTTGAAGGGACTCATGTTTCTATTCATTATACAAACTTAAAAGTAGAAATTATATTTACATAGACATTTTTACTCTCTTTAGAGAAGCCGGGCTGTTTGGCACCTCCTTTCTCCTTTTATTGAAGGATTTGCAATTTTGCATACTTCAAAAATGCCTCATTCTCTCCTGCAAAGGATACATGCATTCTTAACAGTTCCACAGTCAGGCACTTGATGAGTTGAATTCAAGCAGTTTTAAAATATTTATCATGGCTTTAATCTTTCTTTATAAATTATATAAAAATGGGGGGAACATATATGGTTACAGAACTTCTAAATGCAGCTCCATTTCTTACTTGGAAGGAAACTACAAAAAAAAAAAAAACCGGGGCATGTTATTCTGGAGACAAAGACAAGAGTTCTTGGTTGTGTTCTACAGCTACGGTCTGTCCCAATGGTTCACATACATCCACATGGAAGTAGGAAAACAGATGAGGAATTTTTTTTTTAAAATTTGCTTTGAAATGAGATACTTTGAAAATATAGCTTTTTAATCTCTCTGTAAATTGTGATTAGCATTTTTTGTGGCATTATTATAAGTGTTCCAATAAAAAAAGGGTTCCAGTCAACAGCAGTTCATAACATTGTGGGAAAGAATTCTCAGCCCTCAGGTGTCCCAGAATTCTTCACACGATCTCAGATTTGCAGCTCAAAAGAGTTCCTTTGTCAGTTTTCTTTTGTTTGGAAGAAAGAAAAAGCAATTTGTCTCTTTTAAAACATTTCACATTCTGAATGACGTGGGGGAAAAAAAAACCTGAAAGGGTTTCTAAGATTTTGTTGCCTTGTTTCAGTTTTTGGATTTTTCTTGGCATTGATTTAAAAAAAAAATACTTGAGAGAACCAATGAGTTGTCACTCCTGGACTGAGCCGTCCATTCCCATTCCTGCTGAAAGGGTTGCTGCCCTTTGCTTCTTCGGTAACGATCCTTTCTCAAACTCTGCAATGCAAAATCCCTTGATCTCCACTTCTAGTGAGGCCTGGACTGGCCAAGAGATTTTAGCCTGGCTTGGTCGATAACATCCAATAAGTTTTTGGCATCTACAGCGAGGGCGTGAGCTGCGGTCAGCATCTGCTTCTTGTATTCTTGCTGCAAACTAGTCATAACGTACTGCTGAGCCAGCTTCATCTTGTTAATCAATTCCGCCAGGTCAGAATTCAACAGTTTCTGAGCCATCTCGATCTGAAAGAGGAGGAGAGTGCAGAATAAGAAGCTGTATCAAAATACATCTAAAGCAGGGGTGAAATCCAGCAGGTTCTGACAGGTTCTGGAGAACCGGTAGTGGAATTTTTGAGTAGTTCGGAGAACCAGCAAATTACCACCTGTGGCTGGCCCCAGAGTGGGGTGGGAATGAAGATTTTGCAATATCCTTCCCCTGCCACGCCCACCAAGCCATGCCCACAGAACCGGTAGTAAAAAAAATTGGATTTCACCACTGATCTAAAGCCATGATGGCAAACCTATGGCATGCGTGGCCAAACCGGAACGTGCTTGTGCTGGAGCGCCAGAAACTTGAAGACCAGCTGGCTGGTGCACGCATGCACACCGACCAGCTCATCTTCGGGTTTCTGATACACCGGTGCGCACACGGGCGTGTTCCAGTTTGGGCACTTGGTGTCGAAAAGGTTTGCCAAATCTAAAGCAACATGAAAGCAGAAAAAAAAGGTCCCTCAGTTGATCCCAAATGAATAAAGGCCAGGATAAGATAATCATCTGAGCTTGGTAGTTTTCTTGCAGAGGTTGCATTACCCAAACCACCTCTGCAAACCTCACTCCTCTTGCACTGATGATGTTACCTAGTTGGGTAATGAAACCTCTGCAAGAAAACCACCAAGGTTGGTTGGACTCCTCATTTCAACCCTGAGCTACAAATGTCCCAAAGATGCTTTTTTCAAGAGGCAACTGGACTTCCTTGTTTTTCTTCACTTTGCATCCAAGAAGCTTCTTCAGCTCTGACTGGATGGTGGGGAATGGCAGTCCTCTGTCCAAAATGTGGACTGCTGGTTTGAAAGAGGGATCAAAGAGGCCACCTAGGTCAAACCTGAGCAGAATCTCTCAACAGAGGGGGAGGGATACGACATCTATCTCCAGTCTACAACACTTTGTGCAGTTCCAAGAAGGCTCCACACTCATTTGCACCACTCGGATGACCCTGAGGACACAGGTAAACCTCCAAGTGGCCTCTGACACTCTCAAAGAATGCAAAATGACCTGTAAGGAGTATAAATCCTTCCATTCCCCACCATCCAGTCAGAGCCGAAGCAGCTTCTTGGATGAGAAGCAAAACGTCTTCAAAGAAAAAACAAGAAACTCCTGTCACCTCCTGAAAAAGCACCTTTGGGACGATTGAAGGACATGTTTAGCCTTCAGAAAAGTCAACCAAGGTGAGATGTGATAGCATTCTTCAAAACCCAGAAAGCATCTCATATAGAAAGTCAAGTCATTCCAGAGGGCAGAACATGGAATAATGGGTTTAAGTCACAAAAGGAAGAGTCGGACTTAAAACCCCCTTTATCTTGCGTGGAAGGAGTAAAATGGAGTTTGTGCATCTCATCACTTGGCCTGCCTCCAAGCAGCGTCATGAACATAAATCTTGTACGTACGGCCCCTGCAATGATTGTCAACCTCAGCAACTGTAGGATGCGTGGACTTCAACTCCCAGAATTCCCCAGGCAGTACATGCAGCTTAGAATGGCTGAGGTTGAGAGACACTGTGCTAGCTCTTGAAAGTTAAAGAACACCGGTACTGAAGTTTTCTTTTTCCTGTGAATGTTGCTGGAATTTTCTAAAAAAAACAAAAAAACAAAAATCTTTTGGATTTTGATAAGAATTCAAGTGGCAGATTAGTTGACCTGATTTAATGATTTACTGTTTGTCTTGGAAGTGAGCAGAGTAGAGGGTTGTGTTGTGCTGTGTGTGAGTGTGAGTGTATGTATATTTGTTTGCACACATACGGTAAATACATCGGGCTTTCTCTCGCATCAGTCATCCTCTCTCCTTCGGGGTCCACTTGCAAATCCTTATCTTCCTAGCTGCAGAGCATTTGAACTGCCATCAAATGAAGCCGCTTGTTTTTACCGATTTCCACAATCACAAACTTGGCACCATTTTTATTTATTTATTTATTTTTATTTTTTGGTTCTAAGTACTTTACCTTTATTCCAACCTGAAATCTAGTGAACTGGCTGACATGTTAATAGAAAATAAAGCAAAGTCTAAACACAGGCTTTAGCATTTAGATAAAATCATGGCAGGCCACAACACAATCCAGTAAGAAAGATTTTTTTTAAAAAAGGGAAAAAAGGAAAAAGTGCTCATACCTCTCTGTGAGTGCTTGCTGGGAGGACCAGAATGGTTTCATCGACTGTTGCCAATAAAGTTCGCAAGGCCAAACCGACCTCCTTCCGCAAGACAATGAAACATAATTAAATCAGATTGAGCAGTGTCATTCTGACAAAAACATAAGACACAAATCTGCATCCTTCTCCAAAGTGCATAAAGCAAATACAAATCTGTATATTTCAAACGCTCTGCAACATCTAACCTACGGCAGATCCCCCAACATAGATATTTTGGACTACAATTCCACCATTTTCACCTGGGGCAATTGGGAGGATATATACAGCTTTCTCCAGTAACCAGATAAAATTATCAGCATACGAAGCTAAACCTTGAAAACCCCATGTTCCTGGAGATTAGAGCAAAGAGGAACTTGCTTAAGTCCCACACGGAGATAACATCATTGTATAATAAACATCATTAAAACCTAAAATCTATTTCTTTTAAAGCTGAAAAATATATCATTCTCTCAGTCCATCTGAAGCAACTAAAATCATTTTTATTCAGCACTGGATGGACCCCGGATTTAAGATAAACTGCACTCCATATTTTTTAGTAATAATACGAACATGACACACGACTGTAAAGGTTCCTGCCCATTATGTCCTGATGCTTGTAAATTGGGCTGGTCATGTGACCAACCCAATTTTACTATTTTTGCAGCCATCGTTAAGCAAACATGGCAAACGCCGCAGTCGTTAAGTAAACCCATTGTTGTGTGTGGTGCAGCAGAACTGTTAAAAAACCGTCACATAATCATGGGCCACTGCAAATGGCCGCAAATACCGCCATATTTCCAAGCACCTGGGAGTGGGTGCTGTTGGAACTACAGAACTGGGTCATAACTCTCTAAGTGACCAATCGTAAGTCAAGGACTGTGTGTGTGTGTGTGTGTGTGTGTGTGTGTTGTGTGTGTGTGTGTGTGTGTGTGTGTGTGTGTGTGTGTGTGTGTGTGTGTGTGTGTGTGTGTGTGTGTGTGTGTGTGTGTGTGTGTGTGTGTGTGTGTGTGTGTGTGTGTGTGTGTGTGTGTGTGTGTGTGTGTGTGTGGGCTTTTCTGACCTTAGCTGAAAGAGGTAAAAAGTTGATACGTCCATATGGTTCTGATGATTCCTAAAACACTCCTAGCAAGCAGTCCGACTCGGCTTTAGAAGTGGGATAACTGTATTTGGGTAGATGGAATCGAGCGGCTTAAGAGACTTATATCTTAGCTTATTTAGTTACAAATAAATACAAGTATATTTCTGAAGACTGGTGAAAAGAGAGTTGAAGCCACCAGGAGGAAATGGCTGAACTTTCCAAGTCCTGGAGGAAGAAACTACGTCTCCCTGTATGTTGGGGAACGAGCCTCAGCCAGCATGGCCCGTAATGAGGGACGCTGCCCGCTCCACTTTCCATCCTAACCAATCTTAATATACCGTTGCTATGAATAGCAACCAATCTTAAATCAAGGGTTGTTGAAAGGGTTGCAGCAGGATGCGTATCTGAAATGTTTCTTCAAACCCATGAGTATCTGCGTTATCTTGGGCGGTGTGTATATCTTACCTTCACCATGGGGACATACTCCTCGGGTGGTGCCGGCTGGATTTTGCTAGACATTTCTATAACCGCCTTTACCAGGCCGGTGACGTTCTCGTACACTTTATCGTTTGAGCGGTCCAAGTTGGCAGTTGGAGGAGGGCTGATCTCCTGGGGCTGAATCTGGAAGAAAAGAAGAGCGTGGATTCCCCGCCAGATGGCGCTAGACTACTTCAGAAGATCTTTTTCCTTCTAGAGTTCACCATCCATGAAGCCCTAGGATCATCACAGAGGCCCACATGGGGAACCAGGACAAAAGACAGTAGTTCTTGTCATTCAGTAGTTTTATCACACGCTGGGACCTCAACATGGGCAGGATGTTGGTTTAGCCTTGGTTATTTATGGTTTCCAAACCACTGAAAATAAGATTTGATTCGACGTTCATATTTTTGGATCTGTCGTTGCGATGTGCACCAAAGGGGGGATGGAGTTAGAATTGCTCCAATTTTGCCTATTTTGGAATTAGGTGAGCGTTCTCTGGAAAGTACAACAAATACACTCCTTTTATAACTATTTCATCAAAGTTAAACTTTGTTCCACTAGATTTCCACCAGCACATTTAGGTGTCAAATTTGGAATCCAGGTAAAACGTGATAATGAGGGGTGGAGGTTCGTTCTCCAAGCTTGTGGGTATGTTTTCCAACGTTTTGTTACCAGGCTAGGTAACGTCTTCAGTGAGGCTTAGGGGATGTCTATGCCTGTGTCCTTCTGCTTATAAGGCCTTCATGTGATCGACAGGACTTGTGATGGGGAAGTCACCTCCTTATAAACCCCACAGCCCTTATAAACAGAACAACATTGACATTCCCTAAACTCCACTGAAGAGGTTACCTAGCCTGGTAACGAAACGTTGGAAAACATACCCACAGGCTCGGAGAACAAACCTCCACCCTCAAGTTAACTCCGAGCTACAGATATTCACCACTATCGCAAAACTAATACTACTTAAATAGGCACTATAAAATTTGTTTTCTCCTTCATACTAAGCCAGAACTACCCTAAAGTTGGGCAGGGTTATGAGAGACGAGAGGCAGTGATGGTACTGTGAACAAACTGTGTGTGTGTGTGTGTGTGTGTGTGTGTGTGTGTGCGCGCGCACATGCGTTCATCCATACACATGCCTAAAGGACAGACGTCTTGCTCACACACACTGTTGTTCCTCCTTCAGAGCAAAAGGTTTGGCTGTCCCCAATAACAGACGGCAACCCTTCCTCCTGCCATAGATCACCAGCATGGTTGCCTGGGGAATTCTGGGAGTTGAAGTCCACAAGTCTGAAAGGGACCAAGGTTGGACACCCCAGGCCTGGGGTTTTATGAATCAGTGTCACCTTGAGAAGAGAAGCTGGAGCAAGTGTGGACTACCACACTTTGGTGACAGCGTTCGTTGTTCGCAGACAGAATGTTCCCACCCCAAATTCAGACACTCAATTCCTTGTTTCACCTTCAGAGTAACAGCCTGTCCCAGACGAATGACGGGACGGAAATGGGGTTCATCCTCAGAAGGATTTGGAGAAAGACTGACCAGATTAAAGTGAAGGCTTCAGAGTGGCCCTCACTTTCATACGGTGGAGAAGGCAAGGTAGACTGCTGTCGCCATGGAGTTTTGGAGGTCTCGTAAATCATGGTCATGTGACCGCAGGGCGCTGCAAATGGTACTTGCCACACTGTTGGGCCGGTTGCCGAGCGCCCAAAATTGCAGTCACGTGTTTGCGGGGGGGGGGGGGGCGCCAGATGTCAGAACTTCTAATTCAAGGTATAAGTAGCCTTTTTAGCATTTTTCGTAACTTTGGAACAGTCACAAGTCGAGGACTACTTGTAATTCCCTGCCAGCGAGAGCAAGGATGTTAACAGTAGAATATACCATGAGATTTGTCTATGGAGATTCTCAGTCATCCAGGTCATGGTTGTCCCAAAGGTGCTTTTTTCAGGAGGCAACTGGACTTCCTTGTTTTTTCTTTGAAAGATGACCAAGAATCTCCATAGACTTTTAGCGATGGTGTGGGAGTACGAACTCCACACCATACTCCACACCAACTCTGATTTCCAGAAAAATTGCAGACTATAGGAACCATTTGCACTGCTCAGGTGACCCCGAGGACACAGATAAACCTCCAGGTGGCCTCAAAGACTCTCTAAAAAGAATGTAAATGACCAGCTTTGTCTGCAAGGAGTATCAATCCTTCCATTCCCCACCATCCAGTCAGAGCTGAAGCAGCTTCTTGGAGGAGAAGCGAAACGTCTTCAAAGAAAAAAACCAGAAAGTCCAGTTGCATCCTGAAAAAAAATACCTTTGGGACACGAGACTTTGGTATCTTCCTCTAAAGAAAAACACCTTAATTTCTACGGTTCCCGAAGAGACCCTGGTTCCTGACTGCTTAGGGTCTGGATGGTTTCAGCCGAAAAGAAGGGCAACTGCCAAGATTTTTGTGAAACGCCACAAAACCCCCATCGGCATTCATGCGATATGTCCCTCGCCCCACCGCAGAGAGGGAAGGAGAGAGAAAGAGTTCTTACCCGCCATGGCTAGTGTTGAGCAGAGATTGAGGAGGAATTAAAGACATTTACCACGAAAAAGGGAGGAAAAGACAAAAGACAATGTTAATAAACTGCAGCAAAACAAAACAAAACAACAGGAAAAAACAAAAATACAAGCGACAGCCAAAGAGGTCTGTTAAACCCCACCCCAAATGCATCCAGCCGGGCCCTGTGCATTTAGCTCCCGACCCCCCCCCATCCCACCCCACTTTTTTAAAGAAGAGGTTCTGTGCCATGCATCCCCCCCCCCCCAAACCAGCTCAGAGACATGCAGAGAGCAGTCATGGCAAGCACATCCTGCAAGAAGCAAAGGGACAAACAGCCATCAGGAGCCTTTTTGAAAACAGGGAAGTTCTGGGCATCTGCTGGACCCCAAAAATCTCTGCAGAAAAGCTCCTGCAGAAGAAATGTCCGTCTTTGTTTATTGGGGGGCTGGAGAGAAAATCGCTCGATGGAAGGAAATATTTAGTCATCTAATTACTATGCTTCTGTTTCTTCAGATCTTTGGTCTAAATTCTAGCGTGAGGGGTGGTTTGGAGGCCGCTGACCGTCCAAACCGCTCGGGTTTCCTAGTGTTGGCACCAGACTTCATCTGCTCAGCTCAACGCGTTTTTTATTTTAAAACTCAGTTTCCGAAATCAACACAATTTCACCACAAACCCCGGTGTTATTTGGGTAATGGTTGGCTGGTTGTTCTCTTGGCAAAGGTTGCAGGGGGGAGAGATCCTTCGACCAGCCAAAACATCAGGAGTTTTTATGAAACTGACAAATGAGAGGTGATGATTTTGAATATATATTTGAATATAGAAGAAAGTGCAGGTAGTCCTCGACTTACAACAGTTCATTTAGTGACCGTTCAAAGTTACAACGGCACTGAAAAAAAGTGACTTATGACCGTTTTTCACACTTACGACCTTTCCAGTATCCCCATGACCATGTGATCAAAACTCAGAGGCTTGGCAACTGATTCATACTTATGACCACGTGATCCCCTTCTGCAATCTTTTGACAAGCAAAGTCAATGGGGAAGCCAGACTCACTTAACAACCGGGTTACTAACTTATCCACTGCGGTGATTCACTTAACGACTGTGGCAAGAAAAATGGGGCAAAACTCACTTAACCTATGTCTCACTTAACCACAGAAATGTTGGGCTCGATTGGGGTCGTAAGTCGAGGACTATCTGTAAAATCTGCCTGAAAAGGTAGGACCAGATTCCTTCTGACTATTGGCGAACTGTGGTTTTACGATGCCCATAGCTGCTCGATTCTCCGTGTTCATGTGTGCATCCAGTTCCACATTCATTCAACTTAAAAAGCTGTATAACATTTACAAGATTTGAACCTCTTGCTGTGGAAGAATATGGAAGAATGCAAAACAGATATATTTTTTTGGCCTGCGGTCTAGCAGCAGCAGTTTTTGATGAACTAAACATTCCAGGGGGGAAAAAAGTTTCCGTTTAGCTTGGCAGATTTTGAAAAAAAACGTTTTTCTGTTAAAACACATGGTTTTAGGTATTCCCAAGGAGGAGGATTTGGAAAATCCAGAATAAAAAAAACTAGACGGAAAAACGATTTCATGGCTTCTCTTAAAGGAGTCGTTTTTAAGCCTCGCAATCGCAAATCAGAAGAGATAGCCTGGAGTCCTCCTAGGGAGGGCTTGTATTTTACAGCAGGGCCTTTTATCCTCTTTTCTCCCTTATTTTAAAGCCACTTCTATAGGAACTTTAGATTTCAACTCAAACTTTGTAGTATCGGTCTTTCTGCAGAGAAACCAGCAGGGTTGATTTCCTTAGCCGTTTCTGAGCACCAAGAAAGCCTCAGAACATTCAGAGTAAGGATGTCCAACCTTGGCCATTTTGAAACTTGTGGACTTCAACTCCCAGAATTCCCCAGCCAGCCATGCTGGCTGGGGAATTCTGGGAGTGGAGGTCCACAAATCTTAACAGTTGCCAAGGCTGGACACCCCTGATTCAGAGAGAGAAAATGGCGCAGCCCTATTTTTCTTGACCAATTTTCTTGTCAATTGTTTCACTGAATTCCACAGATGGGAATAAACTGGGCCATCCCTTAAAGCCACCCTCCTCCCCACCCCTGGAAACTCTAAAATAGATTTCACTTAATGAGAATTTCTATTTTCAGCCCTCAATGAGAACAGAACTCTTGGGAAAAGACTAGGCTGCTGGAGTCAGAAGCTTATTTTCGTTGAGAAAATAAACGTAAAGAGATTTTTTTTTATTATTCCATTTGACCTTGAAGTCTTAGGAAGCCATCCTGCTGCAGTGCCCCAGCCCAAATGCTTATCTCTATAGAGAGAAGTCCCCGAAAGTCATGCTCATACTGTGGGCACCATTGAAGGTTGGTTGGTTGGTGCAGAGTACCTCTCCAAGGCAGGAGTCCCCAATTCCCAGGCTGAGGATCGGTAGCGGTCCATGGCCTGTTAGGAACCATCCCGCACAGCTGGAGGTGAGCAGGAGGCGAGCAAAACTGCACCCGCGCGGGATCTAGGTTGCCCGCTCTTCCCCCTCCCCTGGTCTGTGGAAAAATTGTCTTCCACGAAACCGGTCCCTGGTGCCAAAGAAGTTGGGGACCCCTGCTCTAAGGAATCATTTCCAGAACAGTTTCAAAGGCTAGGCAATTTAAAAAAAAAACAAAAACAACTGGTTAATTGTAGCTAAGTTAGAAGATGTAAACCTGCTGTGGTCATTTTGGTCATAACCAGGCAAGGATGGTAGGCTTGGGAGCAAGTTTGTGGCTGGTGCCAAGAGCCAGGCAAACCTCATGGGGTAAGTGGCAGCCAGTTCCTAGTTGGGGCTGGGTGAGGAAGAAGATTGGGGGAGTTTTAGTCCCAACCATTTCCAAGCCATGTCTGGCAAAGCAAGAATCCCTGGCTTCCAGGCCTCTCAGCTGGGGCAGCCTCTACATAGTAGAAGAGGTCCTTCAGCCCTCCAAGGTAAGCTTGGGGAAGACAAGGCTAAAACAGCTGGATGAGCAGGAAGGGTTCCTGAGGTGATGGGACCAGACAATGCAACACACATACGGGGTGAGGTTTGGGGTTTCCTAATGGTGATGCCAACGTAACCACCATTTTATGGCTCCAAATGCTTTTAAGTATCTGATTGTCCCTAACGTAACAGATTTTAGTTTTGAGGGAATTTTGGAGTTGGGAGGCCACACATCTTAAAGTTGAGGTTGAGAAACCCTCTTCGACAATTTGACCGGTGCCCTGATGACTAACGAACAAGTCTTCCAAGCGGTGTTGTACCTTAACCCCTTCGTTGTAGCTGTCCACGGGGCTGTTGAGGCTGGCAAGGCTGCCCAAGTGGCTGGGAGCTCCGGGGCGTGGTGGCTTTTTGGGTGGGGCAGCATGATCTAGGAAGAAAAGACATTGGGTCTGATAAGGCCGAGACTGCAGGAGATGACCAGGTGGAACCCGAGGGAGGAGGGGTCAAACATGTCATCAGTCTTGAGTCCCTTCGCGCCCACAAGAAACCTAAGTCCAGCCCACCTTGAATTCCTTTGACTCTTATCTACCGCCAATTCGCTTTGACCGTTAGTAGTTCAGATTCTTGTAGAGAGCTTTAATAGATAATAAACATACATACTCATTTGAACTGCTTGGATTTCCCGATTTCCTTTGCTTGACAGATTCACTGAATCCCCAAGCAAGGGTGGTGGAAGAGAGTCAACCTTCAATGATGCCCACTTCCACATGGAACCATCAAGGCTCATGGAATCATCAAGGAAGGAATCTCATACTGCAACCAAGCATAGGTATCTTGCCCCTGAGCCTCTCTTTCAGATTTTTTAACATCTCCAAAGTTAAAGCCATGTAGAGACGTAATATTTTATTAAAATGCCCCTTTGAAGAGTTGTGGTTAGCGAAATGGACAGCGAGAGAGAGGTGGGGAGGAAGGGAGAGAGAAAAGAAAAAGAAAGAAAGAAAGAAAGAAAGAAAGAAAGAAAGAAAGAAAGAAAGAAGGAAGGAAGAAAAGAAAAAAAGGAAAGAAAGAAAGGAAGGAAGGAAGGAAGGAAGGAAGGAAGGAAGGAAGGAAGGAAGGAAGGAAGGAAGGAAGGAAGGAAGGAAGGAAGAGCTGAATCCTCTAATCAGCACTGGCTGGAGATGGAGGACTCGAAAACACATCTGTTACTCCTGACCGTCATTAAATGAACTTGCGCCATTTAACTGTTCTGCTTCTTAAAATGGTGTCTACCTCTTCACCACAACTTCAAACTCATTTCCCAAAAAGGAAAGGGAAGGGAATAAGGGGAGACTATGTGACTTACATACCTGGTTTGCCCACAGGCTGATAAATGTGCTGGTTAGAAGCCTGCAAAAAATTAAAATGAATTGAATTAACCATGCAAGAAGTTTATGAACAACCCAACCCCCTTCCAGCTAATCCCCCACAACAAATATCCAACTTTTTCGACATGTATGCCTCCTCCCATTGCTCTTCAGTTTCAGAGAAAAATAAGTTTTTATACTAATTTATACATTTATCTCTTTTTTTTCATAAGAGACAACCAGTTCTTTCATGTCATAACCTATCTGTGTTGTCCTGATATATCCTGGCTATCATTACTCAAACAAAATGACATATTTATAACGACCTCCATCCAAAAATACTGAAGACTTTAAGATGAATCATAGGTAACAAGCCTAGTTGGGAAAGCTGTTATACATATTGTTTAACAGATTTTTCATAGTAATTACTGCACAGTCGTACAACAAAACAGAAGTAAACAAAAAGCCCAGGATTATTTGGAATGATTTATAGCGGAACTGAAATCTTATCACATGTTTAAAGCATGTCTATGGCGATTCTCAATCGTCAGTTCTGAAGAAGCTTCTTGGGTGAGAAGCAAAACATTTTCAAAGAAAAACCTAAGAAAGTCCAGTTTTCTTTTAGGGGGAAAAAGCACCTTTGGGATTTTTAAAACATGTTGCCAAACCAAATAAAAATTTGTTCTATCATTGATCGACAAGGAGAATGACACTTATGAGTACCGATGATGGTTTAATTCTTGGGAAAGCATGCTTGTTTTTCGCCTTTATAAAAAGCGTATTAGCAGAGTTAAATGTTTGCCTTTGCTAACTGCTAATTGCTGTTGGGAAAAGCAAGGCTAAATCAACCCAGCATTAGGCATTTTTATTGCAAAAATAAAGCAATCTGAGATGCAGAAAACATGCTCCTTAAATCCAGAGTCTTGAATCCATGAGAGCAAAGTACTAGGGAATTGGATATTCACATTTTTAGAAACCGGGTCTCAAATAAAATATAAACAAATGAATAAATATTTCAAATAAAGGCCAAGTTATAAACTGCCCGCACAAACTGCTTCCATGGGTTAATGAAAAATAATTCATTGTGCTGATTTGTTGAACATGGTCTAACTAGCTGATTAGCTGATCTAATAGCACTCTTATAATTAATTCTCAAGAGTATATGTGGGTTTAAAAAAAAAAAACAACAACCAATGGGACAGAGGAGATATCCACAGAAGAAGGGATAAAAAAATTCAAAGTTTGAAAGTGACAATCTAGATATAATGGTTGAGGACCTATTTCACTATTGAATCACTGCGAACTTCAAGTCACACATCCTAGGTCAGTGATGGTGAACCTTTTTTTCCTCGGGTGCCGAAAGTGCACGCGCGCGTACAATATTGCGCGCGTGTGTGCTCACACCCATAATTCAATACCTCCCCCGCCCCGTGCCCCTGTGCATTCACGCGCGATCCCCCCGTGCTGCCCAACCCCACGCGCATGCGTGCACGACCCCCCCTCCTCCGCTGCCCCATTTCCCGACTTCCGGTAGGCCCGTTTTTTGCCCTCCCCAGGCTCCAGATGCTTTCTTGGAGCCTGGGGAAGGCAAAAACGGCCTGCCCCGCCCCCCGGAGGCCGGAAACGGCCTGTTTCCCGACTTCCGATGGGCGCGGTAGGCCCGTTTTTTGCCCTCCCCAGGCTCCAGAGGCTTCCCTGGAGCCTGGGGAGGGCGAAAACGCCCTCCTCCGCCCCTCCCAGAGCCTCCACACGAGCCGAAAATCAGCTGGCCGGCGTGCACATACGCACTGGAGCTGAGCTGGGACAATGGCTCGTGTGCCGGCAGATATGGCACGTGTGCCATAGGTTCGCCATCACGGTCCTAGGTCAGCTCTCTCAGCATTTTGAACCAAGAAAGGGGGGGATGGAAATAAACTTGCAGGTGCACTTTCCATAGGAATACTTTCCCAAGAATTAAACAGGCCACAAGCGGCATCCGAGCCAGTGTGATGGTTGTGACAGTGGTAAAACTGGAGGCCTCCCCCTCTATGACACCTCAAACTTTCAAAGAAAAGGTGGGACGTGATGCCAACGAATAACAGCAGCAACATCATGTGCAAATGCTACTGTAAAAATTCAGAAAATAATATCACGAAGGAGGTGTGAATCAGGCAAACCGTTCCTTTTCTTGTACCTTTCTTGTGCTTTATTCACAACATTTTACAAGAGTTCCTGACAATGTTATATATTCTGTTTCCAACTCTCTTGTGTTTTTCCCTCTGCTTCGAAAATTCACTATTTTTTTAAACCAGTCATTCTTGGGATTGGTTGACCTAAAGCAGTGGTTCTCAACCTTTCTAATGCCGCGACCCCCCTAAGCATCTCTAAAACCCTGAGGCCCCCCCCCCCCCGTGACATATAATTCTTACTATTCAAAAAGTGAACTCCTCCTCACGCGGAGGAAGCCTAAAAGGCCATTAACTTGATTTAAACAAGGTTCCAATTGCCCCCATTAAAAATCAAATTGCCCCCCTGTGGGGCGTTTTTACCCTCTGCGCATGCGTAAAGTGTTCTGCGCATGCGCAGAGGGTAAAAGAACCCAAATGGCGGCGTCCGGGCGGGTGGGCGAAGTCTCCCGTTTCTGTCGCATTCCGGCGACCCGCAGGCACGGCCGAAGCGGGAGCATTTCACCCCTGCAGTGATGGTGGCACCAAGATTGTGGGCTAACGCGCGCGGCGACCCCTGTGAAATGGTCGTTCGACCCCCAAAGGGGTCGCGACCCACAGGTTGAGAACCGCTGACCTAAAGCATCTCATTTTGCTTCTAGTTTTTGAACACGCTTTAGCCTCGCATGAAGCCACCTGTACATTCTGGCACCTTTGTGTGGGTTTGTGCCCCGTGTTTTACAACTAAATACCCTTTCGGACTTCAGTTCTGGAGAGCTTTCTCCTCTGTACGTGGCGCAGCCTGTCCACTTAAGCAGTGTCACGAGGGACTGTCACCGTGGTTCTTCACAATGGATAGTTCCTTGCCAGCATTCCTATCTGAAGCACGCACCTGGCCAGGTTCCACCAGAGAAACCCCACCCCTCTGGCAATACACTACATGTATGAAACACACTAACGCAGGGGTCTCCAACCTTGGCAACTTTAAGCCTGGCGGACGTCAACTCCCAGAATTCCCCAGTTTTCTTTCTGGGAGTTGAAGTCCGCTAGGCTTAAAGTTGCCAAGGTTGGAGACCCCTGCGCTAGGACACCCAGTCAACATTAAGATCCTGCTACCTTGGACTGTTTCTTTTCGAGAGCCTTCCTAGCAAATGCCAGAGATCTGCTTAGCATTATCTACGGGCAGTCCTCGACTTACAAAAGTGAGTTGTGACCGTTTTTCACACTTACGACCGTTGCAGCATCCCGTCACATGATCAAAATCCGGATGCTTGGCAACTGACTTGTATTTATGATGGTTGCCGTGTCCCGGGGATCACGTGATCCCCTTTTGCGACCTTCTGACAAGCAAAGTCAATGGGGAAGCCAGATTCACTTAACAACCGTGTTACTAACAACTGCAGTGATTCACTTAACAACTGTGGCAAGAAAGGTCACAAAATGGGGCAAAATTCACTTAACTAATGTTTCACTTAGCAACAAAAATGTTGGGCTCAATTGTGGTCGTAAGATGAGGACTAACTGTACTAACAAAACAAATCTTCATTACCATCATAGACCAGCATAATTATCTACTAACAAACCACGGCTTGTCTGCTAAAACAAGCTACCTGCATAGAGCCAAAGCCAGAAGGTTCTCTTCACCTTCCCTTCCAATCCCTGAAAACTGAGCAAGCCACAAAATTTGTGGATCGGATCCCCAACATCGGAAAGCGATTCTATTTTGGCTTTCTGAACAGCCCACTGCAGAGTACATCAGCAACACGCGATCTTCCTAATCCATCGATGAGACCAAAAAGTAATTTTATGTTATTAAAAATAACGAAAGCACTGTGCGCAAGGAAAGAACGCATCAGTTCCAGAGGCAGCATGAAAACAAGTTATTCCTGGTGAGTTGTGGGGAACAGCCGAGCATCCTGAAGCGTTTCAGGGAAATATAATCATATTTCTGAAGGGAATCGGAATTCATCTCCTGAAAGCAGATGGGAAGGGGAAGCTCATCCCCCATCGAGAAAAATCAAAAGCAGCAAGACCACTCTACGCACAGAAATGGAAGGTCACCTCGATCCCCACTATGGATGAATGGCTGCAAAAACTGATGGAGTTAGCAGAGATGGCCAAATTGACTGCTTTGATCAAAGAAACAAAATACAAATACTTTCATTTCTACTTGGAAACCACTTCTGGACTTTGTGCTTGAGGTGGGGGGAAAAATGACACTTTGATTTTGGGTTTTACCGATTAGATAGATTTGTTGTTATAGAAATGGCTGGTTTCTATGATTATGAAAAAGTAAAAAGTTGAGGGTAGATCTTATTTTACTGCACCAAAGGAGTCGGAAGTCACTGCCTTTTTTTTTTCTTTTTCCCCTTTGCTTTCCCCCACTATCCACTTCCCCCTTTTTCCTTTCCTATTTTCCCTAATATATTTGCTTTGGTATTCTTTTTGTATGTCATATTATAAATTAATAAAACGATAAAAGTGAGAGAAAAAAAATCAAAAGCAGCATTTTGTTCGACGGGTGGGAGGGTGTGCTTACCGGACCCTGGAGACTTCCGTCCTCTCGATCAATGCTCCCTCTGGACAGCCTCACGTCGGGTTTCTAAAGGGAGAGAAAAGAAACGTGGTTTTGGATCAGGGGTTTCAAGAGCATGGCCGGTCAGAGAGCTGAGGAAATAGAATCGTTAGCAGAAGCAAAGGAAACGCTGCTAAGGGGGAGGAAGGGCGGGGGGAGAAGTAGGCTTTGAGCAAGAGAGATGTTATTACATTCCTCTTCTTTCTATCCCAATGGGGTCCCCCCCCACCACGACTGGCTTTTGCAAAACTCAGCCATCGAACCTTCTCAAGACTTCCACCCCAGCAAAAACAAAAAACAACAAAAACCCGTTCTATCTACCCACTGTTCGCTTGCACGTAATAAAGGCTTTGAGATAAATATTGAGAGTACCATTTCCCCAAGACAACATTGGAAAACCTGCATTTTAATTCTCTCGGGAGGAGGAAGAGCAGCAGCAGCAGCAGCAGCAGCAGGAGCAGCTCCGCACAGCTGCCGCTTCTTCCTAGCAGCAAAAGTTTCAACCACAGGATGAGAAACGCTGCGCATTAATTCCTGTTTCCTGCTTGAGGAAGGCTTAAATGTACTTGGCTCCCTCGCCAAGCTTCCCGAATGGGGCCAATTGCTCAGGCTCTCTAAAAGCACAGAGACCGAGAACGTTAGGAGGAAGACTGTCTGCACCCAACACTGCCCTGGTTTAGGAGGAGGAGGAGGAGGAGGGAGGGAGGGAGGGAGGGAGGGAAGGAGACAGGGAAGGAGGGAGGCAGGGCGAGAACGTTGAGGAAGACTGTCTGCACCCAACACTGCCCTGGTTTAGGAGGAGGAGGAGGAGGAGGGAGGGAGGGAGGGAGGAAGTCAGTCTCGCTGTTATTAACTCTTTGGAGAAGCCAGAAAGGGACAGTCTTCTTGGAACTTCAAAATTAAAAAAGAACGGCTGTGTTCATGAGTACACCCTGAAGTCTTAGGGATCATACCCATCTTCTGATACTGAAGAGAGTAATATGCAAAACAAAACTAAAAAAAAAAACAAAAAACTTTCCAAACCAAGAAAAATAAGAGTTGTGATAGTTTATTCTATTTATATCTATCACCATCAACTCTCTCTCTATATATATGTATAATAGATATCCATCCGTCATCATCTATCTATCTATCTATCTATCTATCTATCTATCTATCTATCTATCTATCTATCTATCTATCTACAGTATCTATCTATTCATCCATCCATCTATCTATCCATCTATCTCCATCCATCCATCTATCTATCCTACGCAAATCTATCTATACAAATCTATCAATCTACACAAATCTATCTATACAAATCTATCATACACAAATCTATCTAAACAAATCTATCAATCTAAATCTGTCTACATAAATTTATCCATCCATCTGTACAATTCTATCAATCTAAATCTATTTATCAATCTATCTAAACAAATCTATCCAAATCTACCTACCCACCCGCCCGCCTGCCTGTCTGCAAATCTTTAAACATCTGGATCATCATTTTTAAAACCACCTTACCATCCGAAGAATATCTCTATCGCACTCAACTACCTGTGTTACAAATTACCAACTACCATTATCTCTAGATCAGGGGTGTCAAATTCAAGGCCCGGGGCCCGGATCCGGCCCGCGGGGTGCTTAGATCTGGCCCGCGGGGCCATCCTGGAAACAGCGAAGGACCGGCCCGTGGTGCCTCTGCCAGTGAAAACGGAGCTCAGGAGGGCCATGGGCGGCCCTCCCGAGCTCCGTTTTCGCTGGCAGAGGGTTGCAGGAGGCCATCGCAGCTGAAAATAGCAATAACAATAGCAAGAGCACTTAGACTTATATACCGCTTCACAGTGCTTTTACAGCCCTCTCTAAGCGGTTCACAGAGTCAGCATATTGCCCCCAACAATCTGGGTCCTCATTTTACCCACCTCGGAAGGATGGAAGGCTGAGTCAACCTTGAGCCGGTGAGATTTGAACCGCCGAACTGCAGCTAGCAGTCAGCTGAAGTAGCCTGCAAAATGGAGCTCCGGAGTCCGTTTTCACTGGCAGAGCGCTCGGGCCACCATAGGCACCCCTGACACAAGTGACATCGAGCTGGCCACACCCAGCCTGGCCATGCCCCCCCCGGCCCCTCCCCGCCCCCCCAAGATCAAACATAACCCTGATGCAGCCCTCCATGAAATCAAGTTTGACACCCCTGTTCTAGATAGTTATCCCAGCTGCCGCCACTTGCATTTCCTTTCCCTGCTGGCTATTCTGTTTGCAGACTTGACACTCAAATGCTCAGAGGTGGATGGGTGTGTGTTTTGAGGCAACACTTTATAGAACCACTGAAACAAAGCCATAGTCCATCAAAACGTATGTTGTAATAAAAATAGGTTTCATATTGTTAGAAGTCTTTGTTGAAGAAGATTGGCCTAATTTCAGTGAAAATTAAAAGTATCAAGAAGAACCGGTTGAGCACGTATACATTATTTCTGGTACTAAATTGTATTTTTTTCTGGATTTGGAACTACAAGGACCCAACCTAATTCCTGATTCAACCACAGAGCTCCATTTGGTGTTTAGTCATATACTTTGCTTACCGTTCAATCTACTGCATAGGCTACTTATGCAGGAAAAACCAGGAACTACCTCCTGTCCCATACAGAGAATTTATTCTGTCTCTTAAAGTCTATAGAGCAGTGGTTCGCAACCTTCCTAATGCCGCGACCCCTGCCCCGCTGCCGCGACCCCCTCCCCGACCCCTCCCCACACGTGATGTGAAAAAGGGGGCGTGGCACCAAGATGGCGGGCTAGTGCGCGCTTAGGCGACCCCTGTGAAAGAGTCGTTTGACCCCCAAAGGGGTAGCGACCCACAGGTTGAGAACCGCTGCTATAGAGATTCTCAGTCATCCAGGACATGGTTGTCCCAAAGGTGCTTTTTCTTTGGATGACTGAGAATCTCTACAGACTTTTAGCTATACAATTTGGGATGAACACCCTTGGAATGGTGTGGGAGTAGGAATGGATTTCCAGAGGGAAAATGGCAGACTACAGGAACCAGGAGCACCACTCAGGTGACCCTGAGGACACAGATAAATCTCCAAGTGCTTCAAGGACTCTAAAAAGGATGCAAATGACCAGCTGTCTGCAAGGAGTATCAATCCTTCCATTCCCCACCATCCAGTCAGAGCTAAAGAAGCTTCTTGGATGAGAAGCGAAACGTCTTCAAAAGAAAAAACTAGAAAGTCCAGTTGCTTCCTGAAAAAGCACCTTTGGGATACTCTATCTCTTGTGCATCTGTTCATAAATGACTGATTTGCCAGAAATTCATATGGCTCCCCAGTCCTTTGCAACAGGAGTCTCCAACCTTGACAATTTTACGACATGCTGGCTGAGGAATTCTGGGAGTCGAAGTCCGCAAGTCGTAAAGTTGGGGATCCCTTCTTTACAAGGAAGCTTGAAAGTGTGTCAGTTTATTTATGCGCAAACCTCCTCCTGCAGGAGTGGGGCCAGCCATAGTTGGGGGAGTTGCCACAAGGCACTCAATGTATACAGTCCATGGCTCAACCATATTTGTTAGGTTTATTTCCTGTCTTTTCTCCAGGAGCTGAAGGTGGCTTCTGTGGGATTTCCCTTTTGTTGGGATCATCTCCAACATCTACTCAGTGGGTTGAGATTGATGGACCCAAAGTCACCCATTCTCAGCTTGCATGGCTGAGAATGGATTTAGACCAGAGGTGGGTTCCTCCCGGTTCGCACCAGTTCTATAGAACCAGTAGCAAACCGCTGGTGACGTCACAGATCCGGTTCTGTCGGTGCCGGTCTGTGGACGCCGCCATCTTTTTTTGGTTTTTCTTTTGGGGGGGGGAATTTTTTATTTATTTTTTTGGAATTTTTTACTATTTTTTTTTCTGTGCATGCGCAGAAGTCGAGTCCCCGGCACTGCGCATGCGCCGCCATCTTGTTTTTGGCTTTTGGGGGGGGAATTTTTTTGCGAATTTTCACCACTGCGCCCGCGCGGCCACCTGGCGTGCAATGCGCACACAGCCACGCGGCACGGGAGGAAGCGAACCAGCAGCGAAGTAAGTTAGAACCCACCCCTGATCTAGACGCAGGTTTAAATCTTCCCAAGCTTTTCAACTTCAAGAAATAATGATGGAAGAGCTACGGTCTGCTAATGCGGTTTTTAAATGGGTGCACCATTGAAACAGAAAAATTAATGTGTAACAATGGGAGATATCACTGGAAAATAAATATTAAATTTACCACCACAAAGGGGTAGAAGATAAATTACATTTACCAAGATATTTTACACTGAACTAGTACTCCCCTGATGATTAACAAAATGGATCATTCATTTTCTAGAAACTTTTGGAAATGTAGTAACAAAGCGTTTATGCCATCTAATTCTCAATGACCCAAGTAGCTCGCAAAAGTCTGGTTGTTTTTTTTTTTTTTTTTTTTTTTATTATCTGGGGACAATGTTGTAAAGCTCAACCATTCTGGAAGACATTCTATTTTAGAATGAAATAAATTTTAAGGCTGAATTCGCTTTCTTAGCAGATGTCTTTCAGTTAAACAGCACCAAAACCATATATCACTACAAAGTATACCAAATTGGCTTTGTTTATGGTGACCGTTGCCAGGATACTTTAAGTCTTTTACTGGAAATCACACATAATTCCCTCTTTAATAGAATGCCAAAATAAGTTGTAAGATTATGCGTCATTGTCAAAAATAAAATTTGAAAAAGAAAAACCCTGAAACAGAATTTAATTCAACTTGGAAGCCATCTATGGACTGTAATTCTACATATAGACTTGTAATACATATAAAGTTTGGATTTTTCTTTAACTTGTTAGCTTTTTGCTTGATTTGTTAAATACGGATGTAATTTTTAGGTGACATAGAAACCTTGATTAGCTCTCATTCTGATTTACAATTCATATTGTACTAATTTACTCCCTGATACTAACTTGATTGTTACAATGGTTCTGAAGTCATAAATTATTCAAGATACTTTAAAATGCAGTTCCAATCTTAATACTACTTTGGCATTTCAATTTTTTTACAGCTTGCACTTCTTCTTCTTCTTCTTTTTTTTTTTGCTTTTCTTCCTGATTCTGCTTTTAAGCATTTACTGCAATTTTTTTTTAATGTTTCCATATCTCCTAGTTAACAAAGCAATCCTTCATATGTTCACCACCCCTTTTCCTTACCCCCCTACAACTATAGGATTGCATCCAGTTTATCAGATGAATGCAGATAATATTAAAAAAAAAAAACTTCTGGGATAATAAAATTGATTTGTTAAGTCATCACAAAACTCTTCATTCTGTTGCTGCCAAGACCAAGATGGAGACATCCAACAACTTTCAAGTGGCTGAATAGAATGATATCCAGAAACCACGATATTAAAGACCTTTTGATCTGAAAATGCCAAGGAATTACTCCACTTCTTCTTTTTCATCTTCCATATATCCAATGTGGAAGGGATAACTCAGAATTCAGAAAGATGTATTACAAATTGCAGATTTCTGAAGTGCGGGATCATGAATTGATGGGGCATCATGAGTTTCAGCCAAAGTAGACCGCTTGCATCATTTAGCAGAAAAGATAGAACGGACAATTGGATGTACAGATATCTGCTGAACCTCGTCCATAAATTTAAGTGGCAGAATCCACCAATCTATTCACAAAGGAGCTATTGTGTGATGGCAACTTGTTGAAGATTGGACCATATGGGCAGACACCTACAAGATCAGGGGTGTCAAACTCGCGGCATCACGTGACATATCGCAACTTGTTTCCCCTTCGCTAAACCAGGCGTGGGCGTGGCCAGCGCACGACGCATCCAGCCTGTGGGCCGCGAGTTTGACAACCCTGTACAAGATGGTCCTCTCCTAAACAAATTAGACGAAGTCCCAAAGGTGCTTTTTCAGGAGGCAACTGGAATTCCTTGTTTTTTTCTTTTGAAGACGTTTCACTTCTCATTCAAAAGAAAAAACCAGAAAGTCCGGTTGCCTCCTGAAAAAGCACCTTTGGGACAACCATGGCTGAGAATCTCTAAATTAGACGAAGGGGGTCTATTCCCACCTTTAGGTAGAGTAAAGACTTCAAGGTTACACTGTATTTAGCTTTCCAATGAAATGAACTAATTTCTCTGCATGGCAGCTCTAGCACTACCATCTATCCGTTAACTTTAAAAAAAAAATTTTTTGCATAGGCTTCATCGACTACCAGCTACCCTTGTTATTTGTGTGTTATCTTGCAGTATTGTTTCCATGCTCTTCTAAATTTGAAGGTTTTAGCACAAGAAAGAGCATGTGCATCTATTTTTAATGAAATAACAGAAAATCTTAAAGCTCCATGAGCAATAAAGTTGTGAAGTACATAGGGGGGGGGGGGGCAAAGGTTTACAGAAGAAAATACCAGAATAAAATGAATGGTTCTTTCATAAAATACAGTTCAACACAAAGTTCCCAGCAAAGGAAGATTTGGGAAGTGTGTATGTGTGTGAGGATCCATTCTCTCTGAGAATATGTACATTAATGTGTTAGCGTCCCCTTATAAAGCTTAAGTATGGCATCTACAATCACTGATATACAACACTAATTATATAGATACACACACACATACATATACAGTATATGCATACATTAAAAAAAGGAGTCCCTGAGGATTTTACTCCGCTGGTCATTGCCGACTCTAGGGGATGGTGCCCATTTCCATTTCAAGGCCATTGAGCCAACACTGTCCGAAGACATTTCTGTAATCATGTGGCCAGCATAATGTCACAGAGCATAATGTTACTTTCGCACCAAAGTGATACCTATTTATCTACTCGCATTTGCATGCTTTCAAACTGCTAGGTTGGCAGGAGCTGAGGCGAGGACGGGAGCTCACCCCGATGCATGGCGCCTGGGTCTTGAACTTAGGCTGCCGGCTTTCTAGCCAACAAGCCCAGTGTTTTAACCACTGAGCCACTGAACAAGTACAGAACCACCAGAAGCTAGTACCTCCCATTAAAATGAACAACCACACCAATTCCTCAAAAACACTACAGTTGTGGCATCATTTTTTTTTTTTTTTCTTTCTGACACTATGTAACCACAACTTGTAGGCATAATATATCTATTGAGCAGCCTCCAGGTGCAACAAACCCAGATAAATTCAGCTGGGTAAGAAGGCTCTGTTACACAAAGGTAACTGCACACCAGCACAACCTCCAACAGCAGTGACTTCCGTGCAAACGCCATAAAACTGAACGATTCACAAGCCTTCGTTTAGCTGAATTCTCTGGGGACGTCCAAGATATAATTAGCAGTAACCCGCCCCTTTCCACAAAGAAAAACTGGACAGTTCTACTGCATTCCATGTCGCTTTTCCTTCACACAGTGGGAAAAAATGCACAACGGAGGGAAAACCAAGCCCTGGTTCTTGTTTTATTCAAAAGCAAAAAATCATAAAACCCAACTTTAGCATAAAAAAATTCCATCCGTGCTGTTGTTTGTTGATGCTTCCTTAGTAAATCTGGGATGGGCACTGAAGCGTATGTGGGTGGGAATGTTTGAAACTAAAACTCTGCAAAAAAAATGGTGAGGGCAGTGATAGTAACACACACAAACAAACACCCACACACCCACACCACCGATAAGATGACAGACAATTCATTTATGCTATCTTTAATACAAAGCAATGTTTCTCAACCTGGGCAACTCTTAAGGTGCCTGAACTTCAATTCCCTGGGAGTTGAAATCCACATACAGGTGGTACTCGATTTACGAAGTTCGTTTAGTGACCATTCAAAGTTACAACGGCACTGAAAAAAGTGCCTTATGACCGTTTTTCACAGTTACGACCTTTGCAGCATCCCCATGATCACGTGATCCAAATTCAGATGCTTGACAACTGGTTCATATTTATGACGGTTGTAGTGTCTCCAGGGTCATGTGATCCCCTTTTGCGACCTTCTGACAAGCAAAGTCAAGGGGGAAGCCAGATTCACTGAAGAACCGGCTTACTAACTTATCAACTGCAATGATTCACTTAACCACCGAGGCAAGAAAGATCGTAAAATGGGGCAGAAACTCACTTAACAAATGTCTCGCTTTATAACAAAAATGTTGGGCTCAATTGTTGTCATAACTCGAGGACTATCCGTGCTTAAAGGTTGCTGAGATTGAGAAGCATTAATAGAGAGAATCAAAGGAAGCTCTTCAGACCCTTATATAACTATGATCTTTGCAATGGTGATCAGTACCAACGTTTTGTTGATTAGAAAGATTTGATGTTCTAGGAATGGCTAGTTATATATTAATGTGTAAAAGCAAAAAGTGGAGGTTGGAGTGTGTTTATCTTGTCTTGTGCTAGGAAGAGTTGGAAGTCAATGCCCCCTTTTTCTTTCTTTTTTCTATTTCCCCTTGTATCTCAGACCCCCTTTTTCCCGCTCCCTTTCCTTCCCTTATTTTCCTATCTTTTTCTTCTCTTCTTTGTATTTTATATAATTAAAAATAAAATAAAAAATATTTTGGAAATAAGATACTCTCCAATGAAGATTGATCTGTGCCAGGTTTAAAAAAGCAGGCAACCCATAGGAGAAAATACACCCTGCCCCAAATCGTCTCTAACTTCCTTTGAGGCCTGAACCGAACTCAATATTTTTATTTATGTGCTGACTTAAGTCAATCCCTCCCCCTCCTCTCCATAAGGAGAGAATGGAAATTAAGGTTTAAGGAAGTACGCTAAGCATCTTTAGGCTTTAAAAATGTTCCTTTCTGGTTTTGGCTGCTGCTGGGAAACATTTCTTGCTTCTAGAGTTTAAGAGGGAAGTCAACCCCAGTATTGGCAGGACACCAACCCGATGAGCAGCACAAGCCCCAAATGACTCTGCTTGAAGCACCATTGTTATTAACGTGTTTTTTTCCCCCCCTTGGGGGAAAAATTTGTTCCAAACAGCATAGTCGAGTGTGCTGAGAGCATTGACTGCACAAATAGCAACAGAGCTTAGACTTATATACCGCTTCACAGTGCTTTACAGCCCCTCTCTAAGAGGTTTACAGAGTCAGCCTATTGACCCCCAACAATCTGGGTCCTCATTTTACTGACCTCAGAAGGATGGAAGGCTGAGTCAACCTTGTGCCGGTCAGGATCAAACTGCCGAACTGCTGGCAGCCGGCAGTCAGCGGAAGTAGCCTGTAGTACTGCCTTCTAGCCACTGCGCCACCGCAGCTCCTATGCCGGCATGAATGTGTACAGTTGTCAGAAAATATGCATACCCTATTAAAGTCCGCATACAGGGATCCCAGGAGCAGCCATGAAACACTCTGGCTGACACCGCGCCTCTGTAAAACAGATAGCCCTCGACTTACGACCGGCTGCTTAGCGACTAAGGTTCTGATGGGCTCATGGGATTCGAAGCGTTGAAAGTCGTCGTCGTCCCCCGTCCCATGACTATCCCTACAGCGCCTGGCAACCAGGTCACGTTTACAGTCGTTCGCAGTGTCTTGTGGCCGTGTTTTAGCACAAAAACCAGGAGTTACTTCCAGTTTTCAGCAAAACCAGCCCCGTAGCAAACCAATGGTTTGTTTAACGACAGCAATCGTTCCCTTAATGTGACCGTGTTTGTTTAATGACCACTGCAAAGAAGATCATAAAATCAGGACAGTCGTGTGAACGAAACCGCTTTACGACCATCACAACCTACGGCCATAAAGTGGAGGACCGAAGACTACCTCTACTCAATTCGATTATGTATGAATCCTGAAAGTAAGAGTGAATGCATCCTGGCCAATCACAAAAGCAGGAAACCGAAGAGATTATATGAGGTTATGAGAGATTAAGAAGAACCGTATACAGGCAGTCCTCGATTTACAACAGTTCACTTAGTGACCGTTTGAAGTTACAACGGCACTGGGGGAAAGATGACTTATGACCATTTGTCACACTTACAACCTTTGCGGCCTCTCCATGGTCACATATGATTTACATTCGGATGCTTGACAACTGACTCATATTTACGATGGTTGCAGTGTCCCAGGGTCATGCTTTGGTGACCTTCTGACAAGCAAAGTCAGTGGGGAAACCAGACTCACTTAACAACCGTGTTACTAATTTAACAACTGCAGTGATTCACTTAACAAACGTGGCAAGGAAAGTCGTAAAATGGGGCCAAAATTCAACTGAACAAATTTCACACTTAGCAACATACATTTTGGGCTCAATTGTGGTCGTAAGTTGAGGACTATGTGTCTTTCTTGTCATCTCTCAACTGGATCTATAATACCATGGGGGAACTTTTCAAAACAAGTCACAGCTGGGAGTAAAAGGAGAACCAATGTGGTTCAGTAGGATGGCAACCAATGTATTGTGTATAAAAGGGCAAAAAAAAAATATTGTCACTTCACTTCCCAGGTAGTAAACTAGGAAAAAGGTGCTTGAAAAATAATTTTATGAAAACCCGTTGAGAAATATACTGGCTCTGCCTTTATTTTTATAGGTAATAATATGTTGAACCTTTGGAATAAAATCTGGTTCTCCCCCAAAAATATTTCTAGCCCAGTTTTATAATGGAATTTTACACCAAGTTGTTCAAAGAACTGGCGAATACAATTTTCACTCTTTTTGCACAATTTGTAGCCCAGTGGCACAACAACAGATTGGAACATCTGGAATGAACTTTCTGGATATAAAAAAATGGATGTGTGTGTGTGTGTGTGTGTGTGTGTGTGTACTGAACAAACAATTCCCTTTATTTCCCCTTTAGAGCAAGATGTTGTTGTTGTTGTTTTTTTTAAATAGAGCAGTTATGTCAAAAGCTCACAGACCAGTTGGGAGTGGGATGCCTGTTCCATTTTCATTCAAAAAGGGAAGACACAGTCAATAGATAGTTCAGAATAATTTCATCAAGAATAGTTGCAGCTGCTTATTTTCCCCTTTGGGAACAACATTGTTTTTTCCTTATTTGGTAGCCTTCAAGGAAGTGTGCAAGCACAGACTTCAGGAAAACAAAATCTGCATGTCCAGCTGTTTCGTAGACTAGATAGCAATGCTTACTTGGAAAAAGATTAATTATTCAGAGGCATTAGCTACAGGGAGAGATAAAGAGATCACAGCTGAAATTCTACATTATAGCTTACAATTTAATGTATTTTTTTTTAAAGAAAATCATACCGTTGCAGATGTATTATTCAATCTGTGGAGAATTTGTTGGTTTGGATAATGCTAATCCCAGCCTGAGACTCAACCCGACAAAATATAGAGTCACCCAAGCTCTAAGCTGGGCCATGTTTTGAGGAAGCCACAAAATGTCAAAATAAGCCTCTTGACTTAAAGAAGGTATCTTCTTGCTCAAGTATCTATATCTATATCTATATCTATATCTATATATGTATATGTATCTATATCTATCTACCATCTACTTATCTATCCTATCTATCCATCTCTCCACCCCCCCCTCTCTCTCTCTGTGTGTGTGTGTGTGTGTGTGTGTGTGTGTGAGGGGTGGGTTCTAACTTACTTTGCTGCTGGTTCACTTCCTTCCGCGCCGCGTGGGCGCGCCTCGTGGGCGCGCTTTGTGCACGCACGCATGCACAGTGCCGAAAAATCCAAAAAAAATTCCCCCCCCCAAAAAAAGC
Organism: Thermophis baileyi; assembly: GCA_003457575.1. Taxonomy (NCBI): domain Eukaryota; kingdom Metazoa; phylum Chordata; class Lepidosauria; order Squamata; family Dipsadidae; genus Thermophis; species Thermophis baileyi. Next base: position 665,111 of record QLTV01002038.1, read on the forward strand.
CAAAAACAAGATGGCGACACATGCGCAGTGCCGGAAACTCGGCTTCTGCGCATGCGCAGAAGAAAAAAAAACGGGAAAAAATTTAAAAAAAAATTAAAAAAAAAAGATGGCAGCGCCCATGGAGTGGAACCGACCAAACCGGATCCGTGACGTCACCAGCGGGTCGCTACCGGTTCGGGCGAACCGGTCCAAACCCACCTCTGGTGTGTGTGTATCAGCGGTGGATTGCTCCCGGTTCGCACCGGTTCGGGAGAACTGTTAGCGGTAATTTGGCCTGGGTCGCAGAACCGGTAGCGACTGCTGGCTGGCCACGCCCCCGAACCAGTCACCCGGTCGCTGCTCACTCGCACCGCCCACCCGCCCCACCCAGTCACTTCCTTTTCCTCATCACCTCCCGGTCGGCTTGCCTGCCTAAGCTGCCTTCCCACGTGGTGCCTGCCCTGCGCCCCAACTGAGCTGCCTCCTCCTGCCTACAGGTAAGTCACGCTAGCCCCCCCCAGAGCTTGCTGTGGCCCCCCCCACCATCCCCCCCCGGGT
>QLTV01002038.1:673816-694458 GCA_003457575.1 Thermophis baileyi
AGCTGTTCCATTGGTTAATTGTCCTCACTGTCAGGAAGTTTCTCCTTAATTCCAAGTTCTTCTCTCTTTGTTTAGTTTCCATCTGTTGTTTCTTGTCCTGCCCCCTGGTGCTTTGGAAAATAAATTGACCCCCTCCTCTTTGTGGCAGCCCCTCAAATACTGGAATACTGCTATCATGTCCCCCCAGTCCTTCTTTTCTCTAAACTAGCCATACCCAAATCCTGCAACCGTTCTTCAAATGTTTTTGTCTCCAGGCCCTTAATCACCTTAATTGCTCTTCTCTGCACTTTTTCCAAAGTCTCAACATCTTTTTTTTTTGTAATGTGGTGACCAAAACGGGATGCAGTGTTCCAGGTATGGCCTTACCAAGGCTTTATAAAGCTGTACTAATACTTCATGCGATTTTGATTCTGTGCCTCTGTTTATACAACCAAGGATTGTATTAGCCTTTTTGGCTGCTGCTGCACATTGCTGGCTCGTGTTTAATTGATCCTCCACCAGGACTCCAAGGTCCCTCTCATACAGTTACTGTGGTTTTCACAGTGGTTTTCAGGAATATTCCCAGATGTGGTATATTGCAATAGTCCAAATGAGAGATGAGTAAAAAGAGCCTCTTGCTCCCCAAAAGGTCATAATTGAAACAATAGAAGAAATTCTGAGAAGATCCTCCTGGCCACAGCAAGACTTGTGAGTCCAAGAGGACCTCCAAAGTATGAGCCAGTTCAGTGTAGAGCAGGGCTGTTAAACTCCCGGCCCATGGGCCGGATGCGTCATGCGCCGGCCACGCCCACGCCCATTTAGCGAAGGGGAAAAAAGTCCCAATATATCACGTGACGCCACCATGACGATGTGAGTTTGACACCCCTGGTGTACAGCATGACTGGAGACCGCATATCCCTACAGTCAGATGGCTTCTGATCCCTTAACTACTCGCTGGAATGAATGCTATCCTAGCCAGGCCCTGACAGCCTCCAAACATTTCAACAACAACTCAGTTGCATCACCTGTTCAACTTGGGGTTCGACTGGATATCATTAGCAAACTGATGGTGCCTCACCTCCTAAAGATAACCTCACCCACTCATTGTTAAACTGGAATGGAGAAAGCACCAAACCATGAGAGACCCCATGATAGAGGGCCACTGGATTCAATCTCTCTCCACCAGCAGACTGGAACCACCCCTTTAAGTTGGGATGATTACTGTGGAAGAGTACCTCCCACTCCCAACCGCTGGCCCATAAAGATGTCTCGCTCACTGACCTCAAAAGTCACTGAGAGGGGAAACAGGATCATGAAAGTTTCACTCCCACCAGAAGCCACCCACAAGTACAATCAATGTAGTTTTAACTGCCCTGTGTAATCTTGAACCCAGACTAAAAAGAGTCAAGGTCATCTACTTCCTTCTGGCCAGCTGTAAACCTACCATCTTCTCAAGGACCTTCCCCCCAAAAAAGAAGGTTGAAGACTAGATTATAATGCTTCAAGTCAACAGGGTCACGTTGATTTCTTGACAGGAGGCATCCCAAGATCCACCAAGGCTGAAGGTACCACCTTCTCACTCAAGAAAGCATTTTCCATGGAGTTGGCTGAAATGGCAAAACTGACTACTCTGATCAAAGAAAAGAACATGAGAACTTTTGTTTCCACGTGGAGACCGCTTCTGAACTTTGTGCTTGATGTGGAAAAGAATGAAACTCTGACTTTGGGTTTTATAGATTAGATTGATAGATCTTTCTGGAAATGACTTGTTGATATTATTATGGGAAAACCAAAAAGCTGTGATTTGATGCTGATGCCTTTTTCTACTGCAACAGAGAGAGTCGGAAGTCAATGCTTCTTTTTCTTTTCTTTTCCCTACCTTCCCTCACTTCTCTTTCCCTTCCCTCCTCCTTGCTCTTTTATTATTTACTTTTGTATTTTATAATACTTAATAAAAAACACTTAATATAAAAGAAAGCATTTTCCATTGTGTGATCCATCCTCCTGTCGTCTGCCTTAGCGGCTTTCACAAACCTAGCATCATCAGAAACCCAGCCCTCTTTATTTGAACAAGCTCAAACTCATCCTAAATAACCCCACATGATGTAATCTCAGTCAGTTCCATAGAAACAGACCAGCTGGCTTCCAACTCAGACAAGATCTTAGGGACTTTTTCCACCGGATACCCCAAATATAATTCGTAGAGCATCAACAAATGCTATTTTAGCCCATCCTTGCCTAAAAGGGTTTGAGTCACTTTAAAAAAAAAAAAAAAGTAGTTGCAATAAGAGTGGTGAAATTATTCATAGGTTGCTCCTTTTTATAGGTAGTCCTCACCCAACAACCCCAACCGAGAACGGCAACTCTGTTGTCAAGAGATGTGGTCCTTAAGTGAAACATGTGATCATGCCAGACTTATGACATCGCTTAATGACCTGCAGTCATTAAGAGAATCACCATAGTTGTTAAATGAGACATCTTCATTGAGCTTTCATTGTTGAAAGCCAGGTGAGAATGGAAATCAAATTACTGAGGGGATACTACATTAGTAGTAAATTTGAGAGCCAGTTGTAAAGATGTCTATGGAGATTCTCAGTCATCCAGGTCATGGTTGTCCCAAAGGTGCTTTCTCCAAAAGGCAACTGGACTTCCTTGTTTTTTTCTTCAAAAATGTTTCACTTCTCATCTAAGAAGCTTCTTCAGTTCTGAAGGAGCTTCTTGGATGAGAAGTCGTAAAGGTATTTTTTCAGCATATCGTAACTTCAAATGGTCAATAACAGGGCAATTATTTTAGTGAAAACTACCTGCATTGTCATGAGATAGCCTTGAACATGAACATTTACTCAGCTTCAGTTGGATTAGTTCTTTGTCTTCCATTAGTGAAGTTCTGGGTATCTTTTCTGTCACTTCTCTCCATCGTATCTAAGGCAGCCACTATGTTCCAAGAGGCAAAGCGTCACTACAACTGCCCACCAAAACCTTGGGGACTTCCCCAGGCCCCCTCAGAAACCCTCAAGTGCCTTAGGTTGACTAAATAGGTGTATTCTCTTTACAGAGGTTGGCACAAGCAGTCAACTTCAACCGAGATCCCACCTGCAGCTTTCCACATAAATCAAACTCATTATGACCACCAGGGACAACCCCATGGCTGCCATGGTAGTCCTGAATTTCTGACCTTTCAACCTCATACTCCTTTGGTATTAGAACTTTCGATACACAGATGATACACAAGCACATGATGTTCACATAGATCAGGGGTATCCAACTTTGGCAACTTTAAGACTTGTGGACTTCAACTTCCAGAATTCCTCAGCTCCAACCAGCCAGCCATGCCGGGGAATTCTGCGAGTTGAAGTTGCCAAGGTTGGACACCACTGACTTAGATCGATTAATGTTAATTGATCTAAGTCAGTGGTGTCCAACCTTGGCAACTTTAAGACCTGTGGACTTCCAACTCCCAGAATATAATCTGAAAAGTTTCCAAATGTAGAACAGAAAGCTACTAAATAGCTGTTTCCAACTAGCTGGGGAGCGTTATCCCATTTCTTGTAATAGGAATCAAGAGTATTTTAAAACAAAAGGCTGGCTTTAAAAAGTACAGGCACGCTTTCAAAATGTTACAAGGCTTGTGTGCAACAATTGTAAGGAATCCTCAGATAATACCCCCTACAAAAAGGGAAATTATTTTTTTCTAAAAGACTCTGAAAGGTACACAAGGAGGCACAATCTTAATCACTTTCAACTCTGTGTGACATCTGCAACTTAGCGCATGATCAAAGAGGTGGAATGGCAAATTCTCTGGATAAAACAGGGGTATTTAAATCCCTTATTTCATGTCCCTCAACCTGGATTTGAGGGAAAAGGTCTGGACCTCTACTTATGTCCGGGGAGTTCTCAACTTACAACCATTCATTTAGCGACTGTTCAAAGTTGCAACAGCACTAGAGAAAATGACTTGCGACTGGTTCTCTCCCTTATAACTGTCGCAGCATCCCCACAATCATTTGATCAAAATTTGAGCATTTGGCAACCAGCATGTTCTAGCCAGGTTCCTGTGATTACCATTTGTGACTTTCCCAGCCGGCTTCTGACAAGCAAGGTCTTGGGGGAAGCTGGATTCGCTTAACAACTGCCATGTTTCATTTAACAACTGCCGCAATTTGCTTAACAACCATGGCAAAAAAAAAAGGTCGTAAGTTGAGGACTGCATGTAACAACGATCATATTCCTCTTGATTGCCCTTTTTCAAGGCTATACATGCTCCTTCAACATCCCTTCACAGTGCTTTATTTTTAATCCACTGATTATCCCCAAATGATTCTTAAAGGACCTAGGACTACAAACTGCCCTTGGGTGAGCTCTGAGATATCTACAAGCTTTGGCCAAAATTATGACTTTCAATGTGAAAGAATAGCAAAATTTTAAAACACGTGATGGAAAAAAAATTCCTATTAATTGGATTTAATATTAATTAAATGTGATTTTTCTTCCTGCCCTCAGCCCAAAGGAGGGTGTACTTTAAATTCTCTTCAAAATACTTCACGATTACTCATAGTCAACACTTGTGTTGGCTTCTCCCTTAATCATATGAATCATAAAACCTAGTTATAAACCGAAAAAAATCCCCCAACATACATAGTATGATTCTTTCTTCTTACAAACACTTAGGATTGTAGAATATGAAAGCCATGGAAGAGGGGTTGAATTCTTTTACCTGGTAGTGATTGGGTTGTATCATGTGCTGTGGACTGGGATAAAATCCTTCACTTGATCTTGGACTAGGATAACCGGGTCTGCTGGGCTGGAAAAAGAAAGAAATTAACAAATCAGTAATACACAATACACAAGCGGGACATTTTAAAAATAAGAATGGCATTAACATACTTGGTTTACGTTTCTCATCTTAATTTGTACAAGGCAACCATCTTCTGGATTATTACAACTTACAGAAGGCACAAACACTTTTATTACAGAAGCCGGAACTAGAAAATAGAACATAGAATGACAGAGTTGGAAGGGACCTTGGAGGTCTTCTAGTCCAACCTCCTGCTCGAGCAGGAGACCCTATATACCACTTCAGACAAGTGGCTGTCCAGGCTCTTCTTCAAAACCTCCAGTGATGGAGCACCTACAAGCTCTTCCGTTGATTAATTGTTCTGTCAGGAAATGTCTCTGTAGACAAGCCCTTGACTACATCGCTTAACGATGGCAATTTTAGGAATTCCCGCTGCACTTCCTCCCCCATCTCCATCCAGTGGCTACTCTGCACTATGGCACTCCTCGGTAGCAGTGGTGACGGGGTTGAAGTAGAGGCCTGGGGCCTTCAGCAGTCAGCTGCCACTGCCCCCCCAGGCCTCTACTTAAGCCCCCGCACTGCTGCCAAGCAGTTCATCCTCAAGCTTCATGCCGCAGTCAGCCATCACAACATCACAGTCAGAGACCCTGCGCTCTGCAGGCCCTGCTGCAGTCAGCCTGATCTTCACTGTCTTCCTCCTCCTACTGACCAGGTCCGCCCAGCTTGGCCCTATGCGAGGCAGCTGCTGCCCATGCCAGGCCTTCTTCCCCAGCCTGCTTGTGCCGTTCTCTAAACAGCACGTGCCCATTTCCTGATGGGCACGTGCTGTTTAGAGAACGGCGCAAGCAGGCTGGGGAAGAAGGCTTCTGGTGCCTTCTGAAACCTCGCAAGAAGGTCACACCCACCGTTCTCCAAATCGTGCGTGCCAGTGGTGAAATCCAATTTTTTTTACTACCGGTTCTGTGGGTGTGGCTTGGTGGGCGTGGTGTGGTGTGGCTTGGTAGGCATGGCAAGGGAAGGATATTGCAAAATCCCCATTCCCTCCCCACTCCTGGGGGAAGGATATGTTGTGGCTTGCCCAAGTCCCGCGCAGCTGCTCATGGATCCGGAAGACCAAGAACTGACCATGAGGTGGCAAGAGCAGTCTGTATCTCCGGCACCTGAGTCCAAGACCAAGGAGGACGCAGGGCCAGAGGACGATACTCAATCAGGGCCTGCCGGCAAGAGTGGCTTTGTAGCAGGAGGTCTCCTCACAGGTAAACATGCAGGCAGAGGGGCCACACCCTCAGACTATATAAGGTTGCATCACAACGGACACTCTTGCTGGAAACAACACATGTATCTTACCTGGCTGCTGTTTAAACTTTTGGTGATATCAGTTGGACTAACTCCAGTCCGGGCTATCGGCCAATTCCAGCAAGTGAGGAATTTAAGGACTTAATGATCTGTTTGTGTTTTTTTGTATTTGAAATCCCGGCCAAAGTGTTCTGTGAGTTGCAACAGGCACTTTGGGAGAAACCCTGAAATTAACTTCTTACTAAGCATTTATTAGTGATAAAGCCTTCTTTATTTTGGACAACAGTGTGTGTGTGTCGTTTCCTGGGGGTTTGCCGCGCTGGGTCACAACAGGATATTGCAAAAGATTTCCACCCCACTCTGGGGCCAGCCAGAGGTGGTATTTGCCGGTTCTCCGAACTACTCAAAATTTCCGCTACCGGTTCTCCAGAACCCGTCAGAACCTGCTGGATTTCACCCCTGGTGCGTGCGGTTCTCACAATGCTTTGGAAAGCCTTGAGAAGGCTTTTGGGAACCTCTGCTCCAGGCCCAGCACCACGGAGGCGCTGTGCAGGGGAGCCAAAAAGAGGAGAGATGGTGGTGGGGAGATAGGCAGATGGGTGGAGATGAAGCCATCCTGTGTTCATAAATGTGGCTGGGCTACCAAGTGTTCCAATTTTGATCATGTGGCCATCCGTACGTTTGGGGTCTAGGAGTTAAGTCCCAATCGTTCAGCAAATTGTTAAGCAATTCTGTACATCAAAATTAAGATAAGTAGCAGAACAGCGGGTCTTCATTTATGATGAGTGATGCTACCCAAATAGAGTCAAAACTTGGCTTTGGAGTGGCTGTCTCATACTGATATTTTAAGCCTATTATGGATTTGTGGGCCAATTCACTCCCTATAATTTGATAGATAGAACATCTAACCAAACTGATATGTACGAAGTTTTACTACACATCGAAGGCTTAGCCATACTTTGGAAAAAACACATGCTATAAATACCATCTAGGTTTAAAAAAAATGGACAGTTCTATGTAACGAAGAAGAGCTACGTAAGAATCTGACACCATTCTGTCCACTGGAATAAAATTTTGGGGTGAAAAGAATCCTCACCTTTGCTATGCTACCTAGCATTGAAATAAATAAAGACCTGTTCAGAAAACATAATTTGGTGATTATGTTTTAAATGTGGCAATTAAATTCATGCCTCTGCAACCCCCAAAAATCTATGGATGGATGTTCATCAATAACAGTATCGTAGCGGAAGTGGCCTTTATTTACAAGTATTCCTTGACTTACAACACGGTATTATAATTTGAACCTGGAATTATAGTCGTAAGTCATTGGGATCATTAAGTAGGTCACTATTTTTTTGATATTTTTGAGGCAGTTGTTAAGTGAGTGTAATGGTCGTTAAGTGAACACTGTGATCGTTAGGCAAATCCATTGTACTTAATGGGTGCTTTTGCTGGAAACTGGGAGCAAAGGCTGGAAACCAGCAAAAATAATAATAATCACAAATCAAGGTCACAAGACTGGGTAACCCTGCAAACAGTGGTGAAATCCATTTTTTTAACTACCGGTTCTGTGGGCGTGGCTTGGTGGGCGTGGTGTGGCTTGGTGGGCGTGGCTTGGTGGGCGTGGCAGGGGAAGGATACTGCAAAATCCCCATTCCCACCCCACTCTGGGGCCAGCCAGAGGTGGTATTTGCCGGTTCTCTGAACTACTCAAAATTTCTGCTACCGGTTCTCCAGAACCTGTCAGAACCTGCTGGATTTCACCCCTGCCTGCAAACTACCATTAAAGGTAAGCCGGTTTGCCAAACACCCAAAATGTGGTCATGTGACTGCAGGGTGGATGGGGTGGGTAGGTGTGCAACCATCGGAACTTCATAATCTTTGGGGGGGGGGGTTCTACTGTAACTTTGAACGGTCACTAAGAGAAAGGTCATTAAGTGAGGACTGCCTTATTCCAGATTTTTGGAGCACTACCAGGATTGAACGATGAAGGAAGGCCGAGGAACATCTGCCAGGAAAAACAGTCTTTTGTTAAGATCAAGTTGTCAAAACACGATGTGACTTTGGCACAGCTGGAACGTCGTCACCGATGGGGACAACTGGAAGGGCTCCAGAGGTTCCAGCGCAGCCTTCTCCCTACTGGGGGTTCTTCACGTGTCTTGGACGACCATTCCTGTTGCCAAATTGGCCAGGAATAATCGGGAAGGAACAGATAAGGAACGTTTCTTCTTTAAATTCAGCGTCTGCTTTTCCATTGGTTCATCCTAAACTTTACTGGGAAGTTTCAGGGCAGCTGAAATTGTCATCCAAGAATCCAAAGCAGAAGGGAGAAATTATCTTTTGGAAGACTTTCCTTTTCATCTTAATCTCAAGGAAAAACAAAAACAAAAACAAAAACAAAAAGACCGCAAGCTGCTATGTGCTAATTAGGTCTCACTGCTCATTAATCAGAGCTTTCAAAGGATTTGGTAATGTTCTTTTCTGAGAAGCTGTAATTATGCTAAAGAAAACTACTAAATCTGCTCTGATTATTTCTAAGAATTTAGCATGTAATGCCTTTTAACAATGCTGATAGACACGGCAACCTGCTGTGATAATTTGCACCATTTATTTGCTTTTGTAAATTAAGAATGCAAGCCACTTCTTTTTTTCAAAGCACCCAGAGTAAATTGATATTGATAGCAAAGATAGCCAGTAATAAGATTTCATTCCTTTCAATGCATAACTTACTTTATCCTAGAAGGAAGATGGTATTTTATTAAAATCAGATTAGACTAAAAAAAAAAGAGGTTACAGAAGAACTTAAGTCACAGCTTCCTCAATGTTGATCCAATTCTTTTGAAATAATTCAAGAACCCTTTGAGGAGGGAGGGGGGGTGTCCCAAATCCCTGCCCTCCAGGACAAAACTCCAATTTTAATTCATTAAATTAACCTATCTTAACTACGGTATAAATGCAGTCTATTCTGACCATCAGCTACACAGGAGTTAACACAACGTTTTTCTCAGCAGCTTTTAAACCCTTTTGAGTAAAGATGCCAGTGGCTGAACCGAAGACCACGTAAGCATGCCGAATAAAGATAGTCCTCGCTTAACAACTGCCCTGCTTAGCAACCATCTGAAGTTATGACAGTGCTGCAAAACTAACTTTACAACCAAACCTCACATTTATGGCCGCAGCAATGTCCCTGTGTTCACATGATTGCCATTTGCTCACCTCCAGTCAAATGCACAGGTATGGAATAGGCGGCACCTGGTTCAACAGCACTAACTGTGAGAGGGATCTAGGAGTCCTAGTGGACAATCACGTAAGTGTGAGGCAGCATTGTGCTGAAGCTGTCAAAAAAGCCAATGCAGGCCTGGGTTGCATCAACAGAGGGATCAAGATCACATTCAAGATCACATGAAGATACCATTTTATACTGCACTGGTAAGGCCACTCTTGGAATCCTGCACCCAGTTTTGGTCACCACAATACAAAGAAGATGTTGAGACTCTACAAAGAGTGCAGAGAAAAGCAACAAAGATGATTAGGGGACTGGAGGCTAAAACATATGAAGAACGGTAGCAGGAATTGGGTATGTCTAGTTTAATGAAAAGAAGGACCAGGGGAGACATGACAGCAGTGTTCCAATATTTGAGGGGCTTTATTCTCCAAAGCACCTGAGAGCAAGGCAAGAAGTAATGGATGGAAGTTTATCAAAGAGATTAGGACTAAGGAGAAATTTCTTGACTATGAGAACAATCAATCAGTGGAACGGCTTATCTCCAGAAGTTGTGGGTGCTCCATCACTGGAGGTTTTTCAAAAGATACTGGACAGCCATTTGTGCAGAATGGTATAGGGTCTCCTGTTTGGGAAGGCTTTGGACAAGGTCCCATCCAACTCCATTATTCTGTATTCTGGTCCAAGCACGATTGTGCATGAAACATTCAGGATGATGATAATGTGGAACACTTCTGCTGAGATCAAACAGAAGCATTCAAAAGTAGCCTTTACAGAAGGTGGCCAGTCCAACACTTAACACACATCTCCTACACTTAGCAATTTTTCAATGGCTCTCAGCCAAAGCCTATTCTTCATCCATAATAAGCCTTTATTTCTCAAATCAACCCTTGTGGAAATCAGGGACCTAGTTAAGAATGGAATGATGGTGGAACTCAATATCCATGGCTTTTGAGTTGTTCTTTTTACTGGGCCCTTGCAGACACGAGACCCTCCTTGTCATGTATCTGACAAGTTATATGAAGTAAAACTATAATTGTAAATATATTGTAAAAATTGTAAAAAATATAATTAACATACATATGTCGAATGGGGATAGAAGTATTTCAAAAATTAATGTACAGAAGGGAATACAATTTTCATGGTATTCAGAGTAGGAAAAATCTTTTCCAAGTGTCAAGCAAACTCAGGGAAACCTGGCATTCCAACTGAAAAATTTTCTGTCAGAAAGCAGGCTATTTTTGACTTGCTTGTACCCCCATTCCCATGCTATCAGTCTTGCATCTCTCCTCCCAGTTCTTACCCCGTCTTATCCTATCCCAGTGATGGCTAACCTTTTTGGTGCCGAGTGCCCAACCTCAAAATGCACTGCGAGCGCCCCCCACACATGTGCCCTATGCCCCTGTGCATGCGTCCCGCCCCCCCTCGCCCATTTTTGGCTTCCAGGTTGGTGCAGGAGGCCTTCCAGGCCCAAAATCGGGCATGGAGGGGGCGGGCACACACGTGAACCCCCAAAATGCAATGCAAGTGCCCTCCCCACATGCGCCCCGCCCCTGTGCAGCAGAGACCCAAAGACCAGCTGGCCGGCAGGAGGCGCGCGCGCATGCACGGTGGAGCTGGGCTGGGGCGACGGCTGGCATGCCCGCAGAGAGGGCTCTGTGTGCCACCTGTGGCACACGTGCCATAGGTTCGCCATCACGGTCCTATCCTATCCCATCCCACGTCTGTTCTGGATTTTATCTCGCATTCTCTATTATGTATAGAATGAGAAATGAATTCCTGTGATTCCACACGGACTCCTATTTGCCTGGCAAACTTACGACACACCGTTTCTTAAGACCTAAGTTAAAAGTGGCTACACAAACACACGTCAAGATAAAAGATAAGAAACGCAACACAAATTAGCAATGAGCAACGACGCCAAGGGCTTCAAGTCTCAAAAGACAAATCTGACAAAATCAGATGTAAACAAAACTTCAGCAAACAATCTCATTCTTCACAGAATAAGGATTTCTCCCAGCATAGAGTAGAATGGAAGGAACTAATTTTGAAATGTTTCTCTAGGATGCCATCAATATAAGTTTATGGACGTCAAGAATTCTCTCTAATGGGCCATTTGTGAGATGACAAATAAGACCCAAAAGCAAATGTTTTACCTAAGGCAAAATAATCTAAAGATTGGATTCCCTCCAGGCAGGAGAAATTTTGAATATAGAAGAAGAATAATTGGCAACGTGTCTCAACATCACAAAAACTACACTGCTATCAGAAATAATCACTGTATTATTTTTTTTCAACTAGAACTATACCTCCTTGCAACAAGAAATAAAAACCATGCCAGAAGGACTTTTTCCTCCAAGTTAACAAATCATTATAGATAGTGATCATCATTTGTTATTGGTTGTCTGTTTCTAGTTTATCAAAGTTAGCTGGGCAGTAATTATTGAGGGGTCCTTGGTGCTCTCCGAGCTTGGTTGTTTTCTTGCAGTTTTCGTTTCATGAAAACAACCACGCTCAGAGCGCACTAAGATCAACCCTGAGTTACAAATATTCTCTTCTATTAGTAGTTATTTAGTTTACAGGAAAAACAAAAAAAAGATTGTTGTTGAATTTTAACAAAAGGGAACTTCGGTCTGTATGTGGACTCAGCACTGCTGATCCTGTGAATTTACAACCCAGCAGAACAAAAGCACTTAACACTCTTGGAGGATAAAGGACATGAGATAAAAACTGATCTTCACTCCATACTACCTTGGGAGGAGCTTCATCGGAGCCTCCAGAATCCCAGGACACGGTGACTTGTCGCCTTGATTCCATCCTTATTCGTTCTTCCTGCTGCAGCTTCTCCTCCTCCAGGATCGTACTAAAAGGGAAATAAGCAGCGAGCTGAAGATAAATGACATTATGTCTCGGAATATAATAAATGTGGTCCTCCAGTCGCCTCCAAGTGCATTCCCCCAAATCAGGGGTTCCAGACTGCAGACAAGGAAGGAATGCAGTAGACAAATATGTCTTCTTTTTTCAGACAGCAACAGAAACGGTTAGACTTTTATAAGGCTATTCTGGAGGAATGGGAGGTGGGGGTGGGGGTGGGGGAATTGCATGCCTTTGCAAAATTAGCAACTCGGCATTGAAACGTAAGACTTTTAAACACTAACACACATACCAATGAAAGGTATTTTTAGAAAGTTATGAGCAATTCCCAAAGAAGAAAGAAAGAAAGAAAATCTGTAGAGATGAATGAATGTGTCTCTCATTCCTTTTGATTTAAAAAGCTCCAATAGAGCAAGGGAAAAAGATATTTGCTTGGAAAAAACTGAACACAGAAAATAAGGTTACTTTATTACTGAAAAATCTTCTGACTCTCTTACAGTTTAGGAAGACTCTCACAAATCTACTAGCAAATAACCTCATTTTTGAAACATTCTCCTTAAAGAAGCAGAAATGCAATAATTGCTTTGCGGGGGTGGGGGGGAGAGAGATCTACTTAAATACCATTTTTTTTTTAACTTCAGTTCTCAAAGACTTACCAACTCTCTTCCTGCCGTGCAAATTAGCCAACTGGATTATCCATCATGAAAACCTTGAGTTGCAGCTTTCAACATTTACTAAGCATGAAGAGAACCCTGCTCTGTGTAATCACAGGAGTTTGAAGCTGCTCTGATCATTTCCACACGAGTCTCTCCAGCACTGCAAGCTAATCAGCCTGGCACGGGAACAACTACTGCCCTTTGGATGCCAGTCAAGCCATTCTACAAGCTATTTAGAATTTACATCCGTTTTGTCTGGTTCTCTAAGGCACAAAAGGAACAAGATAAGCTGTCCAAGTCCACTGCTTGTTCAAAAACAAAGTCTTTACCACAGATAGTCCTCAACGTGTAACCACAATGGAGTCCGCCCATTATGGTCACGTCATGACGGCCATTAAGTCTCGCTTAACAACCCCTACTCCCTGCTCGCACTCATGTGGACGTTCAACAAACATGTGGGTTGTTAAGTGGAGCACAGGGTGCCCCAGAGATGGGGGGGGAGGCCCTGGGAAGCCTAGTGAAGGCCCAGGCCCACCTGCCCTGTAGCCTCCAAAGTCTCCCTCAACCCCCAAGATACTCTTCCTCAAGGCACCAATAATTTATTTTATTTTTATTTCATTATTAAATTTATTGGCCACCCATTTTACCACAGGGTAACTCTGGGCAGCTTACAATGTTAAAAGGTATGATAGCAGTGTTCCAATATTTGTGGGGCTGCCCCAAAGAAGAGGGGGTCAAGCTATTCTCCAAAGCACCTGAGGGTAGGACAAGAAGCAACGGGTGGAAACTAATCAAGGAGAGAAGCAACTTAGAACTAAGGAGACAGTGAGAACAATTAATCAGTGGAACAGCTTGCCTCCAGAAGTTGTGAATGCTCCAACACTGGAAGCTTTTAAAGAAGAGATTGGGTTTCCGGCGCTCCAGCACGCACGAAGACAAGCTGGCCGGCACGCATGCACGCGCAGGAAACCAGAAGAGCATCTGGCAATGGCACGCATGCCCACAGAGAGGGCTCTGCGTGACACCTCTGGCACGCGTGCCATACACCATCACGGGTATAGGGTTTCCTGCTTCAGCAGGGGGTTGGACTAGAAGACCTCCAAGGTGCCTTCTAACTCTGTTATTCTGTTACTCTGTTAAGGCAAGCCCACTTCCAAATCCAAACCAGCTGAAATGGAGCCAATCCTCAGATGCTTTTCTCTCTGCTCCGACAAAGAAGAAAGCATGAAATGGAAGCAACTGTGAGGCACTGTGGACTGTTCCAAACCAAGGATGAAAAATAATCAAAGCTGGGTCTTTGTGTGAGCAAATGAAGCGTCAGCCGGGAACACCTCACCATTTAGAGATGTTCCTGATTATCCTTTTTACGTCTGTTTTGAATGCACTTTTAGCATTAAAAACCCGAGAACTCGCAGGAGGTTAGGAAAGTCAAACTGAATTATATTTTCCCAAACTTGGAATGCTATTTGTAGGACAGTAAAGCATGCAAGTCAAAGGGCATGTCATGTCATGCAGCTTGCAAGTCTGCCAGAATTTTAAAGCAGCTTCAAGACATTCCCTCGAAGTTTAGAGATTTGAAAATACGAAAATCATATTTCCAAATAGAGATTTCCCTATGCTGGGTAACCTCCGTTCTTTTTCACTGTTACCTTAAGCAAATTCTTCTGCTTCAACAAAAGCTTTTCAATCTCTTTCAGACCCTTGCGATAAGGTAGAATTATGGAGCTCAGAATGGATGGAAGAAACTCCAAAGCTACTCTTAAATGAATCCAACCCTCAACAATGTGCATGAAAATGAATTAAACTATCTATGAGAAGTAGCTCTTCAGTCCCTTCTTAAAGACCTCCAGAGATGGAGACGCCACCACCATCACCATAACTAAATCATTCCCAACTTACTAAGTAAAAAGGTAAATTAACATGAAAAGTTGCTGCCCATATTTCACCACTAAAGGAAATAAAACTACTAATTCACCACTAGAAAGAGTTAAAAAGCTTCAGAAATCTTTTGTGCCTGGCCCCTGCCTCTATATTTTCATAAATGGCCTGGCAGATTTCAAAGTGGAACATACAAGGTTATCAACAAATAAAAGCTAAAGGAAATCCTTTCCAGTGGATATTGTACTTAAGCCAATTTACCATAAGTTGGGCTGTAGTACAGCAACTAGAAATACACTTAGTTAGATTTTATAGAAATAAACTTAGTTAGATTTTATAGACCTTTAAAATCCGAACATTTCTGCACAATGTCCCAAAGGTGTTTGTTCAAAAGGCAACTGGACTTTGTTTTTCCTTGAAGACGTTTCGCTTCTCATTCCAAGAAGCTTCTTCAGTTCTGACTGTAGAACTGTCAGAACTGAAGTCAGAAGTGAAGAAGCTTCTTGGATGAGAAGCGAAACCTCTTCAAGGAAAAACAAAGTCCAGTTGCCTTTTAAACAAGCACCTTTGGGACAACCAGGACCTGGACGATTGAGAATCTCCATAGACATTTCTGCACAATTTTATTTTTGTCAGAAATGGAACACAGTATAAAAAAGGCCTAATATTGCGCTGTTGAAGGAGACACTGGTTGAAGCATTAGCTTCCTCCCACTAAAGTGTGCCCACAAGGCAGGAAAAGAACTGAAATGTATAAAATGATGGTTCATCACACTGGGCTTTCCAGGATCAAGAACTCCAGCTTGTCAAACCCACAGAAGTAGCTCCTTGCCTGAGATGATCACGGCTCCCTGCTCCTTTTTTCGTTCCCTATCTTGAAATCATCGGCTTTGGACCCAACACATAAGAGGACTTCTTTCTCGTAGAGATCACACCAAAAAAGTGACGACAATAGAAAACACACAAAAAAGTGAACTCTGAAGTGGGACGCAGCGTTGCTCTTGTGGGCACATCGTAACGTGAAATCTGAAATGTGTTTCAACTGCCCACAGTTGCCTCACTAGAAGGGAATTTCCCAACGCTTCAGGCAAAAAGGGATGACTTAGCCTTTATGGAGGGATGGGGAAGCCAAAGGCATTTCTCTTTGTTCAGAGAAAAGAAGAAGGAAAAAAAATAAAAATTAATGGAAGTTATTTAAAGTTAGACTGGCTGAAATCGGAGATGTGACTCATTTCTGGGCCTCTCGTAAAAAAAAAGAAAAAGAAAAAAAAGCCAGCAATATTTTATTTTATTCTGCTCAACTGGGAACGAACAGTATTCCATGATCTCTTGCAGTCAATTTCTTCCCAAGTATCTCCTCAAGGATTACACCTCTGTTTCCATCACTATTGTGGTGACCTCAGGCACAGGAGCTTTTTAGTTGCAGCTTCACAGCTATGGAATGCAGGTAGTCCTCGACTTACGACCACAATCGAGCCCAAAATTTCCGGTGCTAAGTGAGACAGCTGTTAAGCGAGTTTTGCCCCATTTTACGACCTTTCTTGCCACAGTTGTTAAGCGAATGGCTGCAGTTGTTAAGTTAGTTACGCCGTTGTTAAGTGAATCTGGCTTCCCCGTTGACTTTGCTTGTCAGAAGGTCGCAAAGGGGGATCACGTGACCTTGGGACCCTGCAACCGTCATAAATATGAGCCAGCTGCCAAGCCGCCAGGTTTTGATCACGTGACTACGGGGATGCTGCAATGGTCGTCAGTGTGAAAAATGGTCGTAAGTCACTTTTGTCAGTGCCATTGTAACTTCAAACGGTCCCTAAATGAATAGTTGTAAATCAACAAGTACATGTAAAGTACGGAGGGGAGGGGGTGGGGGAATTGCCAAGCCCTATCGCTTCGCCCTTTCTGGAAAATTATAGAAAACAAATTATTCTGAAGTAGCTTTGGGAAGACACTAATCCATTTCTATATATATCCAGATTGTCTTTGATTTACAACCATTTCTTTAGCCAGCGTTTAAAGTTACGAAAGTGACTGACGCCTGGGTCTTGCCCTTACAAGACAGTGGAGAAGAGCATCTCCTGTCATGTGATCCGAATCTGAGCGCTTCGCAGCAAGCATGTATTCACTGTATCCCATCCCAGGGTCACGTGACCACATCTGCAACAACCTTCACAGCTGGCTTCCAACAAGCAAAGTCAACAGGAGGGGGGGGAGGGGAAGCTGGATTCGCTTAACGACTGTGCGATTCCCTTAAGAACTGCAGCGATGTCCTTATAACAACCGTATCAAAAAAGATCATTAAAATCAGGTGCGATTCACTTAACAACCGCTTTGCTTAGCGATGGAAATGCTGGTCCCAGTTGTGATTGTAAGTCAAGGACAACTTATATATATATATATAAATTATGAGTACAATTCTGCTTTGGTATTTGAAGGGTGGAATTTGGGGATTGCTTTGGCTTGTATTACTTTTCTGATGTTGTTATCCCGCTTATCCCCATTATTAATAATTGTACCACATGACTGGACATCTATGTCACAGAAAAGCAGAATAAAGAAAATCTGAAGATTTAAAGTCCTGTCTTCAGAGCTGATCTAGAAGGTACCTCGATCTAGCTTCCACAAAGAAAGTTGAAAGTTTTGAGCAAAGTTTTGCTTAAGCAACAGGAAAAGCAATGTCTCCGTAGCCCAAAAGCTACCATGGGCCCATCTCTGCTTGCAACCAATAAAACCCAATAGTACACGACGGTCGATATGAGAACAAGGAACTATGAAAAGGAAACAAGGATGTCACGATGGATGCTTGTTCCAGAGACAGCCTTTGGCAGCAATTTAACAGGCGCCATTCACATGTTGTCAGAAAAATATAAAGCAGAACAATTATGTGACCACGACAGGATTCAAATTACGGTTATTCTGTTATTCTTGGGGTACACTGCATTAATATAAAACGAGGGCGCTCCAAATTGCAATCAAGACTAATGAAAAACCTGGTTTGCAAGGAAACGCCACCGTATCCCTTGCTCCAAACACATCTCCATCACCGCCCCCCCCCCCGCCCCGCTCATAAAGACTATTGTTTTCACACGGAAAAAATAAGCGTATTACGTATGAGCGAAGAGAAAAGGAATTCTTACTTCAGTTGAGCTTTAAGTTCTGTAAATCGTGGACGCCTGCTGGGATCGTAAGCCCAACATTTGGTCATGAGGCTGTAGAGAGTAGGCGGGCAGTTGGGCGGCATCGGCAACCGCTCGCCGTTTTCGATCCGGCCAATCACGTCGTTGTTCTTCACTCCTTGAAAAGGCTTGATGCCGTGCATTAAGATTTCCCACATGCATACACCTGGGAAACGAAAAAAAGAACAGCAAACTCTTCCGAAAGCCAGCAGTGGAAGTGAAACCGAACACTGCCTTCAGAAAAGGCATCAGCCAGCTTACGTCCTCCTGAGATCATAAAACTGGAATTCTTACTCACCTCTCCAGGTAGTCGATGACTACCTGTCTGAGAATGGGTAAGCAATGATTTATTAGAAATGACATGAGCTGGCAAGCAAACATTAGCTACAAGCTTCTCAGAAATGAACCCTGAACATGCCCATTATTATTATTTTTTATTATAAATTTTACAATTTATTATGGCAGGGGTGTCAAACACGATTTCATTGAGGGCCGCATAAGGATTGTGTTTGACCTTGGGGTGGGCACGGCCAGCTCGACGTCACTCGTGTCGGGGGCGCCTGTGGTGGCCCGAGGGCTCTGCCAGCGAAAACGGGCTCCCAAGCTCCGTTTTCAGCTGCGACGGCCTTCTGCAACCCTCTGCCAGTGAAAACGGAGCTCGGGAGGGTCACAGGCGGCCCTCCCGAGCTCCATTTTTGCTGGCAGAGGCACCACGGGCCGGTCCTTGGCTATTTCCATGGTGGCCCCGCAGGCCAGATCTAAGCACCCTGTGGGCCGGATCCGGCCCCCGGGCCTTGAGTTTGACACCCCTGTACTTTGGTACCAACTAACAGGGAAAAGATGCAGCCAAAGACTGGCCCCGAGAAAAAAAAGGGAAATTTTGTTACCATGCAAATTGCTGAGACATCATGGGGGAAACAATCAAGGTTTTAGACACTCTTTTTTTGGCTATAGGAATAATTTCCTTACCTAAAATGGAGCAAACAAAGCAAGCCACTATGCCCCACCTTTTGCTACAAGTATTCCTTGACTTACAACCATTCGTTTAGTGATCATTCCAAGTTTCAAGGGCAGTGAAAAAACGGACTTATGACCATTTGTCATACATATGTCCACTGCAGCATCCCCGTGGTCATGTGATCAAAATTTGGATGCTTGGCAACTGGCAGGTATTTATGACGGTTGCAGTGTCCCAAGATCACGTGATCCCCTTTTGCGACCTTCTGAGGAGAAAAGTCAATGGGGAAGCCAGAGTCCCTTAACAACATGTTACTGACTTAACAACTGCAATGATTCACTTAACAACTGTGGCAAGAAAGGTCGTAAAATGGGGCAAAACTCACTTAATAACTGTCTTGCTTAGCAACATAAATTTTGGGCTCAATTATGGTCGTAAGTCGAAGATTACCCATATAGGTAGACTGAGAAACTGCCTCATTTTCCCTGACTAATGTCAACACACGAAATGCCCTTGTAATTCAGGAGATACACATAGCAAACATTGCTTTTTACTGCCTTTCTCGCTTCTAGACCTGTAGGAAATGATTAAAATGGGCTCCATCAAACCGATTCATACAAAAAGAGACACGATGCACTTGTATAGGAGAAACAGCGCTGCAGGAGAAGACCCAAAGGTGTTTTTCCCCCCAAAAAGGCAACTGGACTTACTTGGTTCTTTTTCCTTTGAAAATGTTTTGCTTCTCATCCAAGAAGCTTCTTCAGTTCTAACCTTCTTAGGTGAGAAGTGAAACGTTTTCAAAAGGGAAAAAAAAAAAACCCTAAGAATGTCCAGTTCCCTTTTGGAAAAACACCTTTTTTCCAAAAAAGAAGACAAGTTCCTTGTGTGTCCAATCACACTTGGCCAATAAAGAATTCTATTTCTATTTCTATTATTTCTATTTCTATTATTGTCTATCCTATCCTATCCTATCCTATCCTATCCTATCCTATCCTATCCTATCCTATCCTATCCTATCCTACCCTACCCTACCCTACCCTACGGGACAACCATGACCTAGATGATTGAGAATTTCCACAGATATGTAGGAGAAGACCATTTCAGCTTTCTCCACCACTGGTCTAAGTTCTAGCATACTTTCAGTGAGGAGGGGGTTCAGTGAGATGATGTGTCATTGGCTGCTTGTCTCAGGCACCCCTGTGGCCAGTTCCAGTGAGGATCATGGGGTACCCTGTATTCATGCCTAAGGCAGTCAGAGCCAGGGGTAGGAGGGAGGGAGGATGTCTAGACTGGCTGGCTAGCCTCCATGCAGGCTAAGAGCATTTTTCTAATGAAGCTGAAGGTACGTAGATGGTCCTCATCTCGTCTCCTCTAGTCTGTAAGCCAGAGGTGGGCAACTATGGCCCTTTACGATCTATAGCAGTGATGGCGAACCTTTTCTCCCTCGGGTGCCAAAAACGCGCGCATGCACACTATCGTGCGCGTGTGCCCACACCCATAATTTAATGCCCCCCATGCGTCCCGCCCCCCCTAAGAGCATTTTTCTAATGAAGCTGAAGGTACGTAGATGGTCCTCATCTCGTCTCCTCTAGTCTGTAAGCCAGAGGTGGGCAACTATGGCCCTTTACGATCTATAGCAGTGATGGCGAACCTTTTCTCCCTCGGGTGCCAAAAACGCGCGCATGCACACTATCGTGCGCGTGTGCCCACACCCATAATTTAATGCCCCCCATGCGTCCCCCCCCTGCACATGCACACGCGCCCCCCCCCCGTGCTGCCACAACCCCATGCATGCGCGCACGCCCCCCCCATTT
>QLTV01002038.1:704660-721341 GCA_003457575.1 Thermophis baileyi
ATGGAAGCCATGAACTCCTGACCTGCTTCCGAGGATTCGCTGAGGGACGGCAGATTAAAGTCCCCCAGGACCATAAGTCTGGGGAACTCCACTGCCAACCCGGCTACTGCCTCCAGCAGGTCAGGCAGGGCTGTTTTGACGAAGCTGGGGGGTAGGTACGTCAACAACAAACCCACCTGCACCCCTAAGTCCAACTTCACAAGGAGAGACTCACACCCAACAATCTCAGGGGCAGGGATCCTGCGAGGACAAAGACTCTTATGGACGATGATAGCCACTCCCCCACCCCTTCCCTGGAGTCGTGACTGGTGCAGCACCTGAAACCCGTCTGGGCAGATCTCTGAAAGGGGAACACCCCCCTCCTGTCCCAGCCAGGTTTCGGTTATACATGCCAGATCTGCTCTCTCCTCCAGGATTAAATCCCGGACGAGAGGGGCTTTCTTCACAATCGATCTGGCATTAAGCAGCAGCCTGAGGCCAGGGCCCTGAAAGCCCAAGTCACCAGAAGGGTCAGAACAGGCAATCGCTTTCATACAGCGAGTACTAGTTCTCCACACATGGTCTGCCCTTCGGTTCCCGCCATACCTCCCTCTCCCAACCACCACTGGGATGCTCCGACCCGCCACCCTACCCGAGATCCCATCCCCCACCCCACTGCCCCCCCCTCTATCCGGCCGGCCGACAATATCATTCATACCAAGCCCAGGGTCAGATCTGGGCCCCCATCTGCTTCTGTTAGTACACTCAGCAGAGGGGGCTCCATTTCCCTCCCCCGGCTCCCCCATTCTCACCAACACAACCATTCAGACATACTCTCCCATTCACAGTCAAACCAGACAACCCACCACATTCACACACAAAATTAAATGACTTTCCTTCCAATCAAAAGTTACATGTTTTACAAAAGCTTGGACTGTCATACTCTAAACCAGGGGTGGGCAACTATCACCCCTTTACCATGCTGCAACGGTCGTAAGTGTGAAAAATGGTCATAAGTCACATTTTTCAGTGCCGCTGTCACTTAGAACGGCCGCTACATGAACCGTTGTAAGTCAAGGACTACATGTACGGTGCGCAAAGATTTTTATTTACGATCCTTTTCCGCTCTCCTCTTCCCAGTGGAAAAGCAGAGAGCTGTCACTCAATTCCACACTGAGAAGAACAGGTTTAGGTCTCCTCTTCCAATTCCCCAATTCCCACCGGGCTCAATTTGAAACTACAATTCTGCCGTTGCCAAACGCTGACGACTCTTTTTTCCTTCGAGAAAGACGTCCACACAATACTTCCACATACCCCCCCCCCCAAAGTCTTTATCGAACCCCTGAGGACGGACATGCCTTGATGGATTCTTCTCACCTCTCCCTGGGTACAGAGCTCCATAATGATCCAGACGGGATTTTCCGTAATGACGCCAATCAGTTTCACAATGTGGGGGTGATCAAACTGACGCATCGTTACTGCAACGGGGAAAGCAAAAGTTCTCGTTAAACAGAGGCATGCTGTGTGACGGGCAATCTGAAAACAGAGGGGAAAGGGTTCTTATTGTAGCAAGGGGCTGAAACAGATTCCAGACCTACTAGCACTAGCACTAGCACTTAAGGCTTACATACCGCTTCACAGCATTGATGCCCAGGGCTCCTCTGTCCCCATCAATATTAAGTAGAGATGTTGTTTGACAAAAGCCTTAGGTAACCATACTAATCCCTCGCAGATCTTTGCATTAATTGTTGGCTATTAAAAGCAGTGATTGAGGAGGAGTCAATATTGATGGTTTGATTGAATGACACACTTTCTCTTAGATCACATACGGACTGTCCAGGGCTAAGGGAGTCCTTTTGAAAGAGTCAAGCTCCCTTCATCCATAGCACTGGCACTAGTGCTTAGACTTATATACACCGCTTCCCAGCCCTCTCTAAGCGGTTTACAGAGACAGCCTATTTGCCCCCAACAATTTGGGCCCTCATTTTACCGACCTAGGAAGGATGGAAGGCTGAGTCAAACCTTGAGCCAGTGAGAATCGAACCCCTGGCAGTCAGCAGAATTAGCCTACAATACAGCATT
Source organism: Thermophis baileyi (assembly GCA_003457575.1). Classification (NCBI taxonomy): domain Eukaryota; kingdom Metazoa; phylum Chordata; class Lepidosauria; order Squamata; family Dipsadidae; genus Thermophis; species Thermophis baileyi. Next base: position 706,722 of record QLTV01002038.1, read on the forward strand.
CTAACCACTCAGCCCTCAAGGCTCTAACTTAGGTTAGCTAGAAATGCTTCATCAAACCCATTTCCCACCTACAGGCCGTCCTTGACTTACGAGTGTAATGGAGCCTCCCATCGCTGTTGTAAGTCGTGACTGGAGGACCATTTAACTGGGATGGTATAGAGTCTCCTGCTTGAGTAGGCGATTGGACTAGAAGACCTCTGAGGTCCCTTCCAGCCCTATGGTTTTATGACTGGCATAAAGTGGGTCGGTCACATGAACAACCTGATTATTATTTTTTTGTGGTGGTCATTAAGTGAACTAGTGGCTTACTATGGGCACGGTTTTGCTGAAAACCAGAAACGTCGATTTTCAGTAAAACTAATGTAAAATACGATCAAAGGAGCAAAGATACAAGCAATTGAAGGCAAACGAGGTCCAGGCAGAAGAAGAACCTCATGGCTTCAAAATCTAAGGGACCGGTTTGGATAAAACTCAGCGGCACTCTTTCGTGCGGCTGTTGATAAAAACAGGATCGCCAACATGATCGCCAACGTCCGATGATGGATATGGCACAAGAAAAAGAAGGGCAAGGTTTTGCTGAAAACCAGAAACGGCGATTTTCAGTAAAACTCATGTAAAATATGATCAAAGGAGCAAAGATACAAGCGGCTGCAAATGTGTCCTGGGTGCCGAGTGACCGAAGTTTGGGCACGTGGCCACGAGCGGCGAGGGCACCTTGACTGTCAAAACTTCAAATTTGGGTCTTATATAGCCCCCAAGTAAATCTGTCATAACTTCAAACAGTTTCTAAGCGACTGGCCATAAACTGAGGAGTCTCTGTAAAGGGAATAATTTTGTTTTCAAAGTAAACTACCATTCTTTCTGGGAAAAGGGCTACGTGGCTGAACCTTCTCACCGTTCCATGTGTTCACTGTCTATTTTGCTGCTCAGCTCTCTATTTTAATTTCTCTTCCATTTCCAATGTCTACTGTGACGAGTGCTATATTTACAGATATATTAATGCTCATCGTGATTACTTTTAAACCGGCTCTTGAAACGAAAGCATATTTAGCCCCGATTTCAGTATCCGAAGCACAAATGTAACACTAAAATGGGTTAGAGGTAGACACTGGAAGAGAGGCGCAGAAGCATAACATGAACCTTTGATTTCACAACCATGCTGGAAAGCCCGGGAATTTTCCTTCTGAGGGAGCCATTCAAGTGTGACAACAATTTAATATCTTTCGATCAGCCTAAATTGATTCAGTTTAAGAACAGATGGCTTGCAAAATATAAATTGGCGACAATTATCACTAACTGTGCTTCAAAGCTTCCAACCCGCCTTATAAAAAAAATCTTATTGATTCACAATGTCTACGCTTCATTTGGGCATTTCTTCATTAGAGCAGAAAGAAGACAAATGGAACACTACTCAGACAGATGCACTGAGTTGTGATGGAGTACAACCCTGACATGAATATGATGTCCACAAGAAAATCTCATTTACTCCTTTGGCTGGCATCAAGCCTTATTGACGAGGAGTATAATTGCTTTATTATCTGTCTCAAGAGCACAGGAGTTAAAGCTCGCACCGAATGAAATGGAAATTGGTTTGTTTGTGCTGTGGAAGAGATAGCACTCCGTAGCCAAACCTGGAACATTCACCTTTTATCTCATGACATACACAGGAAAATTCTAAAAAAAACATACATTATTAGAGTAGCAGATTTATCTTGGCTGCTCGTGATTTGATCGCCGTTCTAAATGACGTGCGTCGTTCCTCAGTTTGAACAGAGATTTACAAATCTGGATTTATGAATCAAATCTCAGCCTGTATTTTTCAACTGCAAGACTTTCTATCCAAGGACAGGAATGCAACCCGTCTGACTGTTTGCTTACTTTTAGGCAATCATGGGTTTATCTTCCCATTCTCTGGGGAGATTACACTAGCAAAAAGAAAAAAAGGATAAATGCAAACCCTAACAAAACCATCTCAGCAAAAGCCGTCCAAATAAATCCACAAAAAAATGTATATTTTATTATAAACTCTTATTTATAATGAAGATCTATACAATCTAATGAGGACAGCCCTGCGCATCCACACAACCTCCCAAAGCTCGATGGAACAGAATAATCTCTAGTGCAGAGGTCTCCAACCTTGGCAACTTTAAGCCTGGCGGACTTCAACTCCCAGAATTCCCCAGCCAGCTTTGCTTTGGGTTAGGGTTAGCTTTGCTTTGCTGCCTGGGGAATTCTGGGAGTTGAAGTCCGCCAGGCTTAAAAGTTGCCAAGGTTGGAGACCCCTGCTCTAGTGCACTGTTTCCCAAACTCTGCAACTCTATGATGATTTGACTTCAACTCCCAGAATTCCCCAGCTATTGGACTGGCGTAACAGCGCCCCCAGTGGCCAGGTGAGCCACGTCCTGGCTTTTTCAAGCACATGCCAATATCCATAGGCAGCCAGGTTAGCACACCTTACTCCACCCATGCCTGGAAAAGGGAAGGTCAACCCAGAGTGCGTGTGGGTGACTGGGAGAAGAGGAAGAGATGCAAGCAGTTGTGGAAGTGGGAAGCAAGGGTTAGCAAGCCAACGGTCAACTGCCAAGACCATAAGCCACAGGAAACCGCCCGCCTTGATTTGATCCCTGCCTGGACCCAGCTTGGCTTTGCAACTCAGTAGTCACAGTGCTTGTGAAAAAGAGCTGGGAGCTTTGCAGCAGCTTTATTCTGCAGCTGTGTTTATAAAAGGAGAAACCCCACTGAGGCAGAGCATAATCCCCTCTAAGTACAAGCACTTCTGGAGGGGGAACGAGGACAAGATGCCAGTCTGAGAACTTTGCTTAACAGGGCAAGAGCCAATGGTGGGTGCTACGATGCAGTGTACAGTTTTCAGCTAAGTCGTGGTGTTTGTTTCCGGTCTTTGCACAAAGAACCCCTCACGTGCTCACCCTAAATCTACCAAAGCTGGGGGAAAAAAGAACATTTTTATAACTTACAGGCTTCTTGCAAGAATTTCTCTCTTATGCTGTCCGAGGTACAGTTTTTACACGTTTTGATTGCAACTGCCATGGCAGGGTTTTCCTACAAGACAGAAAAGCCCACGTTATACAAATGAAAGGAATCACACAGATAAAGACATTGATTATGAAGGTTTTTTTTTTTTTAAACAGTGTTTCATAGACTTTGCAAAGAAAAGGTGGCAGTTTTCTAAAGTTAACATTTTCTCATGAACTATGCAACTGAATATGAAAAAGGGCTGCCAGTTTATATATGAAATGTAGGAATGGGGTTGGGAATGGTTTCTTCCCTTAATTAATGCTTACAACGGAGTAATCTGAAATTCTGTAAATAGTAAAATAAACAAACCTGACCAAACTATTAATGTTTAACTTTAATTTAATATTGTGGAAGGTGTTTTAAGAAAAATTCTTTTCTGTTTTATATTAGATATATCTAAATGTTTTTTCAAAGACTATTTGCATAGTGCTAACACTCATTTCTTCAAAAGTATAAAAACACATTAATACTAAAATTGTATTGGCCAATTTTAAGTTTCTAAGTATAAACTTGAGTTTGATTAGAAACTAACTTTGTCTTTTTGTTATATAAGAAGGAATAGAGTTCTCATTATTATTTTACTGTGTTCAACCTCAGCTTAAATTAGCCAGATTTGTCTCAGACTACACCAAAAAGATACCAAAAAGTTGCAGTGATCAATTGTGCGTTGCACACCAACTAATTTTTCTGGTAATTTCAATCTGCCCATGGGCAACTTGTTTAGTTGAGCTGCATACCCAGCATCATATAATATCATTCTTTTAAAAGAGAAAAGTAGATTGCCTGTGACACTAAGGTTTTTGCAGGATTTAATGAAACACAAATAACCCTTGTCGCTTCTAAAATTGCAGAAACCATGTGCAAATGTAAAGTTAAATGAATATCCTTTGAGAGCTGTATGCAAAGAAATTTCATTTTAATCTATGCCGATTAGTGTACATTCAAAGTGACAATAAAGTTATTCTACGTCTAAGTCTAATCTCACTGTTCGTCCTCTAAGCCAAATATTTTTAGAGCGCTACACTAAAACGTACAGTATTTATGTTTCTTTGAAGACCCCAGTTTCGAGTGTCAAGAGTTTCATAAATAACTTTTTTTGATTGAAAGCTCCAAGGTTTCAGCCGTCTATCGAAGGAAGCTAATTAAAACCTAATTGCTATATATGGGAAGACAAACAAATTTCTCTCAGCGCATTCATGCGTCTCTGTAAAGGAACTGAAAAGCTGCAGCTCCTGCTGGAAAGTTCAAATGTATCCCACAGCAGGGCTCAAATCAGAAGCTGCTGGTAGGCAGTGGTACTCTGCATTAAAAACGTTCACACATGACCAATAGCTAATTAGACCCTCAGGCCAAATGAGATTTCCCTACTCCTTGGACACCATCTCCTCCACACATATCCCCATGTCACGATTTAACAGCTGGGCATGTTTATCAGAGCATTTAGGCTTTGATATTATCAGCGAGATGATGAGTTAATCTCCCAGCTTAAGTTCTTATTATTCCACTTGAGCCAATGGTTGGTGACTTTGCCTTACAACTCTCCACCAAAGACTTGGTACATGTTTCTTCCAATACGTACATTTTTTTTTTTTTGCAAAACTAAATCCAAAAAGATTTCCCCCACCTCCCAAATATCTTTAACACCAGTGTGTAAAATCTAAAATCCAGGAACTGGAGTTCGCCTACACACCGCTCCTTCTTAGCATTATCCTGGTTTTTTTTTTCCTTCCGTGAAGAGCTTAGGTACACGAAATGGCACAATAGCAATAGCACTTAGACTTATATACCGCTTCATAGTGCTTTACAGCCCTCTCTAAGCGGTTCACAGAGTCAGCATATTGCCCCCAACAATCTGGGTCCTCATTTTACCCACCTCAGAAGGATGGAAGGCTGAGTCAACCTTGAGCCGGTGAGATTTGAACCGCTGAACTGCAGCTAGCAGTCAGCTGAAGTAGCCTGCAGTGCTGCACTCTAACCACTGCGCCACCTCGGCTCCTCAATGAGCTTCAAGGTCAAGTGAGGAAAGGGTTTAGCCTTAATCTGATATTTTAGTCATCGTGATCATAGTCATGGTTAGCAGCGTTTGCTTCACAAAGCAGCGTGACACAATGTTGAGAAAGGGGGAGAGAATGACAGAAGACGATCTGTATTTGCACGAGAGAAGCAAGCTGAAATTGGTTGACACCAAGCAAGATGAGATGACAGTCAACAAGGAATGAAAATAGTTTCTAAGCAACCAATCGTCCGAAAGGTGCTTTTTCAAAAAAGATGCTTTTTCTTTCAAAAAAAGACATTAAGCAACCAGTCTTACGTAACTCAGTCACAGTAAACAGCCAGTGAACACATTCTCCATCAAAAGAGAATATTAGTAGTTCAGGGTTGAACTGTGGGGTCCTTGATGCTCTCTGAGCTAGGTGGTGTTCTTGCAGACGTTTCATGACCCAAATGGGTAACGTCATCAGCGCTAGAAGGGAATGGGGTTTGGTAATGAAACGCTGGCAACCAAGCTCAGAGAGCATCAAGGACCCCACATGAAGAAAATAAGTGAGGATATATATGAAGGAAGGTTTGAAACAAAATGAAGGGCTAGACCAGTGGTTCTCAACCTTCCTAATGCCGCGACCCCCTCGCCGCCGCCGTGACCCCCTCCCCGCCCCCTCCCCGTGCGTGCGCATTGCCAGTCACCAAGATGGCGGGCTAGCGCGTGCTTAGACGACCCCTGTGAAAGGGTTGTTCGACCCCCAAAGGGGTCGCGACCCACAGGTTGAGAACCGCTGGGCTAGACAAAGGACACCATCCATGCACACAACTGTGGTATAAAGAACTCTGTGTCTTCTCCAACACTCCGTACATCACCTGGCTGGTATTATAGTTTGGTAAATATGAATATGTGAGGATGTGTGTAGTTTAAGGAATTTTAATCAATAAAGATAAAAAGTTAGTGGAGACACTATGCATTGGGTTAAGAAGTTTTCCATGACCTCATAAGATAACGAAGTTCAAAACTTGTATTTTCACTAGAACATAAGAATGTACAGTGGATAATAACACACAATTAGAAGGAAGCGAATTCTACTTATGAAAAAAGCATGAAAACGTTACGAATACCTACTGGAGTGACATAAACTCCTTGGTGGACATCGCCAAACTGCCCTTCACCGATGCAGCGTCCCAGTTCAATCCGCTCCCTTTGAATCTCATAATCCCTGGCTATTAAAATACAATCCATTTAAATTTAAATCCAATGATGAAATAGTTTCCCCATGAAATACCCCACAAAAGACAAAACACCATCAAAGGTCGCTTAAAATGATTACCCATTTGAAAAATATACCAATATTTGCCCACAAGCAATCCATATAAGTGCCATTTCTATAGTGGAATCCTCTTAAACACCCATTCAAACGGAAATCCTGGAAAGGATATGCGACGTCTAGTTCTGAATTAGTTCCAGTGTGTTTAGTTACATTAATGCAAGCAATGTAATTAAAACATCTTAACTGAATTATGACCAATGGTTCACATGGAAAGAAATGCAAAAAGGGTAGGTTATTTTGATTAGCTCCTGCTAATGGCATATTTAAGAGGTCTCCATTACATGGTATTTTAGGGGCTTGTGGTTTTAATCCTATGCATACATTCCTGGAAATAAACCCCACTGAAGAGTGAAATTTACTGCCAAGTAAAAATACAAAATAATTGAACTGTTAATCAAGGAAATCGGCCGAGAATAGTTTTAATAAGCCTCAAAAAGACCTACCCTAAATACTTATGCAATGTATTCTGCTGACACTTCATACATATTTTATTGTATTTTTTTCTTTAGTAAACTGCTTATTCCTAAAATCATTAGGCATTATTCTGAATTGTCTATTTTTATTTCCGTATTTCAAATAAAATAGTGGGAAACGTGCTTTCTTGTTTCCAAAGGGAGAGGTGGAAATGATTTATTATGATGAGTTAAAAAAAAAAAAAGGTAAGAATAGGCATAAAATCTTCTGTAGTCTATATATCCATCTTTATTTGAACAAAGCAGTTTTTTCTTTATAATCCCATAACTATCAAACGTGTTGGCTTAAAAATACACAATTGAGCCAGCACTTTATTAACAGAAAGTCGACAGTTTCTTTAAAAAAAGGTATCTCCAAAATTGTAAACAGATAGATAATTAAAGGATCTCCTGTTACCTTCATCTATTCCATAGCTTTCTGCAGTGCAATTAAGAGAAAAATCAAACACCGGCTTAGAAAATGCTTCTTAAAATTCAAATTACATTTGGGGAAAAAAAATTTCCAGTATTCAAAATCCCACACACAGACATTGTATTTGAAATTTCTGCAAATACCCCAAAATACATGATCTACGTTTATGACATCATCTTCATAACACTGTAGAGGCACAGACGCCATCCAAATTTACTTTACATATTATAAAACGTTTTAGGATGAGGTGGTTGACATTTATCCACTACATATTGACTATTACGAGCTATGTTTTTCATTAACAATGGCTAACAATAAAAAAAAGTCATTCATTCCCTCTCCCTTCAAAGAATACTCATTTTTTTAAAATGTATTATCCCTGGTTAATCTCAAGTGCTAAGCACAGGCCAATCTGATTAGCACTTGGAAGAAGACCTTAAGGGATACTAAGGCCTCGGTCAAGACCAGGCTGCCCAACCATATCCAAGAAAAGGGCAACAAAATACATCCATATTGTTGCCAAGAAAACCAAACGGATGTGCCTGCATAACCACTAGGAGTTGTGCTTGGTTCCAGGATAGTTTTAATTTTCATATTTATGTTTTAAACTGTCTTCTAAGGTGGCAGATAGAATGCTGGTGCAAAGCAAAATCTCTCCTCTTAATGTGTGCTTCCATCCTTTAGAGCAAGCTGAGATTTTCCATTCTACCTGCATTTTGGAAATTGGATTTTGTTCTCATTGCCATTTGTTTGTTTATATGTATCCCACCTTTATTATTTTAACCAACAACCCAAGGCAGCAAACATATCCAACGCATCTTCCTCCTCCTATTTTCCCCACAACAACAATCTTTGTCAGGTGCGTCGGCACCAAAGTCACTCAGATGGCTTTCATGGCTAAAGCGGGACTTGAACTCACGGTCTCCCGCTTTTTAGGCTGGTGCCTTAACTACTAGACCAAACTGGTTCTCATTTTCAATCATCAACCCAAACCACACTCTGAATGTTTAGATGTAGGAAAATTTTGAGAATGAAAGTGGGAGTTTCTTGCCTCCTTCCTTTCCTTAATGCATAGAAGTATAAGAACCTGGAGGGAAGCACATATCATCCTAAAGCAAAAAGGGATTTATTCTTCTGAGTAAGACACAGCACAGTGCCTGAACTTACTAGCAGTTTGCCATCTGGCCATCAATCAAAATTGCTCTCTCTCTCAGTTGATTATATGAGTCTGTGTGTCTACGTCTATTATTTCAAAAATAATAATAATCCCAGTGGAGGTATGTCAGTTCTTCAACGACGCTTAAACCTTTTATTTTCAGTTTCTAGGCCCAAAATGATCCATCCCAAATGTTCTTGATTAAATAGATCTACAACTATGTTTATTGACTCTATCAGGTGTCCAGAGTGAAAAGCACGACTTACTTGAAGGCATGGTGTACGTATCTTCTTCATCTATGATCTCTGCATAGTCATCAGTTTCTGAAATGAAAAGAATTGGAGAATCTGAAGGAAATGACCACATTACAAACAAAGCAAAAAGACGTGTGTGTGTGTGTGTGTGTGTGTGTGTGTGTGTGTACACATACACTGTGTGTGTGTGTGTGTGTGTGTGTGTGTACACATACACACAGAGACTGCTTTTCTGTCCAAATCCAAAAACCTGCAACCTTTTCACCTATATAAATCTCCATCTGCCACCATGATTAAAATCTTCTCTGCAGACAAGGTTAACTCAGGGACACGAAGATGACCTCATTACCACCTACATTACATAACCAAGTTTGTTTTTCAGGGACTAGAGAGAGAAACTGAACGCATCTTTATTATCAGGAGACAGTCCCCCTATTTAGACCCAGCAGTCAAAACATGAGTAATCCTGTCTGAATCGTCAACGCAAATTCCCTGTTAAGAAAATTCACAATAAAGCAATGGATGAGAGAGTTTGCAGGGGTAGAGTGGCATAGCGTAGACAAACAAGACAGAACTCGACACACAGCTGCACTGTGAACATTTGCGCCCAAAATAGCAATGTCTGTGATATTCTTTTTTTTTTTTCTCTCTCTATGACTTCTTTATACAAGAGAGATGAGACACTGCTAGTCTTTCTTAAAGCCTTGAAGTTTAAGTTTTGTTTTCGAGTATGGGGTCCTGATGGTGCGAGCGAGCCCATTTCTTGATTCCATTAACTGTTGTGAATGATTATTAATTACTGCTGTTGGTTGTGTTTCTCGGCTGCTATTTATGCTATTTAAAATAGTGTTACATTGCTTTATTCCTTTGTTAATGTACTGTTGACCACCGAGAGTCATGAGCAGCCATATAAATTTAATCAATCAAGTCATTTAAAGGATCATCTTTAAAGGCCGGACAAGGAATAATGGATGGAAACTGATCAAGGAGAGATTCAACCTGGAAATAAGGAGAAATTTCCTGACAGTGAGAACAATCAACCCATGGAACAGAGGTTGCCTTCGGAAGTTGTGGGAGCTTCATCACTGGAGGCTTTCAAGAAGAGACTGGACTGTCATTTGTCAGAAATGGTATAGGTCTCCTGCTTGGGTGGGGGGTTGGACTAGATGACCTAAAAGGTCCCTTCCAACTCTGTTATTCTGTTAATCTATATATTACAAGTCTGTTCTTAACAAATTCTAATTATTTCAATATTATTGTCCAATTCTATCCTCACTCCATCCCCAATATTTTCATCAAGATTTAGCTTTTATTATGCAAAGAGATTAGCTTTATGTGTATAACTCTCATTCCGGCTAGAAATCTTAAATGTATATGCTAAACACCCAAAACTGTAGTTTCGCTTCTGCTCTGAATTGTTAGCTCAAACCCAAAGTATCTCTCCTCCCTGTCATCTAAGCCCTGATAGCACTTGAGTTTAAATAATCCCTTCCTCTCAGGAACAGGATTTTGGTCACTTGTAAGATTTCCTCAAGCCATCCCCACCTAAATAGTTTAAAAAAAATTTAAAAAATAAAGGGCAGAATTCCAAGGAAAAAGAACAAGAAACTGCTATACTTGAACTGGGAAAAACTATAGTGGAAAGCAGGGGTGGGTTCCACTTACCTTCCCTACCGGTTCTCATTGCGACGGAAGTGCGCGTTTTGTGCATGCGCCTATATCACGTCACGGAAATGACCCTCAGGCGGCCATCGCTGCCGGTTCGGCGAGCGGATGCAAATTTCCGCCACCAGTACGGGAGAACCAGTCCGAACCAGCAGCAACCCACCACTGGTGGAAAGTACTCTCTTCAAAAGCCTTGCTAAATTATTGGAATTAACTCAAGGAGTATGGAAGAGCCCAGAAAAGAAAAAAAGAAAAAGGCTGTGCTTCAGAATTGAGGTCATCTCCAGAAAAGGTTAATTGTTTGAGTCAGAAATTGCATTCATTTGTAACTTCTTCGGTCTGTGTGATAGTTAAACCCTATTGTCTCTCATTTCTATTATTCTGCATAAACAGGGTATTTGTATAACTTCACGCTATTTCCCAAAAGATTGCCCTTTCTTCGTTAGCTTCCTGCGAGTTGAAATCTCATTTCAAAACAGAAGTTCTGCTGAGGCTCACAAATTAGAGCGGTCTGCAATGAACCTGGCATGTAGTTTTATAGATCAGGGTCTATGGAGATTCTCAGTTATCCAGGTCACGGTTGTCCCAAAGGTGCTTTTTCCAAGAGGCAACTGGACTTTCTTGTTTTTCTTTGAAGACGTTTGGCTTCTCATCCAAGTTTTATAACTCGGGTTTCATACATTCTTTTATCTTTGATGCCACTCCATTCAGGAAAACTCATAGCGGCTTGCATTCACCAGTATATGGAATATATGGAAACTAATCCAGGAGAGAAGCAACTAAGGAGAAATTTCCTGACAGTGAGAACAATTGATCCATGGAACAACTTGTCTCCAGAAGTTGCGGCTGCTCCAACGCTAGAAGTTTTTAAGAAGAGATTGGGCAACCATTTGTCTGAAATAGGATAGGGATTCCTGCCTGAACAGGGGGTTGGACCACTAGAAGATCTCCAAGGTCCCTTCCAACTCTGTTATTCTGTATTCTGTATATTAAGTGAAAAACCTCCATCCAAAGCCCATCATAACAGACATCCATGGGTTGTGACATCAGATGAGAATAAACTAATCCCTGGTTTCCCCAAACTTTCCCTTAAAAAGTCTTCACAATTCTTTGGAAGTCCAACAGGGAGGAGCAAGTCTGGATATCTTTGAGGGTGTGTTTATATATATATATATATATATGTTTTTTGAGGTTTTCGCGGGTATTTGTATGTAGGTCTGTGGTTATTCGGGTTTTCTCCCGCGTGAAGTTGGAGTTGTCATTGCAACGTTTCGACGAAGTCTCATTCGTCATTCGTCTCCTAGGAGCACGAGGCTGAAGACACAAGCCTGATAATCAGCCTGAAGATGACGAATGAGACTTCGTCGAAACGTTGCTGTATGTGTGTGTGTGTGTGTGTGTGTGTGTGTGTGTGTGTGTGTATGTATGTATGTATATATATATATATATGTGTGTGTGTGTGTGTGTGTGTGTTATATTTTTACATAAATAAAGGGAGACTAGTATAGATCTATTTCAAGCTATTTAGCTCTCATCAGCTAGCCACACCCTTATGGGATTAGAACCTGGGCCCCTTGCCTAACAAGGCAAGTGATTAAACCTCTGAGCCACAGGATTCTTCTCCCTATCTGCATGTTCCAGGGACAAGGATATATATATGTTTTTTTCTCTGTTGAATCACCTGGTATACCCAAAAACATACATATATACACATATACACATATATACACATATATATACACACACACACATATGTATATATATATTTTCTCTGTTAAATCACCTGGTATACCCAAATATGGGAGAAAGCATACTGCTTCCTTTTTGCCTTTCGGCCCCTCCAGGGGCCATCCAGACAGTTAATTACAAACGACAGTCCATTTCTATATGTTATATTTTTACATAAATAAAGGGAGACTAGTATAGATCTATTTCAAGCTATTTAGCTCTCATCAGCCAGCCACACCCTTATGAGTTCTAATCGGGTTCTAATCCCATAAGGGTGTGGGATAGTTACAACCTTTCCTGGACCAAGAAGTCACTCGTGCCCTAGTCCAGTGGTGGGTTTCAAATTTTTTTTACTACCGGTTCTGTGGGCGTGGCTTGGTGGGCGTGGCTTGTCTTGGTGGGCGTGGCTTGGTGGGCATGGCAGGGGAAGGATACTGCAAAATCTCCATCCCCACCCCCCAAATTTCCGCTACCGGTTCTCCAGAACCTGTCAGAACCTGCTGAAACCCACCTCTGCCCTAGTCACCTCCCATACAGACTGTTGTGATGTGGTTCATGCAACACTGTCCTTGAAGAGGATCCAGAACTTGATACAGAATGCAATGGCCCAGGCACTGAAGGCTAAACTGGTAGTTCCTCAACTTACAACAGCTTGTTTAGTGACCTTTCGCACTGAAAAAAGGGGACTTATGAGAGTTTTTTTACCCTCGCGATCGCTGCAGCATCCCCAGGGTCACGTGATCAAAATTCAGACACTTAGCAACTGACTCATATTTATGACGGTCGCAGTGTCCCAGGGTCATGTGATCCCCCTTTGAGACCTTCTGACAAGCCAAGTCAATGAGGAAGTTAAATTCATTTAAGAACCCCGTATTACTAACTGAAGGACTCCACTGATGCACTTAACAAATGTGGCAAGAAAAATCGCGAAATGGGGCAAAATGTACTTAACAAATGTCGCACTTAGCAACAGCAATTTTGGGTTCAATTGTGGTCATAAGTTGAGGACTACCTGCATTTCGTATTTGACAAGAGAATCCTCAAATAAGATTGTTTGCACAATAAATGCTGCACAATACAAAGCATATAGGCTTCCCAGGTAAGAACATTATATCGTTAAATGATAGATACTTTTCCTGGCAAAATAAAATTTATCTCTCTCTGTCTCTGTCTCTATAATAGTTTTGAATTATTTAAATTTTACTTAATTTAATTAAACATCTCTATACAGTACTTGCTATAAAGAAGAATTTTCTAGGCAGTTTACAATTAACGTTACCTAGTTCCATGATTATTTATTTGGCTTACTGAATTTTTTATAGCCTCCCTCTCAGTCTATTGAGTTTATTATTCACTTTTTCCTCTTTCACTTTTGAGAAAACAAGCACACATGGGAAATGCAGAATCAATTTTAACCACACAAAAAATTAGTGTAACTCATTTTAGCAGACATTTTCAACAGATTAAGAGATGTTCCTAAAGCCAGACATCCTGAGCCCTCTTGGAGAAGGGGGGGGGGGGAAGCTCATAATATAATTTTTTTGCTTAAGGCGTCAACACTTCAAAAGTTGCAAATGTTCCAACGTTGAGCACTTGAGGGATGAAAAAGAAGCTCACAGACTTTAAAGAAAATGCTAATGCTCTAAGTGGGAGGGAAGGAGGCACCACTGATTTATCTGCCCCTCACCCTCTTGATTTCCTTTCTTTAATGTTTCACATCTACTATAAAACTCTTTTATACCAAGGAAGTGTCCTAAGATGCTGTTAAATTTGAGACAAATGGCCATGTTTGACCTTTATTGCCAAAGCTTTAAAAACCTACGAATTGCAGAGTTAAGGCGAATTGCAGAGTTAAGGCCGGTCAGGACAGGAAATCAGAGTTAAGGAGGCATCTTCACCTCTGGATACACAATGCTTTTGCCAGCTAGTATTTCAGATGGTCTAACTGAGGTAGACGGCCAAGCCAAGCCAAATTTTATTTATTTATTTTATTTATTTGTCAAACATGTACAAGATAGCAGGTATAGGTATAAACATAAACATAATCAAAGTGAATACAGATAGATGAGGACAATAGGACAGTAGGACAGGGACGGTAGGCACGCTGGTGCGCTTATGCACGCCCCTTACAGACCTCTTAGGAATGGGGTGAGGTCGACAGTAGACAGTCTAAGGTTAAAGTTTTTTGGGTTTGGGGAAGAAACCACAGAGTCAGGTAGTGAATTCTAGGCATTAATCACTCTGTTGCTGACGTCATGTTTTCTGCAGTCGAGTTTGGAGCGGTTTACATGAAGTTTGTATCTATTGTGTGCTCGTGTATTGTTGGGGTTGAAGCTGAAGGAGTCATTGGCAGGTAGGACATTGTGGCAGATAATTTTATGGACTACATTTAGATCGGTTCTAAGGCGACGTAGTTCTAAGTTGTCTAAGCCCAAAATTTCAAGTCTTGTGGAATAAGGTATTCTGTTGCGAGTGGTGGAGTGGAGGACTCTTCTCCTGCAATATTTTTGGACTCTCTCAATTGTATCAATGTCTGATATGCAGTGCAGGTTCCAGACAACAGAGCTGTATTCAAGAAT
>QLTV01002038.1:731883-761458 GCA_003457575.1 Thermophis baileyi
TAATAATAATAATAATAATAATAATAATAATAATAATAATAATAATAATAATAATAATAATAATAATAATAATAATAATAATAATAATCAGATATCCTACCTGATACAGAGACGGTATGTGATCGTATTCCTTGCTTCTCGTTGTTGGCCAGCCTGTAACCCAATAGTTCAAATCTGTGAATGCTCTATGTTCTATACCAGTGTTTCTCAACTTTGATAACTTGAAGACCATGAGGACTTCAACTCCTAGAATTCCCCACCCAGTGTGGCTGATTGGGAAATTCTGGGAGTTGGAGTCCTCATATCTTCAAGTTGCCAAGGTTGAGAAAAACTGTTCTGTACAGTTCAAAAGCTTGCAGGAGGATATCTATTCAGTTATCAGATTCACTGTGTCTTCTACAGAACTAAATTTTGCAGTGAAGAAAATGATTCTACTACCTTAAATTCAGCTTGGAACCAAAAGTACAAGAATTCATCTGAAAATCCCATTTTAAAGTCCACCAGATGTTTAACAATGTTAAAAGCTGAATGAACAAACAACTTTGTAGTTTTGAATTTCTTCTAATTATCTACTATCTAGCAACAACAATTTGAATTGCATCCATCACTTATATTAAGAAGGGGGAAAAACACTGTCTTTAAGAGTGTTATCTGGAAGTTTTATATTCTGAGCTAAATGTAGAGAAGTTATCC
This sequence comes from Thermophis baileyi, assembly GCA_003457575.1. NCBI lineage: Eukaryota > Metazoa > Chordata > Lepidosauria > Squamata > Dipsadidae > Thermophis > Thermophis baileyi. Next base: position 732,577 of record QLTV01002038.1, read on the forward strand.
ATTTTAAAGATGGTTTTACTACTGGAAAGAACAATTTAGCAAACTTTAAGGTAATTTCATTGTTTAAAAATTCTTGTTTGTAGACATAGGGTGTAACAAGCAAAAAATATTCATATTTTAATAGATTATGGCTATTATATTATAATATATGTATTATATTGTAAGTGGAGACCACAGTTAATTTGACAAAAATGTAATATGCAAAAATCATGCTATAAATCTGTAATCAGTCTGCAGAAAAGCACTACATTTAGCTGAAATGACTATGGATGAATGGATGTACATCTATAAGATAGATCACAGATATAACTCTATGAGCATTGGTCATATTTTAATGTATTCATTGTATGGACTTCTCATATACGCTGCACAGAGCCATTTGGATTTAAAAAGTAAATACAGACTGAAACTATGAGTTAAGAAGAGATTGGAATATTCAGTGATATTTGTGTATGGACATCATTATCATCTCTGGGAAATTTAACTGAGTTTTCCATCCCTCTTATTTTGATTTTTTGAGTTGATACACAGTGAAAACAAATGTGTGGAAGTACAAGGCTACATTTCTTTGAAGGGTTGCCCAGAATATGCCTCAGCAATAGGCACTGAGTCCTGCCAGCTGCCCAACAGGTATCAGATGCTGATGTTGGCAACAGATTATGTAAAAACCATGGACATTTAATTTGGTATATAATGTTATGTATTTATTAAATTTATATGCTACCCATCTCGCTGTTGCAGCGACTCTGGATGGCTTACAAAATGATTAAAAAAAAAGAATTACAATTAAGAAAGATTAAATAAAAGACTAAAAACCAAGAAGACAAGCCACATAGGGGTGGAGATCTTCTCTCTACCCATCAGCCACCCCCAGCATAAAGCATAAAGCAATATTGTGGCCTTATGCCAGCCAACAGAGCTAGGTTTTAAGGCTCTTCCTGAAAGCCAGGATATGGGGGACGACCTCACCTGTTGCGGGAGAATATTGCAAAGAGAAGGCCACAGCACAAAAGACTCCTCTCCTGGATCACAGTAGCCAAAATTCTTTGGCAGATGGGATCCGGAGTAGGCCTCTTCCGCTGGAGTGAGTGGGTTGGGACAATCCCATTGGGGCGAGATGGCTCCTTAGATGATTGAATTAGGTCTAATTTTGGTTTCCCAAGCAAAATGAAGATATAATGAGTAGGCAATAAACACATACAGGTAGTCCTCGACTTACAACGGTTCATTTAATGACCGTTCAAAGTTACAATGGTCCTGAAAAAAGTGACTTATGACTGTTTTTCACACTTATGGCCATTGCAGCATCCTCTTGGTCACATGATTAAAATTTCAGATGCAGTGTCCAGGGGTCATGTGATCCCCTTTTGAAACCTTCTGGCAAGCAAAGTCAATGGGGAAGCCAGATTCACTTAACAGCAATGTTACTAAATTAACAACTGCAGTGATTCACTTAACAACTGTGGCAAGAAAAGTCGTAAAATGGGGCAAAACTCACTTAACAAATGTTTCACTTAGCAACATAAATTTTGAGCTCAATTGTGGTCCTAACTCCAGGACTACTTGTACACACATATAGTTACCTAAAACAAGGGAGAATATAAAAATTATATCATATCCATTTGGAATAATGCTGCAACCTTATATTTCTATTTTTTTCTTTTTTAGCATTACCTCCTCTATAGAATTGGTTCTCTTGGGTTCTGAAGCAAAAGGCATTATCAAGCCATGCTACCAAAATCCTTTTAGCAATAGAAACTCAACTCTGTATGCAAAGTTCTCTGTGTACAAAGTCTTCATTCTCACACTGAAGTATGTATGGGTCTTCCCTTATGCTCAACATTTTGCAATTGGTTACATTTGGAGACTTCAGAGTATAAATCAAAATAATAATGTAGTCAGTTTAATGTTTTAAACTTCCAATAAAAACATTCAAACTTACTTTGGTATGGATGGTAAAGCTCTTTCACCTTCTAAATGAAGAGGAAAAACAAGTTTATTGTGACATATCAATAAATACATACACAAGTATTTTGCTTAAGAGTAGAACACAACTTAAGCTAATTGTATTTGATACCTCCTTACAATATTATGGTTTTGTGATAATTTACGCAAAACCTCTTATGAAGAATGATATATTAAGAATACATGCAAATAAAAGCATGCATGTACATATGTACGTATGTATGTATGTATGTATGTATGTATGTATGTATGTATATGTAATAATACCATAAGCAATATCACCACTGGATTATATTTGATTATAGATTAAAATGTATAGGGCAATTAGAAGGGAAGATTATATTGTAAGTATGAGAATAATGGTTATAATTATGGTGTGTATAAAAGTATGTGTATTCAAAAGAGATTTGATACAGACAGCACACTTTCGTTGCAGAAATGGAAATGTTATGTATAACAAAGGAAAATGTATAATAAAAACAATTTTTTTAAAAAAAGAATGATATATTAAGCACCACTACGGCTTAAAACTGAAAACGAGCAAAAATGTGTTATATTTTCAGAAAACTAAAACTATAGAGGAAGTATTGGGCTTTCTAAAGAACCTAAATTTATGTTCTGTAAAAACAGACTATTTCTTTTTCACATTGCCATGCTATTTCTCAAGAGACATGTAGAACCAATACATCGGAAGAAAGGGAAGTTCAAATAAAATATTGAAAAAAAGCTAGTAACAAGCATTCAGTGCAAATTGTGCCTCCTTTAGTTACAGCCACCCCTTTGGTCTCAGGGAAGCCAAAATAAATTTTCAGAAATGACAAAACATGTATGATGGCACTAATTCCCCTCCCCCCCATCCAAATAAGCATATTTGGGAGATTATTATTCTACTGCATACTTTTTTTAAAAAAAAATTCCAATTGTAAAATTGTCAGTAAGCAATCTAACATTCCTTTGTCAAATTTAAAATAAAATCAAAGTTATTAGCCAAAGTATGTTTTATATGAGGTAAATGGTATACTTATGGAAGTCACTATCCACTCTGGTATAATAGTTAGTAAAGAGTGCTGGATTTCTCACTTTTGGGGAAGAAATGGGGAACTAAAGATGGCTCCGTTAAAAGCAGGGCCAATGACAGTGGCAGAATGAAGAGCCGTCAGTAGACCAGTTCTTCATAATTCCTCTCTGGATAAGGAGAAGACCTGAGATCACCCACAAGTGCTCTAGCCAACTACTCCTCACAAGAAGACGGCAAGGCAGCAGTCTGGGAGAGATAAGGGAATAGTCATCTTTTTGCTTCTTCTTATATTAGATTTAGAAAAGAGATTTGTTAAAAGCTTTGGAGAATTTTGCGGAAGGCACAAAGAAAAAACAATGAAAAGAAATCAAGTTCTAGCACATTATTTGAAGGGACTAAAAATGAAGATTGATAAAAGTCAAAGGAAAATAAACCTGGTTTGTTTGAACGAGGTTAAAATAGATATGTTATTATCTCTGGTTACCTTTAATGGACTTGTGCTGATCAGGACTAAAATGGCAAGGCTTTAAGGATTTCTTTATAGATAAGAGATGGGATATGGGAAAAAGAGATCTTTTCTTATATTTTAAGAGAAGCTGATAAATTACTAAAATTGTTTATAGTTATTGTGATAAGAGTCATTCTTTATATCTTTTTTCTTTATTCTTTTCCTTTCCTATTTTTTCTGCATTTTCTATTTTTTTCCCCCTTTTTATTTCTTTATTTTATTGGTTTGTATTAGTTTTTATTTTTCCAACCGTAATTTTTAAGACTGGATTTCTAATGACAGGACTAAAATTAGAATCCTTCTTTAATTACTGGGCAATTTGGAACAATCAGCCTAATTCCCTCCCCATGGTTTCTGTGAAGGGATGAGGGACAGAAGAATCAGGTATGCTTCACTAACTCTTTGGAGGAGGAGATTAAAATATAAACATAAACAAAATTATATCTGAGCAGTTAATGTCAATGTCAAGAGGAGAATTTCCTAGTGAATTACATATCCATACAAAACTATGAACTAAACAGAGGTAGGCAAGTTGTATTATAGGCCGAAAAGAAAAAGAGAATTGAGGGCACCAATTGTTATTCAATTAGTGAGTGACCCATAAGTGTTTTACATTTACAGAATTACGGTATTACAGTAACTACTAGAATAGCTGTTTTAGTTTTGTCTTTATATAGTCTCTTGTGAAAATTGTATGTATTTTTATCTAGTTATATTGTAAGAGGAGAGCTATGTTAGTGAACAATCAGGACTCTGGTCACACTTTTTCAGTCTATCAAATTTTATTTTAAAAAACCCATAAGCTTATGTTATGCGTCCGAGGAAGCAAGCTGTACTCCAGGAAAGCGTATATCTTTTTAAATAACATTTGAAAATCTGAAAGCACATTACCAGACTCCTTCGGACTTTCATCTACTTATATGTCTGATCAGTTACACATGCAGAGATGCTGCCACTGATTTCTTCACAATTATAGGGCATCCCAGCAAACGGCCACGATAAAAACAATTAACAAAAACGTTTCCTCTTACCTTTCTGGGGTCGGATGATAAAAGACTGTGTTGCCCCCGTGACCAGTCGGCAATAGCCATCTATCAAGTCAGCCATGTTCTCTGCAATGGTTAAGGACGGTGCCGTCACTGTCAGAGGCTACAAGAGAGAGAGGGAAAAAATAGCACACTGAACAAAGAGGCCTTATGGCAGACACAAACATTTAGCGCAGCTGCTGAACTATTACATCAGAGAAGAGCATGCAAATGAGAAGCAGTAAAGAGAAAAAAGTACTCGGAAGGCTGAAAAAAATGGCCAGTTCTTATGCCTGAAAATCCTCCATCTGGAGGAACTCCCAAAGAGCACATAAAGGGTGTGAAAAGTGTGGCCATCGAGATTGGTGCCGATTCTAACAGAAGCATAATCATTTTGTTCAGGGAACAGAAGAACCATTCCGGGTATATGAGAGGAGAGGGCTTCTACGCGCGGATGCATCCATAGACTCTACACCAGGGGTGTCAAACTCAAGGCCCGGTGGCCGAATTCAGCCCACGGGGTACTTAGATCTGGCCCGCGGGGCTGCCCTGGAAACAGCGAAGGACCGGCCCACAGTGCCTCTGCCAGCGAAAATGGGTTCCCGAGCTCCGTTTTCAGCTGCCACAGCCTCCTGCACCCCTCTGCCAGTGAAAACAGAGCTTGCGAGCTCCGTTTTCACTGGCAGAGGGTTGCAGGAGGCCGTGGTATCCGAAAACGGAGCTCGGGAGCCTGTTTTCGCTGGCAGAGTGCTTGCGCCACCACAGGCGCCCCCGACACGAGTGACATCGAGCTGGCCATGCCCACCCTGACCACACACATCCAGCCCCCCCCCAAGGTCAAACACAACCCTGATGCAGCCCTCAATGAAATCGAGTTTGACACCCCTGCTCTACACATTCCGAAATTAATCTTAATGTATCCAACGAGTTACTAATTCCACTTTTTGTTCTTCCAGATATCAAAAATCACTCCAAGGTGGTTGACATCAAAGTTTAAAAGCAGCATTAAAAAAAAAAATCAAAGAGATGAAAGTAACGAATTCCAATGCCTTCTGAGACAGTTCAGTTTTCAGTAGCTTCCTAGGGCCAGAAATCCAGTCTTAGCTTATCCAGAGATGGACTGCCCTGTCACTACGTTCATATTTATTTGTCAGCTGGACTCTTATTCTGAAACGACACTGTACACTGATATGCAGTTCTCATGTGATACCTGTACTGCGCATGTGTTATATTTCCTTTGTTCTCTTTGTTCTTCACCATGTAGACACAGACTTAGATGTTCTTATTTTTGTTTTGCAAATACATTACTTTTATTCTTTCCTGGCCTCCGGTCTTATTCTTGAGGATTGAGAGCATGGAAACAAGATTCATTTTGCCTCTAATTATTTTTCTCCGCAACATGGTAGTAGAGGTCGATGGATCGAAACCCATCGAAACTACCCCATAATACGGAGGTTGCAACTCAAACGCACTGCCTGCCCTGCCGCAGGCCTCTCATAGGCCTAGAACAGGGGTGGGAAACGATGGCCCTTTTATGACTTGTGGACTGCAACTCCCAGAATTCCTGAGCCAGCTATGGTTGGCTCAGGGATTCTGGGAGTTGAAGTCCACAAGTCATAAAGGGGTCATGGTTCCCCATCTCTGGCCTAGAGGAATGTCAAAGATGCTAACAGTTGGGTGGGGCTGCTTCTATGGGGGTTAGGCGATTCAAGTAATGTTAAGACTATATTGTTATATGGTTGTGAGGCAGTGATTAGAAATGCAGTATTGCACGCTAACTCTGCCCACAGCCTGGAGTTCAATTCTGATGGGCTCAAGGTTGACTCAGCCTTCCCTCCTTCCAAGGTGGATAAAATGAGGACCAAGATTCTTGAGGGCAATAGGCTGACTCTGTAAACCGCCTAGAGAGGGCAGTAAAGCACTGTAAAGCGGTATATAAGTGCTATTGCTATATTGTTTTAAACCACCACTTAGAATTGCAACCAAAGTACATTCCTCCCACACTGATGTCCACAAGGGTAAACCAGAATACAGGTAGTCCTCGACTTACGACCACAACTGAGTCCAACATTTCTCTTGCTGTTGTCGCCTGCCAGCAGCCAGCAGAGCTGGCGGCAGACTCGGACAGTGAGGAGGTTGGGGAGGAACATGGGCCAGTCCTGGAGTCTGGGGAAGGCTCTGATGAGTGCTCTGCGTTGGAGGCAGAGATGGGGCCAGGACCGTCCGACAGTTATCAGCTACCTTCAGAGTCGGAGATAAATGGGGCAGAAGAACAGCTGGAGCCTGTTCCCGATGTGCGCATGCGCAGAGCTGCCAGAAGAAGGGAACAATTAAGGAACAGAGGTCGACTCGGGAGTAAAGGCACAAGGGGACACTGAATGGCCCCTCCCATAGGGAATAAATAGGAGCAAAAGGGGAGTGGTGTTTGCAGGAGACAATTAGTTTGTTTATTAGTGTGAAGATTTGCTTATCTGAATTCGTGCCTCACAGAGACTCCTTGCCAAGTAATTCATTGTACAGCGTTGCGCCTGGAAGCTATCAGCCTGGCAACTATCCAAGGACTGATAAGGTCTGTGGTTGCAATTCACCCTTGAAAGACTGTTTGCCGGGACTTTGCTGGATGTGAATGCTAGGAATTCACATTAGCCAAATAAAAAGAAGTTTTTTGGGGACAAGGAGTCTATTTCATGATTTGGTGAAGCCTCGGTCAGAACACTTGCTAAGCAAGACAGTTGTTAAGTGAGTGTTGCCCCATTTTATGACCTTTCTTGCCACAGTTGTTAAGTGAATCACTGCAGTTGTTAAATTAGTTAACACGGTTGTTAAGTGCCTCTGGCTTCTCCACTGACTTTGCTTGTAGAAGGTCACAAAAGGCGATCACATGACCTCACAACTGTCCTGAATTAGTTGCCAAGCATCTGGAATTTTTTGATCACGTGACCAAGGGGATGCTGCAGTGGTCGTAAGTGTGAAAAACTGTCGTAAGTCACTTTTTTCAGTACTTTTGTAATTTCGAATGGTCACTAAATGAACGGTTATAAGCCGAGAGCTAGTCGTAACCAATGCCATGTTGGTCCTACAACTACCTCTGAATCCAGACTGAAATGGTTTTAGATAATTGGCTCGTTGACGATACCCATCATCTTTTTAACCATCTTTCCTAAAAATAAAATAAAAAAAAGGAAGGCGACTGTGCAACAGTTTTCTGAAAGTATTGGGTCCAACCATGTCTTCTTGAAGAGATGTGCATTGCCTTTTTTTCAGGCTGGCAAAAATTCCCCTGTAATACTTTCTTCTCCTTTTGATGGACTCCAAGGTATATTATAGGACAGTGTTGGCGAAGATTTTCGGCACAGAGTGCCAAAATGGTAGCGCACGCACACACGCGCAGGGGAGCACCAAAAACTGGAAGAGCAGCTCCCCAGCGCGCATGTGCGGGAGTACAGTAAACCAGAAGAGCAGTTCCCCAGCGCACATGCGCGCGCCGGGGAGCTGAGCTTCCGGTTTCCGGCATGTACATGCGCACCAGTCACCTGGTTTTCTGGTTTCTGGCGCGCATGCGCACGTGAAGACCAGCTGGTCGGCGCGGAAAACCGGAAGAGCAACGGGCAACGGCTGGCGTGCCCAGAGAGATGGCCCTGTGTGCCACTTCCGGCACGCGTGCCATAGGTTCGCCATCACTGCTATAGGATATTCCAACAATGTTCATGTGGTAAAAGACATTAAGAAATGGTCTTTTAGTCTTGGCAAACTTGATTGGTTGCTGTTATTGTAAACTAACAAGAAGCCCACCAACTGCTCTTATGGGGAGAATCTGAGAAAAGGACCGAGGAAGGGATGTAAAGTCAATTTCAGAGATTTCCAAACATAAAAAGTAATAATAAAAAGCTTATGGCAGCAACTAAGGAGATGGCAGCCTTAAATGAAGGATAGCTTTTCCCAGACTGTTCCATAAATGCTGTAGAAGCAAAATCCTCCAAATCAGAAATATACACCCATGTTTTAAACAATATCACAGCCTGGTTCTCAAATATCATTCTTTTCTACCTTTTCCCTGCCATTTTTATTCACTTAATGATTATATCAGGCATAAAGCTACATTAGGCAAATTAACCTCCAAATTCCACTGTTTTCATTATACCGCTTCACAAATGCATGGCACAACATAAGAGAACAAGCCCATCAGGACTAGATTCAGCAGTCCATCTGTATTTAAAAGACACAGGCCACTCTTTTGAAGACAGCAAAGTCCACATTTTGGACAGAGAGGACCACTGGTTTGAAAGAGGGGTCAAAGAGGCCATCTATGTCATAATTGAACAGCCCTCTCTCAACAGAGGTGGAGGGATACGACATCGTCTATCTCCAGTCTACAACACAATCCTTTCAGCAGTTCCAAGAAGGCTCTACACCCATTTGCACCACTCAGGTGACTCTGAGAACACAGGTAAACCTCCAGGTGGCCTCAACAACTCTCTAAACCAGGGGTGTCAAACTGGATTTCTTCGAGGGCCGGATCAGCATTGTACTTCTCCTCCGTGGGCTGGGAGGACGGGACGGATGCCTCCTGCAGCACCCTGCCAGCCAAAATGGGGGCTGGTCATTTGCTGTTTCCAGGCCGGCCCCGCAGGCCAGATTTAAGCACCGCACGGGCCGGATTCGGCCTGCGGGCCTTGAGTTTGATACCCCTGCTCTAAAAGAATGCAAATGACCAGTTGTCTGCAAGGAGTATAAATCCTTCCATTCCCCACCATCCAGTCAGAGCTGAAGAAGCTTCTTGGATGAGAAGCGAAATGTCTTCAAAAGAACCGACAAAAAAATCCAGTTGCCTCTTGAAAAAAAACACTTTTGGGACAACCATGACCCGGTTGACTGAGAATCTCCATAGACGTTTTCATTATAGTTACCAAATTGGTCTTTGTTAACCACACACTTCCAAGCAGTGTCTGTGAAAAATAATGTACTGACAAGTACCCAAAAGGGACGATCCTGTTTTAAATTCCATACATCATCATGGACGATTGTAAAAATAATAGCACCAATGGTCAGTAGAGGTATGTAATCCGTTAATCCTGACAGGAATGTGGTAACTTCTATGGTTCATGATCCTATTCTCCAGTAAATGTAAAACCTTAACAGGAAATTATTATATAGCATCTTTCATAAAGACCAGAAACATTTTTGTCTCTGGATAAAGAAGTCCCTGAGATTATTCTCTTATACAAGAAGTTAATTTATTTATATCTGTTAAGGAATTGTGCAGAGTAACCTCTGGGCCCTGAAGGTTTGCACAGTTCACCGTAATGTTGCAGTAGATATGAGTAATGATTCAGTCAATACACAGATACGTTAAGTGTATAAAAGTAGTTTACTTAAAGAGATAGCACAGTCCAAATAACAGTCCGAATCATACACGTTCTATCAGTCAGTATTCAGAAGTACAGCAGTCTTCTTACCAGCCTTTCTTTGTCTTTATCAGCAAACAAAGATTCTCTACTACGGTATCACAGATAGCTAGCTACACACAGAGCTTAATTGCAGACACGAAGTCACTCAGCAATGAATCAGCAAAAGAGAGAGAGCTAACCATGTTCTCTAGCTCCCTCTTATGGCCGTTACTGCCAGTCAGAATGCACCAATGCATTTAAAGCAATATTACATATATACATTAAACAGAGATTTGTGGCTTGTTTATATTAACCAACCCAACCGTTTGGACAGAGTCCTAACAATATCCTATGCTTTTATAATATGAAATGGGGACATCCACACCTACCTTTATTCATAAAACATGCAGAAGGAATTTGTTTGCTCTTCCTGCCTGCCTGGAAGAAACATCAACTGACTTACCTCTGGTGCTCCGGCAATTTTCATCTGTATCATTCCTTTTCTGTCCTTGTCTTCATTAATTGAATACTGAATGGTCTGTACTTGATGGAAATCTGCCAGATGGGTAGGCTAGAGAAAAATAGAAGGAAAATATAAGGAGGAAGAATCGGTGTAGATACAAATGCTATCAGATACAAAATACAGGATGCGCAAATAAATTCTATTTTTCTGGGCATTCCGGTACTTTAATACCTTCCATGGTTATTCATGCCCTATGTCCATCTTACGTACTACTGAAGGGGCAAAAGAAACAATTAATAGTTGGCAATAGTTTGCCTGATCAGACTGCTGTTTAGTCATAGTAATATTGGCCAAGATCACATGAAAACTGACTGTAAACCTACACGGGAATACAAATAATGCATTTTGGGGATTTGATCAGCTTCCAATATATAAAATACCTTAATGGTAAAGGTAAAGGCTTCCCCTGTCCAGTCGTGTCCGACTCTAAGGGGCGGTGCTCATCACCATTTCTTGGCTGAGGGAGCCAGCATTGTCCGAAGACATTTTCCATGGTCATGCGGCAAGCATGGTTATATGCCAAAGGCACACAGAATGCTGTACCTTTCGAGCTATGTGGTACCTATTTACCTACTAGCATTTTCATGCTTCGAGCTGCATGGTACCTATTTATCTAGTTGCATTTTTATGCTTTCGAGCTGCTAAGTAAGCCGGAGCTGGGGCAAGTAATGGGAGCTCACCCTGGTGCCCAGAGCTCAGGTTTCAAACCCAGGCTATCCGCTTTCCAGCTGACAAGCTCAGGGTCTTTAACTGCTGAGCCATCACAGTTAATCTACCGTATTTTTCGGAGTATAAGACGCACCTTTTTACTCCCAAAACGAGGGTGAAAACTTGGGTGCGTCTTATACACCGAATGTAGCCCCACCCAGCCACCCCCACCCTTTGGCCTCTGCCCCCCAAAAATTTACCTCCTTGCAGCAAACAGTGCAGAGCCTGGATCACAAGCAATTGATTATCGGCCTCCCGACCATCAGCTGAGAGGCTGCAGGCAGGCCTCTCAGCCAATGAAAGTGAAACTAGAACTGCAAGGAGGCAACTTGCTGGGAGGCAGAGGCAGCATTTTATTTTTTTGTACAAATCACTGCTGAAACGGGATGCAAGGAGGTAAGTCAATAACTATAAATGTCTATAGAATGTTCAAATTATTAGACTTATTTTTTAAAGACTGCTTTATTATTGTTCTAGACAACTTAACAAAATGAAGAAGCTTTTTAAAATAAATGCTTGATCTGAAGAGGCCCAGTGCTATTGTATCTTCTTTTAAATAGCAGAGAATAATGTATACTTCAAGAAAGCTACATCAATTTTAACAGCATCTGTACAAGTAATAATCTGAAATGTAACAGTGTCCTTTTTTATTATTAAAATAAGGCAGCTGAGTTAAACCCTGACTTAGTCATGTTTGGAGTAGATCTATTTAAATAATTGGTAGGAGTTAATGTGACTACATTTAAGAAAACTTTCTGGCATTAATATACTGCCATAATGTACATTTCTCCAATTCTTTGCCATTACTATGGGTCAGGCACACATGCACAGAAATACACAGCAAACAGTGTATATCATCTGTGCTGTTTGCTGTTTGCTGGGAGGCAAATTGCTGGGAGGCAGAGGCAGATTTTTTTCCCTTGTTTTCCTCCCCCAAAACTAAGGTGCGTCTTATACTCCGAAAAATACGGTAAATAATATGTTACCAACCCCCGCCCCCATAAAATAAAAATCCAACCTCTCAAACAAGATGAAAAAGAATATACTGAAAATGCAAAAATGCATTAACCGTAAAACAAGTGACAGTAAATTAGAAGTAAATCTAAAAACCATACTGAATGAGTAACGCACATGAATTGAAGAAGAAAAAGCAGTATCAACTAAAGTACTGCTTCTTTTCTGGACTTAGGTTTTATTCACAGGTTTCTTTGTATCCTGATTAAACAAAACTTCCTTAAAAACACTGGACTGGTTTCCACACAAAGTAATGGCAAATATGAAAGTCTGCTTAGATATGAAGACATCATATCCCATGGTAGGACTTACATTGGAGCCTTTGTCTGTAAGGTAGCTGATTCCTTCTTCTGGACCGATGGCCAATTCCACTGAAATAATCCAGCTGGACTTTTATGGTTAATATGGAAAAGAAGCAGTGAACATTTGGAAAGAAAATGTTTGAACACTGAATAAAGATCTTTATTATCACTCAATGAAACAAATTGATACTAGACTAATAAATTACATTTCAAACACTGGATAAACCTTAATAGAGTACACTTAAGTTAACCTTTCACAAGAGAGTGAAGACCTGATTTCCCATACATTTGGGCCAGAAGCTATGATGATGATGATGATGTGTTTTTCAGTCACTAGGATTCTTGCTTCAACCTTGGGCAAAATGGGTTATATGTTGTGGTTTGTATTTTAATCTTGTAACCCACCCAGATCCACTACTGTAAGATGGGCAGCAATATAAATAATTTAAATAAAATAAATATTCCTGAGCTATAACTCCCAACATCCCGTGGGAGTTGGGCAGCATACAAATTTAATAAATTTAATAAATAATAATAATAATAATATCTTGAGGAGCTACCCCATTTTAAAAGCAGAAGGCACAAATGCTTCAATGGTCATTGCAACACATGTGCCACACATGGGCTTGACCATAGCACATTTTTTTCAAAATTAAATCATTTCCCCAATCCCTCTAATAGGGAGCAGAAACACAACAGGTGAGACGTAGTTACCTATTTTCCACTACTATCGCTCTAGCTAGCCTTTAAATTGCATTTAAACTCACTATGACCAGGGGTGGGTTCCAACTTACCTCGCTGCCGGTTTGCTCCCTCCCGTGCCGCATGAGCGCACGCACACGCGCATGCGCAGTAACAAAAAATCCCCCTCCAAAAAAAAACAAAGCCGAAAAAAAGATGGTGACCGCATGCACAGTGCCGGAAGTTGGCTTCTGCGCATGCTCAGAAGGAAATAAAAAATAAAAAAAATTCCCCCCAAAAAAGCAAAAAAAAAAAAATGCAAAAAAAATGCAAAAAAAAAAGATGGCGGCCCCCACGGACCAGCACCGACTGATCCGGTTTGGTGACGTCATCGTGACATCACCAGCGGGTCGCTACCGGTTCGGGCGAACTGGTCCGAACCGGGAGGAACCCACCCCTGACTATGACCATTTTAAAATAATTCCACATCTCCATAACCTTGCAATTCTTTAACCTAGTTAGCAGTTCCTAAACTCCCGATCCGTCAGAAATGTAAAAGAATGAAACAATTTAAAAATAAATAGTACACACATCATCTGCAGATAAAGAAAATTTAGTAGCATCTTAAACAAAGATCCAGCCCATCTGTCTTCTGTCTAGATAAGCTAACAATAAAGGGCTAAACTCAACATTAACTATTAGAATTATTCTATACCATGTCCCAGTAGTTGAAAGCAACATACTTACTCCAAGGGCACACTTGAAGCATTCCTTATCGAATCGGTATACTGGTGAGAGAATCTCAAAGAATTTCAAAATACTTTCTTCTCTATTGAGGTTGGCAAATTGTCGAAACGTTTGCTGTATCATTTTTCGAAGATTTTTGGCCTTCATAATGAAATAGTCAGGTGTTAGTATGCATCACATCCAAGCCACATAGTACCAACATGGTTCCACCTAGCCTAGGAACTAATAGAAAGCACTGGATACAATACCACATATCTTTAGTTCCATTTTTGAGATTTTAAGTCGTTAGAAAAAGAACCTCTCATTTTTGAGAAATGTCATATACATGGATGAATCAAAATACATACTTGGGAGATAGCCAAAAATAGAATGATCAAAACTCAGGGTCCAATAATTTCTAATGTATGAGCTGAATGCAACATTACCTTTACTGAATCCAGTAAACTCTTTGGAAAAAATCTTCTCAAACCGACATCTTTCCTGAAATAAGCAAAGCAAAAATAAGTAATGCATGAAAAATATTGTGCATTTTAATCATGTGAAATAATACCGTTTCCCCCAAAATAAGACATCCCCTGATAATAAGCCCAATCGGGCTTTTGAGTGCATGGCAATAAGGCCAAGCGCTTATTTCAGGGTTAAAAAAAAATAAGACAGGGTCTTATTTTCGGGGAAACATGGTAATACACTATATTTTAGAAGAATTGTTGTGTTAGAATATAAATACAGATGCCAATATTCAATCGAATTCATTTTTTTAAAAAACATTGATATTCCCACTAAACTTTGAGTGTGCTCTGCCTTCCCAGCTCATCTCTCAGATCTTCAACCAGCCCTTCTCTAATCAGGGCCAAGTCATTCCATCCTTACATCTCTTACAAGTAATATAAAATCCAAAATATATGTCCTTATTCTCTCCTGTCCCGATTTAACGTTCTGGATCACCTGATTAGTGGTGATTCTTTGTACTAGACCAGTGATGGCTAACCTTTTTCTCGTCGCGTGCCGAAAGCACATTTGCCGGCACCCATAATGCAATGCGTGCGTGACACACCCCTCGCGCTCTCCCCCCGCGCATGTGTGCGCGACTAGGGGTGGGATTCAAAAATCCGGAACTTCCGGGAGGCCCGTTTTTCACCCTCCCCAGGCTCCAGAGGCTTTCCTCGAGCCTCTGGGAGGGCAAAAACAGCCTTCCCCCGGGCTCCAGAGGCCCTCCGGAGGCCGGAAACGGGCCTGTTTCTGGACTTCCGGGAGACTCGTTTTTCGCCCTCCCCAGGCTCCGGAGGCTCCCCACGCATGCGTGCGCGACCCCCCTCCGCATGCACGCACATCTCCCGCATGCGCCCTGCCCTCTGCGCATGTGCGGCAGATACCCGAAAATCAGCTGGCCGGTGGGAGGCACGCGCGCATGTGCGGTGGAGCTGAGCTGGGCGATGGCTCGCGTGCCCGCAGAGGGCTCTGCGTGCCACCTGTGGCACACGTGCCATAGGTTCGCCATCACGGTACTAGACCCACAAAGGATCCCTTGAAGTTATAAATGCAGTCATGATGTATAATGATTTCCTGCTTTCCACAAAAGCTTTAGCAATGAACCCCTTTAAATTCCAGGGAACCTTGTGATGGTACCAATTCATTAAAGCCAATGAAAAGAAAACCACTCTTTAATGGCCATAGCAAAACAAGTCCTTTTCATGGGACTGGATGCAAAGCTCCTCAAGACCTTTGGTGGAATGTGGTTAGAATTGTATTCTGCAGCCCATGCCAATGGCTTTTTAAGCCCACGCTGGGCAGTCTGTTCTGCTAACCGCATTCTAGGTTAGGACAGGGAGGGCAGGATTAGAGAGACAAAGCCATAGACTGTAAATTTCCAGGAGCTAATCAATAATTAAACACTCGGCATAATTTAGTCCCATGACTGATTTAATCACATACCGAGAAACCATTTTGTAAAAAGGGCTTCTAACCAGCTGATCCCACAAGTATTAACAGAATGCAGATGACACCCCGCCCCCCAAAAAGGATGATTCTGTGTATCACCAGAGTCAGCCTATGAATCACCCAATTTGTCTTGGTCAGGCCAGAATCAATGAGCTCTTATTTCCTCAATAAGCTCAGAGGTCAAAAATTTACTGGGTTTTACAAATTCTCACCTTAATTAGAACAATAATGGCAACCTTTGAATTCTTACTTCTAAGAGCAACAATTGTGTTCCTTCCAATGGAAAGAATTCCTGACAAAAATGCAACCACATACTTACTCTAAGACTTCATAGTTTGACTTCTTATCCAATGCGTTGCCTCTCATTTCGCAGTATGATCTCCTGAATTTATAAAAAAAAAGGGCAGTGCTCTTAAATGCTAAGCCGAACTGTCTTGATTTCAAATCAGACGTTAATTATACTTCAGCTTTTGGCTTTTATCTGTTATTTCTGAAAGCTGCCTTGAGGGCTTATATAATCAGAAAGGTGGGGTAAAATTTGATTTATTTACTTACTTACCTAGGAAATTCCAAACTAAATCACAGATGAGTGGGAACACTCAGAAACATGCCTAATAAGAGCCCCATGTTGTTGGACTAAACATACAGGAAGTTTTTAAAACTTTATGCAGATTTCTGAAAGTCAAACTGGAGATGTATTTCACATCCCAGTGACTGAAGAAAATTTTTCAAAAGTATAACATCTAAAATTATAGCCGTAATACATGTAGATATATATAAAACCCAGAATAAATTCCGTTCCTCTCTTGTGATGTCAGATTATGGATATCCACTCTAATGTTTTTAAAGTGATGGGTGATGGGTAATGAGTGATGTGATGGACCTGTCAGGCAGAAATCTGAAAGGACACAGGGATGCAGATGTCACTTAATTGATATATTTTAGGTGATATGAAATATTCATTATGGAAAAGAAGTGAAAATGGTGGCCCTATACTCTTAAAGTTACAGTCCCTAATTATGCTGAGTTCTGTTGTAGTAAATCTCATTTACAATTTATACTTCCCACTAAACTAGTTCTGACCAGGTATAAAGGATTTTTGTTCCTGGAGCTTATTTCTTCCAATTCTTTCATTCTACTGTTCCTCTGACCAGGCAGCCAAGCTCTGTTCTAGCTCTGGCAGAAAAGGTCCTTCTAAAGTGCTCCAGAACTTCTGGGAATAACTGACTGAAGGGTTTTAAGACATCAAATTTCGGGTTATCAGCTACAGTCTTCCCTAGACCCTTATCTGTATAACCTTTTACATTTTTAATTCTAATAATTCCCACCACTATTCAGTAGTTGTTAGTATTCTTGGAAAGCACCATTATTCTGAGACTTTAACTCCAATTCCGCCTCTCCTTGCTATCCTATTTTTTCTGTTGCTTGGCTTACTCCTAAATTCATAGGAATTGCTGCTTTCCTAACCTTACTGTACAAGACAGATGAAAAATTAACATAATGGTGTAAACTGCAAGATAATGAACAATGAAAATATGCCTTAGGGATTCTAAAATTTGCTCTCGCACTATATGTGAACTTACTAACGTCTCCTAAAATGGACACCTAACATCAAAAACGTCATCAAAAAAGCACAACAAAGAATGTTCTTTCTGCGCCAACTCAGGAAGCTCAAACTGCCCAAGGAGCTGCTGATACAGTTCTAGAGAGGAATTATTGAGTCTGTCATCTGCACCTCTATAACTGTCTGGTTTGGTTCTGCAACCCAACAAGACAGACACAGACTTCAGAGGATAATCAGAACTGCAGAAAAAACAATTACTGCCAACCTGCCTTCCATTGAGGACCTGTATACTGCACGAGTCAAAAAGAGGGCCGTGAAAATATTCACTGACCCCTCGCCTAAACTCTGCTAAACAAACAATTCCCTCAACACTGTCAAACTATTCACTAAGTCTGCATTACTATTACTATTAGTCTTCTCATCGTTCCCATCACCCATCTCCTCCCACTTATGACTGTATGACTGTAACTTGTTGCTTGTATCCTTATGATTTATATTAATATGGATTGTTTCCTGATTGCTTATTTGTACCCTATGACAATCATTAAGTGTTGTACCTCATGATTCTTGACGAATGTATCTTATCTTTTTATGTACACTGAGAGCATATGCACCAAAGACAAATTCCTTGTGTGTCCAATCACACTTGGCCAATAAAGAATTCTATTCTATTCTATTCTTTTTTATGCTTTTGTTTATTTAGATTTGAAAGTTGGGAATATGTTACCTAAATCCTTAAGTTCTACTCATCACTGAAGAGTGATGTGTGTAAGGTTTTAAAACTGGTAAAAAATGTTAATAGCTCCTGTTGTCTAGAGCCCTCAATCCAGCGGTGAAATCTACTTACCTTCCCTAACGGTACGGAAGTGCGCGCGCGCTCCCATCGCACATGCTTTTTCACACTCTGCGCATGCGCAGAACGCTTTGCGCATGCGCAGAGGGTTAAAAAAAGAAAATGGCGACGTCTGGGCAGGTGGGCGGAGCCTCGCACTGCCGCCGCTACCAGTTCTCTGAACCACCGGTGGCCGCCGCTACCGGTACACCCAGACAAGGCCGAACCGGTAGCATTTCACCCCTGCCTCAATCTGAACTTTCCTCCAACCCAACCAGGAAGTGAGATGCGTAAGATCCTTTACACAAAAGAAAATTGTTTTCCTATTAAGCTGTGGCCTTCCACATTCATAGCAAGAAAAATCTACAACTTGATAACTTTAGTAAGTCACTGCACAGTACTAGGGACACAAAATCTCTTTTGCTCAATTTAAGCCTGGAAAGATGATAGAAAAAGCTATGAAGTTCAAAAATCTCCCCTTTTTAGGAAACAGTTCCAAGTCAGAGACGATTGACGGATTTTTCTTAGGTTCAGAGAAGTTCTATTTCTTGCAATAAGCAATTTCAAATGTTCTTGAACTTGCTTTTCTTAGTCTTTTGCTCTGCAAAACGATTTCTTTAAACAATTATGAAACATTGGGCCGGAAGTTACTACAGGAGGTAGAAACAAATTATTAAAGATTAGCCAGAATTTTTCCATTCACAAATTAGGGTTAACTCACAATATTAGTGTAATAAACGTGGCTGTTTTAACGTTACTTTCTAACTTGCAAATAACTGCTTTGCTAAAAAGTTATTTAATTGTAGGTTTGAATGGAACAGATATAGCATAACATTACGTTTCATAAAACCATCCAAATTTTAAAATTCTGCTGTTTATGCCACAATAAGTTTTGAAGTTTCTGCTTGAACACACTGATTAGGATATTAAGATTAAAGTTCAGTTATTCTATTTAGTAATAAATGTTTAAAAGGTGATCTTACCGGATTTCAAGGCAACCTAGCTTCAAGGCAATTTCCTGGTCCACCTGATCTGCTATCTCTAGCATATAGTCATTTTTCACCTAGAGCAAAGCAAGCAGGGATGGGTCATAAATACACGTCAACTACAAGAATTATTTCAAATACATTCAGAAGGTCAGACGCAATCATCCAACATTTTTCCAAGTAGATTACAATCTGTGCAGGATTCAGATCGTGTTCAAGCAATTCCTTCTGTGAAACTCCAAATTGTTGAGTTCAACTCAGCTGGAGTCTAACTCGGAGCAATTTTATCCATTGGGCGCCAAAAACAATCATCACAGCAACCTAGAAGATACATCCCTGGCCCTTCCTGGCCTAGTAGAAATTAGGTTTCCCCGAACTCAGAGAGCACAATAAGCAAAATAAGGGTGTGAAATAATCACAATTTCCTGGGGGGTGGGGGGTTGCTATAAGGTAAGCCCTAATAAAGCATCTTCTATCCAGATATGTTTGCTCCAGCGGCAGTGCAGCTGACTTCTGTTGCTTCATCCTCCATCCTCTGTAAATCAGGGGGAACTCCAGGGTCTGCGGGCAGTGAGAGTCCACCTCAGGATTTAGATCTGATCCCAATCAGATCTAAAGTCACTGCTGCTTCGTTCCAAGCATCCAACATCTCATGAACAACCGTGAACCAAGACGCAAGAACCACCACAAGCTCCCTTTGAAACCCAACTGGGTCCATTAAAATGCCTATGGAAGATCGCATGAGTAGGTCTAGCTCCCCTGTGGAGTGTGAGGATGTAGTAGTAAGCTCCAGAGGTCAACAGGAAGTAAGTAGGGAGTACTACTAGACAAGGGTTTATGATAATACCTTCCGATTCTGGATCACATTACCACTGCTCTGAAACCTAGGTATGTGCAATCCTCCCATCCACCCCCACAGTAAGCTGAGTCACCATGGCAGCCATGAATTTCTACACTGCCTTCAAGTCCATACCCAGGGAAAGTGAATTGAAGCCCCCCAGAACTATAAGCCTGGAGACCTTCACCATCAACCCAAATATGGCATTAAACAGAAGTGGCAGGGAAGCTGAAGGAAGCTACTACACAAAAGTGAGGTTTGTACAGTAACAGGAATCCCAATTAAGCTCTTAAAACCCAAATCTCACAAGTAGGGACTCACATTCACTCACACCTGTGAGGCAGCACCCTAACAATCCTCAGTCTCCAGAACAATGGCACGCCACTACTAGAGTGGTGGCTGGCACCCAATCTGAAACTTTCTGGGCACCCACCCATCATGTGCCCAACCAGGTCTAAGCAGCACATGCCAGGGCAGCCTCTCTCATCCACAATTAAGTTTTGAAAATTGAATTTTCAAGAAGAGATCGAACAGTCATTTGTCCAGAATGGTATAGGGTCTCTTGCTTGAGCAAAGACTTGGACTAGAACAGTGGTTCTCAACCTTTTCTTCATCACGGATGCCCTTGAAAGAGCTTTTGTGGCCACGGAGTGTGACCACGGACCACCAAGAATTAACTCAAGATTTAAAACATAACATTTCTTCAAGCCTTCGTGTACTCCCTGTGACAACATCGCAGCCCCCCAGGGGCCCGTGGACCACAGGTTAAAAACCACTGGATTAGAAGACCTCCAACATCCCTTCCAACCCGTTCTATGTTCTAAATTTTGAGCTGAGCTTCATGAAAGAGTGACCAGGTATATCAAACCCTGTTTCAAGAACTGGATATGAGATGTTTAAAAACATACATGGTATTATTCGATTCTAAACCAGTAACATTCAGAAATATTCTAATTTAGCCGGATCTAATTTCTAAAGTCATGCAAATCTGCAGCCACGTCTAAATATTCATTATGAGAAGCACCCCTTGAAATTCTGAAAGGGCTACAGCTGCAAAGCCTACTATCTACAAAATGCGATGCTTTTACACGTTTAACCTTTTTTCATCAACGAAGAGTCCTCGTAATATTTTAAGTAGTCATTTCCTTAAATATCACACCCCTTGCATTGGATTGATGATAGGAGTAAAATTTGTAGATTTCAATCATTCAAAAAGCAAGCTAATCCAATTTCACACCTTCTCCTGAATGGCTGCAAATTTATTGTTCTATGAAGTCACCATAAATTCTGAGACACAGAGTGTAGAAAGTTATTCACCACATTTCTCCCTCGGCCTTTCCCCCCAGCTTCGTGATGAGATGACTAATTGAAAAAAATACACGTGCCTCCGATAAAACCAACCAACGCTGCTTTTCTTCATGGCACTTTCAAAATATTATTTGTCTTACAGTAGTAACAATCGACCATCTGCCTTCGGCTGCTTCATCAACAAGGTCACAGTTTTCACATTAAGACAAGCTGATCTTTGACATTTTTCCCTAATTACAGGCGTCACACAATAGTAAGGATGTTAATGACTAGGGACGGGAATTGATTGCTGACAGGCACTGTGCAACGCAAAATGACTTTAAAATTATCCTTTCCCCCCTCGGAGAAATCCCAGCTGTCTCTGTTCTCCCACTCCTCAAGTTGTTGTCAAACTCGGAATGCCACATGGGAGGAGCAGATAAGAGACACCTTCAGAATCTTCAGATCTGTATCATTCCCAGAAGCACAAATGAAGGCAAATATACGTGTCCCAGGATAATAATGCGAATTTGGGTCGGTCACCGGGACCAGAGATTTACTCTTCCGAGGTTTCCGACTCATGCTGGAGCTCATCTTCCATTATGCAGCAACTAAGATTGTTGGCCGTGCAGGTACAAAAACAGCCAGGGAAATGATTGAAGGCTGGGAAACGGGCGCCTTGTCAGTTAATAGGGGTGCTGATTTACCCCCAGCCTATCAAATACTTAGGAGCCGAGGGCTTGGCAGCACAAGGAAATGACAGCCAATCGCCAGCCATCAACACACCAATCAGCCAATAGGAAGGCACCATGTAAACACGACTCCTAGAATAGCCCAAAGCACTTATTTCAGTAGAGAGATGTTCCCTGAGGATGGGCTCCAGCATGAGTCGGAAAGATCGGAAGAGTAAATCTCTGGTTCCGGTGACCGACCCAAATTCGATTTCACATTCCTATAAGCCACCAATATGATTCTTACCATTTTCTCACCTTTTCCTGTATGTTTACCTCAAGAAAGAAAATCATATACAGCTAATCCTTGACTTAAATTTATTTAGTGACCGTTCGACATTACAACGGCACTGAAAAAAGTGACTTATGACCACTTTTCACAGTTGTGACCATTGCAGCATCCCCGTGGTCATAGACTCAAAATTCGGACGCTTGGCAACTGGCTCATATTTATGACAGTTGCAGTGTCCTGGGGTCATGTGATCAACTTTTGTGATCCTTTTGACCAGCAAAGTCAATGAGGACGCCAGGTTCACTTTACAGCCATGTTACTAACTTAACAACTGCATCGATTCACTTAACAACCGTGGCAAGAAAAGTCATAAAATGGGGCAAAACTCACTTAACAACCGTCTTGTTTAGCCACAGAAATTTTGGGCTCAGTTGTGGTTGTAAGTCGAGGACTACCTGTGTAAGCTTTGTGGATCTAAGAGATGACGCTAATACATTTATAAAATGATGTTTTATTTATAGTTTTGTATGCCACCCTTTAAAGCAATCTTCTAAGGGACCTTGGCCATATAGGTAGTCCTCAACTTACACCTACATTTGAGCCCAAAAGTTTCATTGCTAAGCAAGGCAATGTGAGTTGCACCCAATTTTACCACCTTTCTTGCCACGGTTGTTAAGTGAACACTGCAATTGTTAAGTGAACTGTGCAGATGTTAAATAAATCCAATTTGCTCCATTGACTTTGCTTGTCAGAAGCTGCCTGGGAAAGTCACCAATGGTGATTTCGTGACCGTTGTAAATACAAGCCAGTTGTTAAGCACCCAAATTTTGATCATGCAATGGCGGGGATGCTGTATAACAGGGGTGTCAAACTCGCAGCCCACAGGCCGGATGCGTCACATGCTGGCCACTCCCACCCCCGGTTTAGCGAAGGGGAAAAAAGTCACGATACGTCACGTGACAACGTGATGCCGTGAGTTTGACACCCCTGCTATACAAGGACCAGCTAAGTCACTTGATTTTTAGTGCCATTGTAACTTCCAACCATCACTAAATGAATCATTAAAAAGTAAGCATATCTACAACTGTAAGAAAAGGTGCTTGAAAATTGATTTCTCAAGCAATCCTCAAAACCGATTATCTATAAATCAATTAGACTCACAGCATTCCACTGCTCACTCCAAACTACAATTCACAGGATTTCATAGGAATTTCACAAGAGTTAAGAGTTGTATAAACTCAAGATAGGATTGTAACGCAAATATTCTTCTCAGCTGCTTAACGAATTCATATTTTGTTATAATGCTGCAGAAGTATGGATTGATAGTTCATAAAGCTTATCTCACCACTGTTTAAACATGTAAACCAGTTTATTTAACAATCATGACTTACCCTTAATGTTTCTTAAAGACAACGTATTTCTCCGATAGGGATTAAAACTCATCCCCTTATAAAAATACCTACAAAGCCGATCTTAAAACATTTGAATTGTTTTTTCTAATTTACAGGATTCGTGTGATTAAACCTACTTCTTTCTCCTTGTTCTCTTCTCCAAAAGCAAGAGAGAGAATATGGCCTTAGACAAGAAAGGACCTAAAATGAGAGCTGCATGACAGCTTTCTTTTACTCTGTTGTGCTGGTTAATTGAAGCAAACTGTGACCCAGATAGATTGGGGCTCAAATCCATAGCTAAGCAGCAGTCTAAAGATCATAATAGATTATCTAAGTTTAAATACTAGAACAAGTAAAAGAACAGTCTAAAAATCACAATAAATAAAATGCTAGAATAATCAAAAAACGGGTATGTACCATTCATCCATACAAAAAAAAATTAAAATAAAAAAAATAAAGTATTCCTCAAACTAGTAATAAAGTGGCACACAAAAAATATTTTAGAACTTTGTACAGCTGTTCATGCTTTGAAAATACTGTATTATCTTTGCTATCCATTAAATCAGGCAATTTTTTCCAGGTTTCCACACAAGACTCCGAAAAAGGTGTTAATGCTTAAAGAATTGGATCACAGAAAGCAGTGGTATCTTCCCCCCCCCCCACCCCACAGTTACAGAAAAATATTTTTTTTTAAATCAGATTAATAAGAATTTACTCCATATTTTGTCTGTACCGTATGTACTTTTCTTAACTATCCTGGCATTGTCAATTTAGTTTTGGATGTTTTGAATATTTGAATACCAATTCTCTTGTGCTGGTTAATGACCACAATAAAGTTAAGTAAGTTTTTTCCCCCTGAATTATTACTGAAGTTCTCACAGATTTAAAATTTACAACATTGCAACATCTGGGAAAAAATGAATAACATTACACAATAAATAAATTTGGAGAATTCACCCAAAGTTATCAAAGTTGAATTCTGGAAGAGTCTAAAATAATCAATCAGTTAATGCACTGAAATATCAAGCCTAACATCACTTTTTCCTTAAAAATTATTATTTCAAATAAAATGTTTTTACTAGAAGTATTATATGTTGGTACCATTCCTTACATAAATAAAATATATTTTCCATTCTTGAAAAATATTTTCAAAATCTATTACATTTTTTTTCTGTTTGCTTTTACCTGCTGGTATAAAAAATTTAACGTTGGCTTATCTTCAGTAAACTGGTTCAGAAATCCTTTCGGTAAGTATCGAATTCGCAATTCATATCTAGAGCAAAGGAAAAGAGAATTTAGTACCATTGCCTTTTAAATATTACAGCAACTATGCAATATTAAAAAACAGAAAACTGCTCTGTAATACCTTGTTAATAAAAACAAGATATTAATATTTCAGCTGATTTTCACACTTGGTATTTGCAACCGTATTTACAGTACAGATAGTCCTCAACTTACAACCACAATTGAGTCCAAAATTTCTGTTGCTAAGCAAGACAAAGTTGTTAAATGAGTTTTGCCCCATTTTATGACCTTTCTGGGTCACAATTGTTAAGTGAATCACTACAGTTATTCGGTTGTTAAGCCAATCTGGCTGCCCCATTGACTTTGCTTGTCAGAAAGTCGCAAAAGGGCATCAACACGGTTGTAAATGTGAACAATGGTCATAAGTCACTTTTTTCGGTGCTGCTGTAGCTTCGAGAGGTCACTAAACAAATGGTTGTAAGTTAAGGACAACTTGTACATGCCATAATGAACGATGGAAGAGAAAAATCATGTAAGAGTCCTAAAATTGACTGTAACTACACGAATTGCTTCAAGTTCCATCACAAGTGGCTTTCAAAGGCTTCCATTATTTTGAAGGCTCTTTGAGCCTTTTTACTTCATCTCTTTATGCCCCCTTTAGCACTAAATCGTTTCTGAAGATTAAGAGACTTTGGAACAACGTCTAATACCTCGTAAGAGATAGCCTCGGGAGGTATTCTGTTATTATTTTTCCTCTATGCAAAAGCCAACCAATCTGGTACAGGGGCCAAAGCAGCTTATGTAACTCAATAATAGAAGACCGGATTTCCCCCCCCCCCAAAGTGCTTTAAAAATCAATACAGGTATTTTGAGAGCAATGTGTTGACAAAACCAGAGCATCCTTGTGACAATCCTGCTAGTATAAAGGACTCACAAGGAACAGTCAGTAAACCGAGACATGCGACTGTGGGACGGAGTGACCGGAGCCATTAAATTTCCCATAATTAGCCCATCGCAACAATTAGCATTAGGATAAAAGCTCCCATTGGTGAATCTCCCAAATGCCAGTCCCAAATGGGGAGAAGGAAGGTTTTTCTCTCTCCTATCTACATCCACACCTGTCCTTTCTACTACTGGGAGTCCTCAACTTACAACCATTCATTTAGTGACTGTTCAAAGTTACAACGGCACTGAAAAAAGTGACATGACCATGTTTCATACGTACTTATAAGCTTTGGTAGCATCCCCATGATCATGCGATCAAAATTTAGATGCTTGGCAATTGGTTCATACTTATGACGACTGCTGTATCCTAAGGTCATGGGATCAGGGGTGGGTTCTAGTTTTCCTCGCTGCCGGTTCGCTCAGTGTCGTGCCGCGCGGGCGCGCGCGTGCTTCGCGCATGCGCAGTGCTTAAAAAAACAAAATGGCGGTACCATAGAACCGGTTCGGGGGCGTGGCAGACTGGGACGCTGCCGGTTCTAGCGACCCAGGCCACCAAGTTACTACCAGTTCTAAAGAACCGGTCCGAACCGGGAGGAACCCACCTCTGCATGGGATCACCTTTTTGACAAGCAAAGTCAGTGGGGAAGCCAGATTCACTTAACAACCAGGTCACTAACTTATCAAATGCAGTGATTCACTTAACAACCGTGGCTGGAAAGGTGGTAAAATGGGGCAAAACTCACTTAACAAATGTTTCACTTAACACCAGAAATTTTGGGCTTAACTGTGGTCGTAAGTCGAGGACTAGCTGTATTTCAGATCCTTACAGCAGAGTTTCTCCAACTCTCAAGAGCAGCCACTATCCAGATCAGTGGGAAACACCACCAGAACAACACCAAGGAAGAAGCACTATCCTTATCAAGCTACAAAGCCATCCCACCGAAGACTGGTAAGGCAAGCCACCACATATAAACAGACTTCAGTCCCCCTCACGCTTAGGTTACCTAGCATGGTAATGAAACACCTGCAGGGAAACAACCACATTCAGAAGAAACCAAGAACCCCCAGCTACTCATGTTCTCTCGTACTGGAACCATCTAGAGCAGGGGGTCTCCAACCTTGACAACTTTACGACTTGTGGACTTCAACTCCCAGAATTCCTCAGCCAGCATGCGCTGGCTGAGGAATTCTGGGAGTTGAAGTCCACAAGTCGTAAAGTTGCCAAGGTTGGAGACCCCTGGTCTAGAGCAAGGGTGCCCAATCGAAGACTTGTGGACTTCAACTCCCAGAATTCCCCAGCCAGTATGGCCGGCTGAGGAATTCTGGGAGATGAAGTCTTCAAGTTGCCACAGTTGGATGCTCCTGCTTTTGAGAGTCAGGAGCATATTTAAAAGGAATTGCAGATTCGAGAGGACTTGGCCACTGACGCCCAGTCACTAGGAGTAGTATGCCTGGATGGACCAACAGCTGACTGGTCCTGGAAGGTTAGAAATCTTTTCAGGGTTTGGCTTTGCACGTGCAGTTCTGATGATCATGGATTGCCGATCCTTATTTGTGCTCCCAACTCACTCATCTGGGGTTGTGGAGGTCGCACCGCCTGTGCTAAGGGCAACCCACTGGCCAATTATAAGGACATCCGGTCAGAGTCCTTCGGGAGTTGGGCGGCATATAAATTTTATAAAATAAATAAATAAATAAAATAAATAAATGTAAGGGTCAGAAGGATAGCTTTGCCTTTTTCTTCAAGGCTCAACAACAGAGGCATGTACGTGTGTATTGTGTATCTTGGGGTATGTAGGGTGCTCTCATTGTAGGGTGCTCACTATTGCAAGGCAATAGTGCGTTGGTCTAGTGGTGAGAGCCAACTTGGTCTAGTGGTTAAGGCACCGAGCTAGAAAGCGGGAGACGGTGAGTTCTAGCCAGCTGGGTGACTTTGGGCCAGTCACACTCTTTCAATCCAACTCATCTTACAAGATTGTAGTTGTGGGGAAAATAGGAGCAGGAAGGCGTATTAGATAAGTTCGCCGCCTTGAGTGTTTATAAAAATAATAAAAATGGTATAGAAATAATTATATGAATAGGTCTGGCAAAGTAGGAGGCAAAGGAAGACGCATATGGTTGTATAATAGGGAGGAAGAGGAGTGTTGGGTCTAGGGGAAAGTATCAAACCACTTGTCGTACACATCAGAAACATCTTACTACTGTGAATTGAAGGGGTTTTCGAAATAATAGCAAGGCATTAAAATATTGCGGTAAAATGGAGCTACCAAAAGCAACCAGCTTGTCTCTTCTGGTTTAGTTGTAAAGGAATTCACTCATTCAGTTTTTCCAATGATCAGTCACTGAGAAAGCCTTTCTTTGCAACCCAGTCAATGGCCTACAGAAGAGGCCTCAGAGAGGAATAACTTTGATCACAAGACACTACAGCTTTTCTTTCTATTAAGCTGGGGCTCGAGAGCTTCAGCGGGGAACCCTGATGTTCCTATATTTGTATTCTGGACCATAGTAGCAATTTTCCGTATCCATGTCATCCATTATTTATGATTTGTTATCCTTCAGAACTGTCCTTCCCTTAAGTCAGGATGTGTATGTCTATCAATTGCCAATTTCACTTTTAAAATAACTGTTGGGACACCCTAAATGCCAGAATGACGATTTATTACTTCAAACTGAGTTAGGACAAAGCATACGCCTTTGTGTAACACCTGCTAATAATGCCACAAAGATGTCCGTATGAGAAATGTGGCATACCTGTGTGTGCTTATGGGTCCATCTTGATTCTTGGCAACTCCCTGGACCGGCCCCTGAAATTTTCTTGGCAAGGTTTCAAAAGAGGTCTGCTATTGCCTGCTTCCTAGCCAGCTCAAGGTCACTCAAAGCCAGCTCAAAGTCACTCAGCTGGCTTTGCACTTCAGGTGGAACTAGAACTCGCAGTCTCCTGGTGATTGTCCCAAAGTCACCCAGCCAGCTTTCATGCCTAACGTGGGTCTAGAACTCACGGTCTCCTGGTGTTTA
>QLTV01002038.1:768632-805732 GCA_003457575.1 Thermophis baileyi
AAAGAAAGGAAGGCAGGAAGGAAGGAAGGAAGGAAGGAAGGAAGGGAGGAAGGAAGGAAGGAAGGAAGGAAAGAAAGAAGTAAGAAAGAAAGGAAGAAAGAAAGGAAGGAAGGAAGGAAGGAAGGAAGGAAGGAAGGAAGGAAGGAAGGAAGGAAGGAAGGAAGGAAGGAAGGAAGGAAGGAAGGAAGGAAGGAAGGAAGGAAGGACTTAACTCTACTGAAAATTTAGTGGCAGAAAAGTAGTTTAAGGGATCCATGTAGTAGGCTGACCATCCCTATAGTACCTCTCTGGTTTTACATGGAACTTAAAGCTAGCAGGGGTTGAGATAAGAGTTTCATGGGATAGCAATAGCAATAGCAATAGCACTTAGACTTATATACCGCTTCATAGTGCTTTACAGCCCTCTCTAAGCGGTTCACAGAGTCAGCATATTGCCCCCAACAATCTGGGTCCTCATTTTACCCACCTCGGAAGGATGGAAGGCTGAGTCAACCTTGAGCCGGTGAGATTTGAACCGCCAAACTGCAGCTAGCAGTCAGCTGAAGTAGCCTGCAGTGCTGCACTCTAACCACTGCGCCACCTCGGATAATAACAGCATATTGACTGCTGAGGTTCCCTGCTAGTAGTTTCCAAAGTAATTTCCAAACGCAATAGTGCAGAATATAAATGAAAACCTTGAAGAAAAGACACAAGGAGTGGGAGAATTGCAAGGTTGCAGGAGCCTAATTAATACTGCTTTAACTGTCAGTATATTGACTCATCGACTTTACATAATGCCTTAAGCGCCGTTCAAGAGAGGCATTGCAATTCTTTTCCATGAGGAAATTTCAGGAAAGTAGCTTCATCTGACTGAAGGTTAAGAAGAAAATGGATAGGCTGGATAATAGTTGCTGGATTAAAAAAAAACACAAATCTTTATAAAATGTGAAAATTCAGGGAGGAAAAGGTAGCATCAGACAAAACTCCTTGTGGGTCAGGAGTCTAATTCAAAAGATTTTTGAAGAAGCTCTGGGAACTTCTGCACTGCTTAATAACTGATTGAAAGACCTCCAGTCTTCTCTCCTCCAAAATGAAGGTGGTTCTGCAAAAATTATCTTGATTTTTTAAAACAATTTTAAAAAGAGAAGCTGCAGTCGAGTACAGAAATAAACCTTAGAAATAACAACACATTTTTTCCTTTGGTGACTAATTAAATTATCTTTGAAGGTATACCGGTACTAGGTCCCCCCCTGCCCACTTCTCATGAGCATTTCTGTTAAAATTAAGATCAAGCAAAGGACAAACGCCTCCAAGATAGTAAAGGTTCAAGATCCTTATTGCTTCTGTCACTGTTCCCACAGTCACCTTTACTGCAGTTAAGGGCAAGCTAGCTATAGCCCTTAGACTTATATACCGCTTCATAGTGCTTTGCTATGTTGCAATAACCCTGCCAAAAAGCTAAAATGTAATTTAGCAGTTTAACAGCCTACATAGGATTGTCCAAGATCACACATTGCAGCTTTCAGGAAATTTGAAATAACAAAAAAACAAAACAAAAAACCAGAATATCCTGAGGAATGAACAGTGATTATCATTACTATAAAAAGCATAATTTGGGCCAAATCTTAACTGTTCTCATTTGCACTATTTCAAGATGATTAACACAAGATATAATAAAAATCTGATCTTACTGAAATGTAGCTTTGTCTCTTATGAACGGTTTCCATAAATCGTATCTGGAGTTAAATGCATTTGTTGAAATATAATGAACTGCCTTTATTTGCTTCAGTCATAAACCTAACAGCATTTGAAGTCTACCTTTGCTTCCTTGTTTCGTTTACTGTCGCAATAGATAATTAGAAAATTGTAAGCAATTTTAACTATAAAACCCAAATCTGGGGGACCCAAGTCCCATGACTGGAGTGCACTGAGGACTAATCTGGGGGAGAGGGGAAAGAGCATGAAATTACTGCTTTACTAAGAAACTTCAAGACAGGAGTGCCCAACCTTGGCAACTTTAAGATCAGTGGACCAAGCCCCAGAATTCTCCAGCCAGAATTCTGGGACTTGGAAGTCCATTAGTGTTAAAGTTGCCAAGGTTGGACATCTCTGCACCAAGAGATGAACCTATCTAGATAGTATATATAGAATCCACCTTCCCTTAAGCTCTCAGATCAGAAAGATGTAGATGTTGCATTATGTTGTGCTAGCATACACGGGTTTTACATGATTTTTGGAGGCTTTTGGATTTTTGGAATTTCTCTATATTGACACAGTATATAGCCCAGTGATGGCGAACCTTTTTTGGTTCGCGTGCCAAAAGGGTGTGTGTGTGCATGTGCACTCGTGCCCACACCCATTCCCTCCCCCCGTGCATGCGCACAACCCCCCGCGCTGCCCCCTGCACATGCGCACAACCCACCCCCGCTGCCCCCGCGCATGCGCACAGGCCTCACTGAAGCCTGGGACGGCGAAAAACAGGCAAACTGGAAGTTCGGAAAAACGGACTTCCGGTTTGCCCGTTGGGCTGTTTTTCGCACTCCTCCCTGAAGCCTCCGGAGGGCAAAAACAGCCTTCCCCAAGGCCGAAAATCAGCTGGCCAGCGCGCGCATGCGCGCTGGAGCTGACATAGGGCAACGCCTCGTGTGCCCTCCGATATGGCTCCGCGAGCCACCTGTGGCACGCGTGCCATAGGTTCGCCATCACTGGTATAGCCTGTGTGAAGTTTTCAATTACATTGGCTCTCATAAGGCAGTACATGAACAATTTCATCCTTAATAGAAATAATCAAACGTACATAACCAGAGGTTATTCAGTGAGGTTCAAACCTTCTATTGCACGATGGCAGATCTATGACATGCATATCAAAGGTGACATGTCATGACAATTTGATGACAGACAGCATTCAACCAACACCCAACAACTATTTTAAAAAGCACACCCTGTCCTCGTGTGATTGTTGGAGGCTATGGAGTCTGCAAGAAAATGGGATGTGCTCTCACGCAGCCTCCAGAAGTCACACCGGAGGGCCGTGCTTTTGTGCAGCCTCCGGAGCCTCCAAAAATCACACAAGAACGAGGTGTGCTTTTTGCATGGTGTTTGGAGGCTGCAGAGGCTATGACAGAGCATTCTCCGAAGCGGCTTCAAGAACAAAATCCGCGTGCACCCGGGAGCATCCTCAGGTAGGCTGCAGGGCCCTGTCAACAGAAAGAGAACACTGCCTGAAGTGTTACTCCACATATGCCTGAGCAGGGGGTTGGACTAGAAGACCTCCAAGGTCCCTTCCAACTCTGTGATTCCATTCTATATGGCAGATCCTGGGGAGTGCTGGGCCGTGGAGGCAATTTTGTCTTGGGGAACAGTGCAGGGTGGCCTCTCCGAGTGGCAGCTGCGGCACAAGGACTGAAGTTGAGGCCCAAGCCTTTACTTCAGGCCCAGCCTCAGCACTGTCTCCAATGCTCATCTCTTGGAGCAGGAGTGTCCTCTCTTGGCAACTTTCAGACTTGTGATCTTCAACTCCCAGATTTGTTCAGAGTGGCCTAGTTAGAACAAGGAACAGAGGATAATAGAGTTGGAAGGGACCTTGGTTGGAGGTCTTCTAGTCGAAGCCCCTGCTCACGCAGGAAACCCTATAACATTTCAGATAAATGGTTGCCCAGTCTCATTTTGAAAGCCTCCAATGATGGAGCACCCCCAACTTCTGAAGGCAAGCTGTTCCATTGGTTGATTGCTCTCACCGTTAGAAACCTCTTAGTTCTAGGTTTTCTCTCCTTAATTAGTTTCCAACCATTGTTTCTTGTCTTGCCTTTTGGTACTTTGGAAAATATTTTGATCCCCTCGTCTTTGTAGGAGCCCCTCAAATATTGGAACAACGCTATCCTGTCTCCCCTAGTCCTTCTTTTTCATTAGACTAGACATACCCAATTCCTGTAACCGTTCTTTGTATGTTTAGTGTCCAACCCCCTAATCATTCTCGTTGCTCTTCTCTGCACTCTTTCCAGATTCTCAACATCTTTTTTTATATTGTTGGAGGAGAGATAAAGAATTGTTTCACTTTAGTTCCGGGGTGGTGGTGATATGATATGCCAGCAGAGACAAGCTAGCTGTTTTCTCAATTTTTGATAGAGTGAGCCCAAAGTTTGCCATCACTTCTCTATTGGGGGAGTTACCTACACCCTCAACAGGATTTGTTTTATCTTTCTACTAAAAGAGTTTTCGTCTCAAGTGAAGAGGCCTGAGTTGAACTCAACTCCCAGTAGGAGAAAAAAGTAGGCAGGGACGAAGCAGGGCTCCCAACAACAGAGGATTAATATAGGTTGAACAATGATAGTTCTAGTAGTCAACTACATTAACCTAATTTCGTTTATTTTCTTCAGAGCTACTCAAATTGTTCCCTGAGGAGCTGTCATCAACTTCTATTTTCAGGCTGTTCACACTCCCTGATATTATTTCTAATATCATTAACTGTTTCTTTGCCATCCCTTTATATTCCTTTATATTAGCTTTACTTCACAATTTATTTTGTCTAGAATTCTTTGAAGCTCAACATGCAAGGAAAAATTTATGGAGGTCCCACTTCCCCCTCCCCCCACTCATCCAAAAGGCTATCTCAATTTAGGAAGGGAAGGTCCCAAAACAAGCACCACTCATGTTCTATTTGAGACCAACAACTACAATTAAGAGCAGAGGTCTTCAAACTTGGCAACTTTAAGACTTGTGGACTTCAATTCTCCAGCTGGCTGGAGAATTCTGGGAGTTGAAGTCCACAAGTCTTAAAGTTGCCAAGTTTGAAGACCTCTGATTAAGAGCAATGCCCTGTGAATGTGAATGCATTTTTTCATTATTTTTCTCTTCTAACATCTAAAATGAAAATGTTTAAAGCTAGAATTTAGCAATCCATTAGACAAGCCTCTTGAAAAGGCTTAAACGCAAGGAGAAATCATTGTGTATGTCCCACTTGAGCTTTCAATTGTTGGTTTTTATTCAAATGTGGAGAGACCTGGCCCACAGAATCGGCAAGAGCTGGACTGAACAGGTAACATCATCATATCTACACACTCATCCTCTGCTACAAAGAAAATTTGTTTTTATAAACAAACTGATAAAAATGTAGGGATGACTACTGTACAGTTTAATTATTTCAGTGAGCATAAATTTAAATCCAAATCATCCCAAATTAATTGAAACATTTATGAAATGGCCAACCCCCCCCCCACACACACACACACAAACACAGAAAGCACAAGGCACATCCTCTTCAGACACAATGTTTTCTATCCTATTTGATATCCTGGTCATCTACCCATCCACTACCTTTTCCTATCATCTCATGTAGGAATGGTAATGCTAATAACTGCGTAATTTTCACATTTGCAGGGCAGTAAGTGGCTGCATTTAGACAGCAATGCAAATGGAAATAATAGAATAATTCCACAACTGCGGAAATTGCCATCTGCTGCCTACTGTAGTGATTCAATTTATTTCCAAGTTACTCAATGAGCTGCAGAAATAAATATTCAAGCCTGTTTCAAAAGGGCATCCTTGCATGTTCAATGAAAACATCATAGCCCTTAAGGGTCTTAAAAGTAGAGACTGTTATTGCAGATTCCACCATTTAAAGAGCTTCACCACGGTCAAGGTTAAGGGGGGGGATCTTAACAGCTCGTAATTAATAGTAGAAATAGAATATAAACCTTTGATTGCTGGGAGGAGAAGAGAAAAAAAAAACACAGCAGGGACAAAAGTACCTCTATCACGTCTGAGGCTCTACTACACCATACCAAAGAAACTGTTAATCCAGGATAGCAATTATGCCTTTAAAAAAAAATAAATCAAAACGCATCAGACGCTTTAAATAGAGGCTTGTGCTTCAGTTTACCTTATTTCTAATCTTGGATCTTCACTGTAAATACAAATGCAAGACAGGTCAGTAAGTTGCAGAAAAAGACACTCGTTTGCGGCAACGATCGTGCCAAGGAATTGTTGCTGACAAAACAAAAAACAAAAAACAAACCAACATATCCTGGCCCAGCTTGAAAGTTCTAAATTTGCAACGCTGTGTGTGCGTGCGTGCATTGTGTTGTACACAAATTCCCTTCTCTCATCTCTATGGGTGGTCTGTGTCTTCTTCCTCAGTCTCAAGGCCAGGAAGTTTGAGGGTTCTGTGCAGTATCTTACCTATTCTTACCAATATTTGGTATTACCAATATGAGACGCGGTGGCGCCGTGGTTAGAGTGCAGTACTGCAGGCTACTTCTGCTGATCACCGGCTGCCAGCAGTTTGGCAGATCGATTCTCACTGGCTCAAGGTTGATTCAGCCTTCCATCCTTCCGATGTTGGTAAAATGAGGACCCAGATTGTTGGGGGCAAGATGCTGATTCTGTAAACCGCTTAGAGAGGGCTGTAAAGCACTGTGAAGCGGTATATAAGTCGAAGTGCTATTGCTGTTGCTATTTGAGGGGCTGCCAGAGAGAGGAAGGGGGTCAAGCTGTTTTCCAAGGCACCCGAAGGCCAGACAAGGAATAATGGATGGAAACTGAACAAGGAGAGATTCAACCTGGAAATAAGGAGAAACTTTCTGACAGTGAGAACAATCAACCAATGGAACAGAGGTTGCCTTCGGAAGTTGTGGGAGCTTCATCACTGGAGGCTTTCAAGAAGAGATTGGACTGTCATTTGTCAGAAATGGTGTTGGGTCTCCTGCTTGGGTGGGGGGTTGAACTAGATGGCCTACAAGGTCCCTTCCACCTCTGTTAATCTGTATCTGTATCTGTATTCCTAGCCCTGCACTCTTCTAGACTAGTTGCTCCTGGGATCTGTTGGAGCCACTGCACCAACTTAAGAGGTGCAGCCCTGAGCAGTTCTACCACCAATTCTGATCACTTTGGCTTTCAATTTCCGTATCCATTCTAGGTCTTCCTTCAGGCCCTGGACCTTCCCCAGCTTCTCATAGTCCTTCTTCCTGGTGTTGGTATCACTTGGCACCACTGCATCTATCACCACTGTCTTCTGGTCTTTGTCCACTCCCACAATGTCTGGTTGGTTGCCCAGTGCAGGTAGTCCTCGACTTACAACAGTTCATTTAGTGACCATTCAAAGTTACATCGGCACTGCGAAAAGTGACTTATGACCATTTTTCACAGTTGCAACCTTTATGGCATCTCCATGATCGTGTGATCAAAATTCAGATGTTTGGCAACTGGTTCATACTTATGACGGTTGCAGTGTCCCGAGGTCATGTGATCACCTTTTTGAAAGCAAAGTCAATGGGGAAGCCACATTCACTTAACAACCAGGTTACTAACTTATCAACTGCAGTGATTCACTTAACAACTATGGGAAGAAAGGTCCCATAAAATGGAAGCAAAACCCACTTAACAAATGTCTCACTTAACAACAGAAATTTTGGGCTCAACTGTGGTCGTAAGTCGAGGACTACCTGTACTAACTTAACCTCGGCAGCGATTCACTTAACAAGTGTTGCAAGAAAGGTCGTAAAATGGGGCAAAACTCATTTTACAAATGTTTCACTTAGCAACATAAATTTTGGGCTGAATTGTGGTCGTAAGTCGAGGACTACCTGTACCTGCCTATTCATCATCTGGATCTGAAAGTCCCACGGGACCTTTGCCCTGTCATTCTCCATGATCTTCTATAGTAGAGGTCTTCAAACTTGGCAACTTTAAGTCTTGTGGACTTCAACTTCAGCATAGCTGGCTGGAGAATTCTGGGA
Organism: Thermophis baileyi; assembly: GCA_003457575.1. NCBI lineage: Eukaryota > Metazoa > Chordata > Lepidosauria > Squamata > Dipsadidae > Thermophis > Thermophis baileyi. Next base: position 776,345 of record QLTV01002038.1, read on the forward strand.
GTTGAAGTCCACAAGTCTTAAAGTTGCCAAGTTTGGGGACCCCTGTTCTATAGACTCTCCCATTAGGACTTGAGCGGGTCTCACCCATACACTGGGCAGATGTTCCTGTACACTGTGTGTGTGTGTGTGTGTGTGTGTGTGTGTGTGTGTGTGTGTACCCGCGTGCATAAGGCAAGCATGTACTAAGTGGAGGCTTCCCAGCTATAAATGAAATCTTCACTGCAATTCAAGGATGGTAACACAGCAAAACTCGGTGATTTAGAACTTGTATCTTCTCCTAAATCACCCAGCTTCTACTCTCTTTTCCAGCATTTTCCCCTCTGCAACAAAATGCTTGCCTTACGTTCATATACTTTCCTGTTGGTAATCACGGCATATTTACATTCTCTACATCCCTGCTTAAATAATTAGCCAATAATGGAATCTTGACAGTCTTTTTCTGGATCGTGTTTCATTGCAACACTCAACGGTGTGTACAAACAAACAAACAAAAACAAAAGGAAAAAGGAAACTGCAGTTGGTAAGAGAAGCTGAGCGCAGTTTAGCCCAAGGCATAAGCCAGATGTCTAACCCAGGTTTTGGGAGTGACATATGCCCTGGGCTGGTACCTCTGACTTTTAAGCAGATATTGCACACTATTCTATATTTGGCACACACATTATGTTGCCTATTACTTGATATTTGGTGTTTTCCACAACCAAGAATCTCAATTTCACACTTAACCTCTGTAATAAATTAAGCATTTTGTACAAGCCGGAATGCATATTACTTACTGTATTAAAATAAATCAAATGGTGACTGGCAGCTGTAACCAGTCGCATGCTAGGACCAATTCACACCTGAAATGGTAGGATGGCTGTTTTTGCCACTCTGCCTGATACTGGACAGTTGCAAGAAAGAAAAAACAGGTTATCTTAACCAGAGAATGGGAAGAGCAGAGCCTTTTAAAAAGTATATACTCCATCTTTCTGCCAATTAACTGAAGTCCAAGCAAAAATACAATTAAATTAAAAGTAAAAGGTATATATGTACACCAGCAGCAAAAACTGGATTTGTATTCCAAGTGCCAGACTGAATAAGAATATCCTTCCCTCCCAGGAACAATTTATTTATCCTTTGTTGTTGCCTGTATTTAGAATCATGGTAATTCTATTTCATTTTTTTCTCAAAATTAATACCGAGAGACAGTTTGGTCTAGTGGTTAAGGCACCAAGCTAAAAACCAGGAGACTGTGAGTTCTAGTCTTGCCTACAAACCGATTGGTCAATTCCTGTCGCAACCAATAGACCGTTAATCTGAAAAAAGCAGACTCTGCACACTTGCAAAATAAAACCTAGGATGAATGTTCTCAAATTCATTAAAGAGTTATGCCAACAATCCAATTGTTTTTTATATTACATATCAATATGTTCATTTTTAATTCTTTTTGATTTGTATCGAATATATTTCCTCCAATATGAAAGCAACTTACAGCATTACAATATGGCGAGATGGGTGGCAACAAAATTTAATAAATACAGTTTCCCTGAAAATAAGACCTAGCATGTTTTATGCATACACCTAATATAAGCCCTACCCCCAAAATAAGCCCCACTTAAGTGCCTGTGCAGCCAGTCGCCTGCCCACTCCATCTGGTTGCTCGCGGTGCCGCCGACATGAAATGAGGCAAGGCGTGGGGGTGGAGCTGCCCCACACGCCCCACACCGGCTTACCTCAGGGCCCCCGCAGCCAGGCCATCCACGACCCAACAACTGCCTCGCGGTGGCAGCACCAGTGACCATGTGCAGCAGGAACCCACGTGGCCACTGGCCCACTTCTTCTGATTGCTCGCAGCAGCAACTGAGCAGGAGACAAAGTGGCAAGGCAGGTGCCGCGGCCACGAGGCGAGACAGGTGTCAGCGCATGGGTGGCCTGGCTGTGGGGGCCCTGAGTTTAAGTCAGTGCTCTGTGTGGGGGGCAGCTCCATCCTCTCTGCCTTGCAGCGGTGGCACTGGCACGCCACGTGGCCTCCTGCCCCACCGCGAGCAACAGAAGTGGGCCTCCCGTACATGGGGGAAAAAATAAGACATTCCCCGTAAATAAGCGCTAGTGCTTATTTCGGAGCCCAAAAGAAAATAAGCCCCGGTCTTATTTTCGGGAAAACACGGGTAAATAAAATAAACATTAAGCAAAATAAAACAAAAAGTAGATTATCCTTGTTTTCTTCTACATGATGTTGTACCTTGATTTAAAATTCTGAGTCCAAGGCATAATTAGAACATAATAACAGAGTTGGAAGCAGCACTGGGCACGCCCCTTTGATTTCCTGCAATAAAGAGTGTGAGTGTGTGTGTGTGTGTAAATTAAATAATAAATTAAAAGGGATATAACCAGGTTGATACCAGAATCGTGTACATCAATTTATGTCCATTTGGGTTTACCAATGCTCACTATTAATTAGGATCAGCAACAGATATCAGAAACTTTTTCAGAGACAGAGATAATCAACCAACCTGTTCTAGGGAAGCATTTGAATGAATTTTTTTTTATTTAACCCAGGATTTTTTCTTTCTTTCATACTGATGTGTGTGCCCCTTGTTTTTATCAATGTACATTCAATTTAAATATCTAACTTTAATGAGATCTTACAACCACAACTATATTGTCTTAATGCAGATTTTTTATTTATAAGCAAATAATATAAAAATGAAAATAAGCTAATTAAATATTGCTCTAATTATTCCTACTAACAAGATTAGCAAAACACTTGGCCAATAAAGAATTCTAAATTCTAAACAGTAATTCTTATTACACCCAGAGCTGAACGTCTGATAAGTTGCTTCCTTACCTAATCAAACTATGAAGCCAGGATTTGAAAATGTTCTGCCTTTTCCAATCTATCAGTCCTAACAGGGTCTGAATTTAAACAAACCAGAAACTCTGCTTCCTGGCCTTCTAAGTTAGTTTAGCTGATTTCATTGATGGTAGGGCAGCATTTAAAAGCATGTTGCTCATAAGCAATAAAACGGATTATTACATTTAAGTATTACCACCATAAATCCTGATAATGTAATAAGCAACTTGAAGAAATATGTCACCTTTCTCCTTTTCCTTTATTATTAAAGTTTTCTTACTGTACGGCCATATTGAAGGAGCCAGGTTCTCAGGTCAAATTAACTTGCACTAGAACTTCTAAGCAATTTTGCAACCGGAATTTTATATTAAAAACTCTTTAAGAGTTACTGGAGTTTCTAGACGGTAGCAGAATAAATTTCGCAAATATTAATCCAACAAAGTAATAACTCGGTGTCTGCTACTCTAGGACCAAGAAAGTAAATATTCCTGATATAAACTTACTAAGCTATGTGTAAGGTTAACATTGCCACTATTGAACACAATTTTTCCAGAAAACCATTACTAAAGCAGTAAAAAAATGTGTCTAAGCTCCAGAGAAAAACTTTAAAACCCACTCAGGAAGTCCATTTATTTTAGACAATTCACGATCAAATGCAGCTATAACCTTAAATGATTACATTCGGAAAAGTTTGAATGATACACATCCAAAGCCATGGATCTTCGGTTCTCCTTTACTCTAAAGGTTCGTTTAGGCTTCTTAATTAATACTTTATCATTATTATTATAATACTTACTATACTATTAAGTAAATACTTATACTATTAAGCAAAAACCAAGAACAGAAAGAAGAGTGGAAGCTTGGAACCTTCCACTGTGCTAAGTTAGTAGCACAGTTGTTAAGTGAATCTGGCTTCCCGCGGAGGTAGTGGGTCAGTCATCAGTAACCGAGTTTAAACATGGGATAAGCACATGTCCATCATCTCACAATTAAAAAAGAAGAAGAACTCAAAAGGCAGACTAGATGGACCACTAGATCTTTCTCTGCAGTGAATTTTCTAGGTTTCTGTTTACTTTACATCTGCTAGTCACTTTGTTACTATGTCATGAATATGCCAAATGGCCTAGTTAAATACTGCTTATTCCTAAACGCAAGCCAAAGGCATTGTAACTAAAACCAAGCCAGGAGCATGTTAATCATCATTATTAGCTTTCATTTCAGCTTTAAAGATCACGTAATTGAGATGCAATTACTGCTACTAATAAAAACCTTCATTTTATTAGTTTGTAGATTTTTATTTAAAAAAAAATATTAACCCATTTCTTGCTGGTACTTGAATTCCAGCTGCCAGTCCAAAAATCTTTCATCCTTTCTTAATTAGATATTTATTTATTATTTATTTATTTATTAAATTTGTATGCCGCCCAACTCCCAAGGGACTCTGGGCGGCTCACAACAATATAAAAAAACCGTAAAAAAAAAAAAAACCATAATAAAAACAAGTGAAATTAAAAAAAGTTAAAAACATACCGGTACAGGGCCGGACCTCGCCAGTTACAGAGGCGAGATCAACGGCCCCAAGCCGTTAATGTGAGACCGAAGCCATTTTTCCACCCCGCCTTACCTTTTCTCAAACTTTTCCACTCATTTAATATTTAAAGAAGATCCATTTTTTTAAAAAAGAAATAATTTCCTTAACAAGACATGAAAATCCGTTCCTCACCCTGATCTCTCACTCCGCTGGTTCTCAGTCTTCTAGCGTGATCTTGTCGGCTTTTGACAGCTCTCAGCTGTCCTCCTCACCGCCCGGTCCGGAGCTTCTACTGGCGTTTGGGGGGGTTGCGCTTCCCCCCCTTCTGCCAGAGTGCATTCCGGTTCCTCACCGACCCTCCAGTTTGTCTTCAGGTCTCAGGGACCCCCTAAGACAGTGGGATTCAACACTTTTTCGGCCGTGAGGTGACAAGGGCATGGGTGACTGTGAGGAGAGCCTCTTGATCCAAGTAGGCTCGCAATCGGTGCACCAGGCGAACCTGTGCAAAGGTCCCCCTAGCTACAGCTACCAAATGTTGTTCTAATTTTAGCTGTGGGTCTAGGAGGACACCCAAATTGCGAGCCCGTTCTGAGGGGGACAGTTTTTCCCCCCCCAGAACCAAGGATGGACAGTCGACATAGTCTTTGGGAGGCAATACCCATAGCCACTCGGTCTTGTCTGGGTTAAGTCTGAGCCTGTTAAAGATATAACTACATAATAGAGTTATGTATCAGCACAGAGGCCTTCGAAGGACGACAGCACACAAGCAAAGAATCGGAAAAAAATAACAATTTCTCAGTACAGGTAGTCCTTGATTTATGACACAACTGGAGCCAGAATGTCTGTAAGAAGCCATTGCAGTCGTAAGTCAAGTCAGACCCGATTTTATGACAATCTTTATGACAGTTGTTAAGCGGATCACCATAGCTGTTAAGCGAATCAAGCATTCATTAAGCTAATCCAGCTTCTCCCATCCGCATCTTTTGCCAGTAATCAGCAATTGCAATCACGGACGGCAGGAAGCTGCACCAGTCATAAATGCGAGCCAGATGCCAAGCACCTGAACTGCGATCACATGACTGTGGGAGTGGTCAGAAGTGCAGGTCAGAAGTCCTTTATTTCCAAGGCCATCGTAAATTTGAACCATCGTTAAATGAATACAGGTTTCCTCAACTTATGACCACATTTGAGTCCAAAATTTCTGTTGCTAAGTGAAAACCGTTGTAAAATTGATTTTGCCCCATTTTACGACCTGTCTTGCCACAGTTGTTAAGTGAATCACAACAGTCGTTAAGTTAGTAGCACAGTTGTTAAGTGACTCTGGCTTCCCCACTGACTTTGGTTGAAAGAAGGTCGCAAAAGGGGATCGCATGACCCCAGGGACACTGCAACGGTCATAAATATGAGTCAGTTGTGAAGCGTGTGAATTTTGATCAGGTGACCATGGGGATGCTGCAACGGTCGTAAGTGTGAAAAATGGTCGTAAGTCCCTTTTTTCAGTGCCATTGTAACTTCGAACGGTCACTAAATGAACTGCTGTAAGTCGAGGACTACCTGTAGCAATACCTTGCCAATGCTGAGTTATTAGTGGAAGATGCGCAAAAGTTCCTTGGGACATAGTCTTCCCACAAGAAAGCAATTGATTATAATATCAAGGGCATAAATACAGGATGAAGCTTTTTACCTTAGTTTTTATTGGGTCACAAGAGACCAGCTGCCCTTGCAAGAGACAGTAAGGTAATGGCTACCATCCCAACCCTGATCTATTTAGGAAATGCCTAACAATTATGGGAAAATGTGTAAATGCTTTTTACTTCTCTTTCCCAGAAGATTTCCAATATTTTTAATGGGGTCATTGTAAACTGTGCAAGTCAGAAAAGGGGGAAATTGTAAGCCACAGAATTGGCAAATCTTTCTAAATATCCTGTAAAGCTGAATGTTTCTGAACAATTTCTTTAAATCTTCTAAGTATATGCATATATTGTTGCTTTCAATTTACTACTTTCCCACGGCATAAATATATGTAAGTGCAAGTATGAAGTTGGTTAAAAGTGGGGGGGGGGAATGATGGAAGCTTATTCATCTTCAAGATGCCCACTCAGTGAAAAAAAAATTTGTTCAAATGATTTCTATTTTGTCTTTTAAGATTAAATTAAAAACACAAGGTAGCCCTGCATTTTAACAATTGCTCTGCAGTTCCTACGGCAGTAGCAGCTAAGTAGCAAGTTGACAACCAACAGCAGCAACTGGAGCACCACAAGGTCAATTAAAAACTAATTGAGCAAAACAAAATTAGTTCTACATTAAAACCTTAAGAAAGTATAATTGCCTACATATCTACATACTCATCGTATGCTATCTATGCCCTTTCAGGGCAAGCAAAGTACAAAAAAGCAATTGCAAACAGAACGCCAAAAAGATATTAGATTTAAAAAAAGGAAATATAGTTTACAATATCATTCACCGTGTCTATAGTTTCTAAGCTTGGTTCTGCCACTTCCACCCACTGCTTTATAACAGGGGTCTCCAACCCTGGCAACTTTACGACTTGTGGACTTCAACTCCCAGAATTCCTCAGCCAGCGCATGCGCTGGCTGAGGAATTCTGGGAGTTGAAATCCACAAGTCGTAAAGTTGCCAGGGTTGGAGACCCCGGTGTTATAATCTGCTTTTTCTTCAACCCAACTTCTCATCTCCCTTTTTTTTGAGGCTCTCATAAACTCCATCCGAAAGCAACTTTTGTAGTCTTACCCTTCCTCTTGAAACTCAATTCAAACACTTATGACCATTGCAGCATCTCCATGGTCATGTGATTTACACTCAGAGGCTTGACAACTGTTTCATATTTATGACGGTCGCAGTGTCCCGCGGTCATGTGATCCCCTTTTGGGACCTTCTGACAAGCAAAGTCAATGGGGAAGCCAGATTCACTTAATGGCGGTGTTATTAACAACAGCAGTGATTCACTTAACAAATGTGACAAGAAAAGTAGTAAAGTGGGACAAAACTCAATGTCTCACTTAGAAACATAAATGTTGGGCTGAATTATGGTCGTAAGTCAAGGACTACCTGTACTTCTTTCAATATTCCTTTTCTGAAACAGAGTGCGCAGTGGCCACTACCACACCTACAACAACGACGTGTAAAAATTCTCCATTCCCTTTTTCATTCGGAGTAAACACTTTGCCAAGGCACACAAACTCATTCCAGGCTATATTTTTCCACCATGTATAGCATCCATAACCTTTCAATCATTCCTTTCATTGTTCATGACATGGCACCAATTTGGTCTGTGCTAGATTAAATTTCAATCCATATTCGTCACTGAATCACACCACCTATCCAACATTTGCTGCAAATTGATTTTTCAGCCACAACAACATCGTCTGCATTCAAAACTATACAACCCTTCACATCTCCAACCGCACACTTTTATCATCAAAACGACTCACTAAACCTCTATCCACACAGTAACAATCACCACATAAGCAAATCAAACCCATATTTTAGCATGTGTCTACTTAAGTCCTGTACAAGAGCAGACTTGTTATTTTTCAACCTTCTCAGAGTTTATTACTTCCTTTTTCAGTCATTTTTCTTGGCACGGACATTTATGCACACTTCTCTCAACATGTCAGTCCAATTCCTATACAAATCTCTAAAAGCTCCTGTCATTTCCTCCCACCTGTTTCATCCTACATGAATAGCAATAGCAACAGCACTTATATAGCAATAGCACTTAGACTTATATACCGCTTTACAGTGCTTTACAGCCCTCTCTAAGCGGTTCACAGAGTCAGCATATTGCCCCCAACAATCTGGGTCCTCATTTTACCCACCTCGGAAGGATGGAAGGCTGAGTCAACCTTGAGCCTGGTGAGATTTGAACCGCCGAACTGCAGCTAGCAGTCAGCTGAAGTAGCCTGCAGTGCTGCACTCTAACCACTGCGCCACCTCGGCTCTTATATACCGCTTTAGTGCTTTTTACAGCCCTCTCTAAGCGGTTTACAGAGTCAGCAAATGCAAAATATGCAAAATATGCAAAATATAACTTGATTTACAATGCTCCAGAAGAAAGAGTAATTTTGATTACCTTTGAAATATTCCTTTTTAACCAAATGATACTATGAAACTAAAGATAAATGAATTGAGTTCTGGTAGACCAAACTCTAGGAGAAAAGGACCCATTACACCTCATTAAGAAGGGATGAGCAGCCTGGAAATAGTATTTATTTTGATCGCAATAATTCGACCAATACATGCTATATGCGTTGCAGACGACTTGATGGCTTGTTTGATAAAAGATGACATTAACAAATGTGATCTTGCTTTGCTAAATTATACCGTTTTACCGCATAAAAACAGAAGCTGATGCACAAAAATACGAGCGAAGAGAACCAAAAAGTAGCAATGCTTGTAATCATAAATATATGTTTAAACAAATTATAAAGACAACAAAATTGCAGAGAAAGCATTGTTTCTATATGGAATACAATTAAATTCCATCTCTTTTAATATAATTGAATATAATATTATTTTTAAAGGTTGTTGTGTTCTTAACAATTCTGAAACAACTTTCTCTTTCAAAAAGGGTGACCAGAGATTTTTAGGGATACTATTTCGTGCCAAAGATCCTCCCTATATTTGACCTCCATTTTGCTCAGTTTCTAGCCTTATTCAAAGTATTACTCAGCTTGTCTACACCAGAGGAAATCCTCCAGGCAACTATAGGTAATCATCCACAAGACCACAATTGAGCCCAAAGTTTCTGCTGTTAAGTGAGACATTTGTTAAGTAAGTTTTGCCCCATTTTACGACCTTCCTTGCCTCAGTTGTTAAGGGAATCACTGCAATTGTTAAGTTAGTAACCCCGTCGTTTAGTGAATCTGGCTTCCCCCTTGACTTTGCTTCTGAGAAGGTCACAAAAGGGAATCACATGACCTTGGGACACAGCAGCGGTCATAAATATGAAGCAGTTGCCAAGCTTCTGAATTTTGATCACATGATCACGGGGATGCTGAAAAGCTCGTAACTGTAAAAAACAGTCATAAGTCATTGAACGGTCATTAAATGAACTGTTGTAAGTCAAGGACTCCCTGTACATAGACTAAGCAGGCTTGTTATGGTTATGCAGTCTTGTTCTTCAGCCTATGTAGCTCATTTGATGCTAGTTATTTCTCTTCAAAGTTTAGAAACAAACCTAGGCTAGCAGACTAATGAAGAGATTGTCTAATTCCTGTAATCTTCAAAATCTGCTGTTGGACGAACTTTGCACAGTTGCAATTAGTGTCCTGAACTTATACGTAACCAATGTTAAAACCTTTTAATTGCAAATTTCTATCTAAGATTAAAAAAAATGTCAACATGGAAAAAAAATAATGTACCAATGCACTTGGCTTAATTATCAGTCCTAACAGAAATTTAATTTAAAAGCCTCAAAAAATAACACTTATTACTAACAAAACTAATGTTCTTTATTATAAATTTATACCCGGAAGTGAATTATTAATCCTAAAAATGTTTTTGAGGGTTAAATTTCATAAGAACCCTAACTTCACCTTCAAGTCTGAGCTAAATAGGAATAAACTCTATTTTCATGGTACCTCAACAGGAACAATATGGACCGTTGTTAAAATAGTGTGTTATGTAAATTAGCACTGCATAATTGATCAGCACTAAGCTTTACAAGGAAACTGCAAGCCAGGTCAGACCAAATTGCACCAGCAATAGCAATAGCACTTAAGACTTACCATATTTTTCGGACTATAAGACGCACCGGTGTATAAGACGCACCGAGATTTCAAAGAGGTAAGTAAGAAAAAAAAGTTTTTGCCTTCCCCCAGCCCCCAGGAGCACTCTGCAAGCCTCCCAAACCCTCTGCGCACCCCGTTTTTGCGAAAAACGGGCCCATTTTTTTCGCAAAAATGGGACGCGGGGGCGGGGCTTCAGGAGGCCAACAATGGCTGTATTCGGTGTATAAGACGCACCAACATTTCCACCCTCTTTTAGGGGGGGAAGGGGCGTTGGTCTTACCTGATACGCCTCTTCTCATAGGGTGGAGCCAGCATTCAGGATGGGCTGTCCTCGTCCACTCAGAATGAGGACCAAGTCTGTTACTTTTAGCAGGATCCGCCCTCCTAGGACCCAGCCTTGACGAATCCGAAGAAGCAGACTCGACGTGGCTACCTACTGGATACAGTCAATAATAAATAGGCTCCACTTCCCGGAAGCTGCCAATAATACGGAACCTCAATGCGAAACCATCCGGTCAGGAAAAAGTGTCAGTCCAACAATGAGGAGTATCCAGGAACATACCCCTCATGGGCGGGGCTGAATGCTGGCTCCACCCTATGAGAAGAGGTGTATCAGGTAAGACCAACGCCCCTTCTCCATTGTGGGTGGAGCCAGCATTCAGGATGGGACATACCAAAGCCAAATGTCCCCCGGGTGGGACAGTCCAAGTCCATTTCAGTGGGACTCCTCGTGGACCCTCTGCAAAACCCTGCGGCCTAAGGCCGCATCCGCCGACACGTACGAGTCGATCTTGTAGTGGTGGATAAACTGAGAAGGCGATGCCCAGGTAGCCGCCCGACACACCTCCTCTAAGGACGCCTGGGTCGCCCAGGTTGCGGAAGTCGCAGCACTACGCGTAGAGTGGGCCGTGATCCCCACTGGCCTAGACATCGCAGATAACTCGTACGCCTTAGCAATCGTACCGCGAATCCAATGGCCAATGGTCGTGGAGGAAACCTTCAGACCCAATGACTGCGGCAGGAAGGCCACCAGAAGCGCCTCCGTCTTACGGATCTGGGGCGTCCTGTCAATGTATATACGTAAGTCCCTACGGACGTCCACTGTGTGCCATAGTCTCTCCGATGGATGGGCCGAGTTCGGGCAGAAATTGGGGAGGATGAGCTCCTGAGCCCTGTGAAAGGAAGAATTGACTTTGGGTAGAAAAGAAGGGTCTAACCGGAGCACAACCCGGTCCAAATGGAATACACACAGGTCCTTCCGAATGGAGAGCGCGGAGAGCTCGGAGATCCTGCGAGCCGACGTGATCACCACCAGGAAGGCGACCTTGTACGACAGATACCTGAGACTAGCCAACCTCAGCGGTTCATAAGGAGGGCCCGTCAGAGACCTCAACACCCTGGGAAGGTCCCAGGTTGGGTAGCAGTGAATCACCGGAGGGCGAAGGTTGGAAGCCCCCCGCAAAAACCGGCGAACCATAGGAAATTGAGTCAGAGAGTCAACTTGGTCACAGGAAAGGACCGAAAACAGGGCCGCCACCTGCGGGCGAATCGTATTCGGGGAAAGTCCCATGTCCAATCCCCGCTGAAGAAATTTCAGGACTTTCAGAAGAGGTATCCGCAAGGGCTGTGCATCAAGCACAAAAGGACTTCCACATTTCTTCCACGTGGAGGGGCGGCGGAACGCCTGGATGGTAAGTATCACCTCGGGATCATAACCCTGTTGCCTCAGAGCACGCCACTCAATTGCCAGGCGGTCAGTTGGTACCATTGGGGATCCGGGTGTACCAACGCCCCCTGGCTGAGCGACAACTCGCACAGTGGTATCCGCCATGGCGGGGGCACTGACAGGGCCTTCAGGTCCGCGAACCAAACCCGTCTCGGCCAATGAGGCGCCAACAGTATCACCTCCACACGCTCCTCCAACACCTTCTGGATGACCTATGTCAGGATGGGCAGGGGGGAAAAGCGTATAGAAGACCTGATGGCCAAGGTCCTCGGAGAGCGTTCACCCCCTCCGCTCCCTGGGACGGAAATCGAGAGAAAAGCCTCGGCAGGTGGGCGTTCTCCGGGGTTGCGAACATGTCGACCTGCGGGAGGCTGAAGCGGCTCGTGATGTGGCGGAAGATGGACAGGTGCAGGCGCCACTCTGCATGGTCCACCGTTGTCCGACTGAGCTAGTCCACTTGGGTATTGGAAACCCCAGAGATATGGTCTGCCGAAATGGAGAGAAGGTGTCGCTCCGCCCACAGTCCCAGTTTCATCGCCTCTCGCATTAGTCCTGGAGCGAGTGCCGCCCTGCCAGTTCACATGGGCCTTGGTCGTTGTGTTGTCCGTTAGGACGAGAACATGCCTGCCGGCTAGAAATCATTGGAAATGTCTGAGGGCCAAAAACACTGCCCGAAGTTCCAGCCAGTTGATGGAGCATTTGGCCTCCGCTGGCAACCACCGGCCCTGAGTTATCTGTCCCTGCAAGTGGGCCCCCCAACCAGTCAGGCTTGCATCTGTGGTGATGGACACCCTGTGTGGATCCCGGAAAAGGCACCCCCGGGAGATTGCCGGCGAGCGCCACCAAGAGAGGGAGTGGCGAACATCCGGAGGGACCAGGACCTTGGACGTTGAGGTGCCGTGACCCGCTTTCTGGAAGGGCAAAAGGAACCATTGAAGATCCCTAGAGTGTAGGCGTGCCCAAGGGTTGATGGCAATGCATGAAATCATTTTCCACAGGAGAGTGGACAGGAGAGCTAGGGAGATCCTACGCTCGCGTTGGACCTGAGCGACAAGACCCTTGATGCTGTCCTGTCTCTCCTGGGAGAGGGAAACCCTACACTCTAAGGAATCTATAACGGCTCCCAGGTGAAGCAGGGAAGTGGAAGGGGAGAGGTGACTCTTGTCCAAATTGATGGAAAACCTGTGCTGTCAGAGTGTTAAAATGGTTACCTGGAGATGACGCACCGCGAGGTGCTCAGAAGACGCCTGTACCAAAATATCATCCAGATAACACTGGACACACACGGGAAAGGACCTGAGGTGAACCACCATGGCCGCAAGCACCTTCGTGAATACCCGGGGGGCGGAGGAAAGGCCAAAGGGGAGGGCCCTATACTGGAAATGCCTACCTGCATAGCAAAACCGGAGGTATTGCCAATGAAGATGATTAATTGGTATGTGCAGGTAGGCTTCAGTCAGGTCCAGGGAGGCGAGGAAATCGCCCTGTCTTACACACCTCAGGATAGTCTGCAAGGAATGCATCTTGAACCATCTATATTTAATATATCGGTTCAGATGCTTAAGGTCCAGAATTGCCCTCCATCCCCCCGAGGTTTTGGGGACTACAAAAAGAATGGAATAAAACCCCTGCCCTATTTGGTCCTGAGGAACCTGCTGGATGGCTCGAATGTCCAGCAGGTGTTGGACAGCTGAATCCATAAGTGCTTTCTTTGAGGGCACTTTGGAAATAGGGCATCGGATGAAAAACCTCAGGGGAATGGAGAGGAATTCCAGAGAGAGACCCTGACTGACCGTCTCACGGACCCATCTATCCTGGGTGGTTTGTTCCCACACTGCAGAAAAGAGGGCCAGACGACCCCATATGGGTGGATCGCCAGGGACGCTAACGGGAGCGGCGGAAGGGGCGACCTCCTCCTCTGCCTCTGAAACCTCTCTTGAACTGCCTCCCCCTCCCGGATCTATCTTGAGGCTGGCACTGCCTAGATCCGTACTGACCTTGGGGCCAGGAGAACCTGAAGCCCTGGTCAGGAGCCCGAAAGGGCGGCCGGGAATAGGGAGACTGGTGGAAATTGCCCTTCCGAGACAGAGACAGCAGAATTTTTCTCCTGTCCCGAGTCTCAATTAGAATCGGGTCCAGAGACTCTCCAAAGAGACTGTGGCCTCGGAATGGAGCTGAAGCCAAACACTACTTGTGGCGGATATCCACTGGCCACTGGCGGAGCCAATGCATGCGCCTCGCTACCACCGAGGCTGCTACGCCTTGGAGGCAAAATGGGACACATGGAGGGTGGCATCTGCTGCAAACTGAGTGGCCGCAAAAACTTTATTAATGTCCTGCTGCGCCCACAGGTTGGACACCGGGATTTGTTCCTGGATAAGTCGCAGCCAAATCAAGGAAGAGCGTGCAAAAAAGGAGGCCGATGAAGATGCCCGGACCGCCCAGGCGGCCGCCTGGTGAGCCTTGATGAGGGCCTGTTCAGCTCTTTTGTCTTCAGGCCATAATAGCTCCTCCGATTCGCCCGGCATGGCGGTCGGTGCATGAAGGGCAATCACCGGAGCGTCAACGGCAGGCACATTTAGAAGAGAGGCCAACTCCGGGGCCACATTGAAGTGCTTGCAGTCGACCAAAGACTGCATAGGCCCTGACGCCGGGGCCGACCACTGTCGTTGGACGTTGTCCAAAAATAGTTGCAGAGCCGGAATGATGTCCACTTCCAGCGTGAACTCTGCAAACAGCGGATCAAGTTGCTGAGATGCCGAATCAGTGGTGGAAGGAGCCGGGTTGTCTAAACCAGCGGCCGCACGGGCCTTGTAGAGTAATGACTTAAAGAGCCCTGGGGGAAAGAGGGCCGAAGAGACCTGTTGTTCCTGCAGCATATCTTCGTCCTCTGACAGCTCGTAATCCCCCCCGGTCTAAGTCCATCAAGGGGTCCCTACTGTCGACGTCCGAGCTGTCTGAGTAGCAGTCTGGACTCCATTGTCGGGCGCTGACACCAGGTCTGAGGAGGGACCTCTGGGAACTCACTGGTGCAGAGCTGCCCAAGGAGTGCAGGCATGCGGCCAGGCCCTGTTGCACTGCCACCGCCATCAGTATTTGCAGGTTTGCAGGGTCCAGTGGACCTGGGGCCACTGTAGAGCAGAGACCAGATGTAGAAGGCAGGACCGGATCCCCAGAGCTCAGGGAAGCCTCAGGGGCCAGAGGCAGATTAGGTCTTGAAAAGCCGGCTGACTCCCAAATGTCTGTATTGCCCCTATACAGAGCCAGATTGTCTAGGGACAACTGCTCCCCCGACGGTCGTGAGGCCATGTGCTCAACCTCCTGGGCCCTGGAAGAGGAGCCCTGATCATGGAGGAGAGAGGGGTCGCAGTTCACCGCCTGGCTACAAAGCCTCTTCAGGACCTTGTCCCTGCGGCGCTCTACCCTCTCCGCGGCCTTAGAGCCACGGGAGCCATGCGAGGAGTCATCCACAACCTGGCTAGGTCCAGGTTGGTCCTCGTCTGGTACTTGGCGATTGGTTTTATGAAGCCGTTTGCCCCGCGGCTTGTCTATTGAATCGCCAACCACCATGTTGAAAGCCCGACCAACAGCTGAACAAAATGGCCACCACAACTGTCAGTTGAAAAAGGCGGGCTGGAGGGGATCCAAGTGTCAGGGTTCCAAATAGCATCTAAAACTAAATCAGAGTCCAATGCAAAGTATTGCTCAAAGTTCCAATTTATTAGTAGAGCCATGTTGGCACATCTGTGAGAAACCCGAATCTGACGCTACGAGGGTTTCTCCACCCAGTTGAAAGATCAAGCCCCTTCTCCCCACACCCACAAGTTCATCACATTAGCCAGTCTTCTTTTGCCAACGTGTCAGCTACTCCCATCAGCTTCTGGGCAGGTGCTGGACAAAGGATGACCTTGAGAATCTAAAAGGAATTTGTTATGGCTACATTTCTACAACCCTCATGCAACAGCCCCTCCCAAATTCCCACAGGAAGAATACGTTTTTAAAGCATAAAGTGTGGCAGGCCAAAGTCTCTAATAAGATATGGCTTCGGCCTGACACCAAGAAGCCGCTGGTGCCGACCAGAGCAAGCCCTGTGCGGTCCAGGCACCTATGAAGAGCCGATGTGGAGGGCTCTGGTTAGCTTGCCGAGTTAATAGGGCTCAGAGACCGATGTTCTGGCCAATAATCAATTGAGGAGGCTGCGTGAGCATAAGCTCTAGCTACTGATCAATCCTTCTCCTCAAGCTGCCAAAGACTAGGTGGGAAGGCAGCATCCACCCGGGCAGCGGCGAAAGCAAGCGGCAGAAGAACTTGGGGGGGAGGGCGTCCGTGCGCGGCGCTCCGATGGCGGAGCCGATGATAAAAATCACTGATCCCTGCTGCCCGGTATAACTTTGGCTAGGAGCTGTAACCGCCAATACCACGCTGCCCCCTTAATGTCTGAGACGCCTCTGCTTTGGGGAGCGCACCGCTCCGATGACAGACCAGGGCAAGTCCTGCATGGTCAATGTCAAAAGGCTCAGAAGCTGCTGCCACGGCAGGAGCTGAAGCTCAGCTGCCGAAACATCCAAGTGCCTCAGATGTCGCTGAGGCCTTGGGCAAAGACTCACGATACCAAGAAACAGTCCAAATCGGAGCAGGAGGAGAGGAAAATACATATTCAGGAACGGAGACCTAAGTAGCCACGTCCGTCCAGTCTGAGGACCGAGTCGAAGCTGGGTCCTAGGAGGGCGGATCCTGCTAAAAGTAACAGACTCGGTCCTCATTCTGAGTGGACGAGGACAACCCATCCTGAATGCTGGCTCCACCCATGATGGAGAAAAGGTGCGTCTTATACTCTGAAAAATACGGTATATACTGCTTCACGGTGCTTTACAGCCCTCTCTGGGCGGTTTATAATCGCAGCCTCTTGCCCCCAACAATCTGGGTCCTCATTTTACTGACCTCAGAAGGGTGGAAGGCTGAGTCAACCTTGAGCACCATCAGAATCAAACTTCAGGCATGGGCAAAGTTAGGTTGCAATACTACATTCTAACCCACCACCACTAATATGGACCTCAGATAAAATTTCATTACATTCAGCCAAGATAAAAATCTGCAAATCTTCAAATAAATAGAGCTTTTTCTTGGATCCTCTGTCTAGAATCAGAAAACAGGACACATGTCACTTGCTTCTCACATTAGTGCCCCGGGGTCATCGATGCTCTCTTTCCAGGAGCCCAGTGGTTAAAGGACAGTATTGCAAGCTAACTCTGCCCACAGCCTGGAGTTTGATCCTGACCAGCTCAAGGTTGACTCAGTCTTCCACCCTTCTGAGGTCGATAAAATGAAGACCCAGATTGTTGGGGACAATATGCTGACATTTGTAAACTGCCCACAGACTGCTGTAAAGCACTATGGGGCAGTATACAGGTAGTCCTCGACTTACAACAGTTTGTTTAGTGACTGTTCAAAGTTACAACGGCACTGAAAAAAGTGACTTATGACCGTTTTTCAGAGTTACGATCGTTGCAGCATCCCTATGATCATCTGGTCAAAATTCAGATGCTTGGCAACTGATTCATATTTATGACCATTGCTGTGTCCCAAGGTCATATAACCTTTTGCAATCCTCTGACAAGCAAAGTCAATGGGGAAACCAGATTCACTTAACAACCGGGTTACTAACTTATCAACTGCAGTGATTCACTTAATAACTGTGGCAATAAAGGTTGTAAAATGGGATAAAACTCAAAACTCACCTAACAAATTATGCATTTAACAACAGAAAATTTGGGCTCAATTGTGGTCATAAGACGAGGATTACCTGTATAAGTGCTGTTGCTATTTCAAAAGCCTTGGAACATGAAGCATTTGATTTCATTTCCCCAAACCAAACCTATCAAGCAATGCTAGAATTCAGTTCTACTGAATACTAAACATTCTAACCAGATGAATAAGCATGAGAGAACACAAAAAGACCACACACCACATCAATTTTACACTACTCACTATCGCTATGCACATCAACATGAAACTGACCCCAATTCACACGGTAGGGTAGGAAGATACATAAAAAGCCTGGGTTGTAAACAGGCCTTATGTACAGTTTACACAGACCTACGGGTTAAATCATGGATTAATATATTTTTAGAAACCAAACTTCTTAAAATTTTCATTTAATGCCTGTATTCTAGGCTACTGTCTTGGTTAGCTCCGTTCTAAAGAACAATTAATATGACCAAGTCAACAACTCGACAGTATTATTTTTATACAAACCTTTTCAAAGGGGCTGCGCAACAACTCAGATTCCAAGGGGGAAAGTGATTCAGAACACTTGTGGGCAACACATACATCACACCTGTCAGCAATTCCTTACAGAAGTGTTTGATTCAAGGAGGTGCTGACAGGCACAACATGTGTGCTCAAACATACTAAATAGGAGGCAGGAGCACTGGATACATTCGCCCCCTTGATTTGACTAAAATATATTTTAAAAAGCAGGATTGAAAGACAGTAATAACAATAACTCCAAATCATATTTTTCCCTTCAAATCTGGATTGTTACATAGTCCTAATAATTACTAGCTAATAGAGATGTTAGTATTTGAACAAAAGACCACTATGAAAAGTCGAAAAATACATCCCCAAAAAAAGGAAATGGCAGGCTTCCATATTGTTGTCAAGAAACTTTTATTTTCACTGCATTTCCTTTTCTCCCAACAATTTAATGTTTACAGGTAGTCCTTCACTTACGACAGCGGTTCTCAACCTGTGGGTCGCGACCCCTTTGGGGGTCGAATGACCCTTTCACAGGGGTCGCCTAAGCGCACGCTAGCCCACCATCTTGGTGACTGGCAACGCACACGTGCGGGGAGGGGGAGGGGCGTGGGTCGCGGCGGCGGGGCGTGGGTCGCGGCATTAGGAAGATTGAGAACCACTGCTCTATAGGATCCTGCTTTATTATCCCCAAACTGCCAAACTGCCTAGGGAATTATCTCGAACAGAGATAGCTTCACCAGAATAGTCTTAGTAATGTCTTATTTAGACTACTGCAACGAATTGCATGTGGGACTGCCCTTGAAGATGACCTGAAAACTGCAATTATCACAGAATGTTTCAGCAATAATAATGTTAAAAATTGAGTATTGTAAATGTATTATGCCAGTGTTATATGATCTTCACTAGCTCCTAGTTTGTTTTTCATCCCATTTCAGGGTGCTGATATAAAACTTATAGCTTGGGACCACAAGATTGCCTTTTGTCTGATAAATGCCTTAAGGGTCTTCCTTGGGTCTCTCCCATACTGGGAGATGACAAAAGGCTATCCAGGAACAGGACCTTTTTTGTGATAGTTCCCCAATGTTATCTATTCTTTTCAGTGACATATACCTGGCACCAATTTCATTGACTGTCAGCGCTGGAAGCCATCTTTTACTTTGATATATAACATATTTTTACATAAATAAAGGGAGACTAGTATAGATCTATTTCAAGCTATTTAGCTCTCATCAGCTAGCCACACCCTTATGGGATTAGAACCTGGGCCACTTGCCTTGTTAGGCAAGTGTTCAAACCTCTGAGCCACAGGATTACTCTCCCTATCTGCTTGTTCCAGGGACAAGGATATATATATATGTTTTTTTCTCTGTTAAATCATATATATATATATGTGTGTGTGTGTGTGTGTGTGTGTGTGTGTGTGTGTGTGTAGGTCTGTGGTTATTCGGGTTTTCTCCCGCGTGAAGTTGGAGATGTCATTGCAACGTTTCGACGAAGTCTCATTCGTCAGCTTCAGGCTGATTATCAGGCTTGTGTCTTCGGCCTCGTGCTTCTAAGAGCAATGCTAGAAGCACGAGGCCGAAGACACAAGCCTGATAACCAGCCTGATGAAGACGAATGAGACTTCGTCGAAACGTCGCAACGACATCTCCAACTTCACGCGAGAGAAAACCCGAATAACCATAGACCTATACACACACACACACACACACACACACACAATTGTTTGTATGTATGTATGTATGTATGTGTGTGTGTGTGTGTGTGTGTGTGTGTGTGTGTGTGTGTGTGTGTGTGTGTGTGTGTGTGTACACACATTTCTTAGTGCTTAATAAACATCGTGTTGTCTGGGTGCTTAATTTGCTTAGCAATACAGATTCCATTCTTACTCTCCACCCCTTTTTTCCAACCACTGGTAAAATAAGTTCCATGTTTGATAATATTCTGTGTCTTCTTTCTGTTCGATTTTCAATGTAAGCCTGTCCATTTTTGCAGTCTAGTTTCTTCTTAATTATCTCTTCGTCTTGCGGTGTTTCTTCATTTTTCCAATATTGTGCGAAGATAATCCTCGCTGCTGTTAATACATTTTACATTCTTAAGAGACTGCAACCGTCATAAATGTGAGTCAGTGGCCAAGCATCTTAATTTTGATCACGTGACCATGGGGATGCTGCGGTGGTCATCGGGGTGTAAAACAGTCATACACCACTTTTTGCGGTGCTGTTGTAACTTCGAACGATCACTAAATGAACCGTTGTAAGTCAAGGATTAAAGGTAAAGGTTCCCCCGCACATGAGTGCTAGTCATTTCCGGCTCTAGGGGCGGTGCTCATCTCGGTTTCTAAGCCGAGAAGCCAGCGCTGTCCGAAGACGTCTCCGTGGTCATGTGGCTGGCATGACTCAACGCCGAAGGCGCACGGAGCGCTATTACCTTCCCACCAAAGTGGCCCCTATTTTTCTGCTTGCATTTTTTTACATGCTTTCGAACTTCTAGGTTGGCAGAAGCTGGGACAAGTAACGGGAGCTCACTCTGTTACGCGGCACTAGGGATTCGAACCGCTGAACTGCCAACCTTAGCGTCTTAGCCACTGAGCCACCACGTCCCTAAATCCTAAGTCAAAGATTACCTGTATTTTATTTACAGCACAGTGAAGACAACATACTAGTCAAACATATATATGTCTTTAATTGAATCATCTAGGAACTTGGAACCACATAGCAGACAATCATTATTTCATTAGAAATGAAGCCAGATGCTGATCGGAAGGATTCCTTGTTGATGAGAGTTCAGTGTAGTTGTGCTGATTTGTACCCCGATGAGAGCCCATGTTACCATGTGGTAATAAAGATGGCAAAAACATCAATATTTCTCCATCTTTTTTTGCAGCTGCTGATAGCCAGTTTAGGAAGATCTAGTCCCTTCAGGGTAGCTGTGAGGAACAAATGGGCTATCTGCTGGATAAAGTACTGCAACTCGAACTCTGGGCAGGTCGTTGAGATACCTGGTGTTGTAGTGTGATCAGGAAACTCCTGAGGAAATCAGCTAAATTATCTGTAGTATCAGCTCAGCCATCCTTCTGGATTATGAAAGCAGCCAGGAGATGATCTGTGGTTAAGTCCAGGGGTGAAATCCAGCAGGTTCTGACAGGTTCTGGGGAACCAGTAGTGGAAATTTTGAGTAGTTCGGAGAACTGGCAAATACCACCTCTGGCTGGCCCCAGAGTGCAGTGGGAATGGAGATTTTGCAATATCCTTCCCCCAGGAGTGGGGAGGGAATGGAGATTTTGCAGTATCCTTCCCCTGCCACGCCCAAGCCACGCCCACCAAGCCACGCCATGCCCACCAAGCCACGCCCACAGAACCAGTAGTAAAAAAAATTGGATTTCACCACTGGTTAAGTCCATGCTCTAGCATTGGTTTCCTTGGGAGACCGGGTGGTATCACCTACCGTGAAGGAGGCGCTTTCTCTTCAAGAAACCCACCTTCAACTCAATAGGAAACTAATGTCCTGTCTCCAACCTTTCCTTTTTAGGGACAGTTGTTGAAAAGGTGGTCAGTCTGCAGTTGATGAGAACCCTGGGTTATCTAGACCCATTTCAGTTAGGTTTCTAACCAGGATTTAGTACAGAAACCATCTTGGACACACCTGTGGTTGGCCCGTGGTAGAGCCAGGGTGGAGGTGTTACATACAACCTTGTGCTCCTTGATCTCTCAGTGGCTTTCAGTGGTGTCAATCATGGAATTTTCCTGGGCTGGGATTGGGGATCAGGGACACAATTTTACAGTGGTTTACTTCCTTCCTCTTAAGCCAGTTTCAGTTACTATTGGTCAGAAGAGGAGAGTTACTCCCTAGCTTGCTTCTTTGTTGGGTGCCACAAGGCTCATCTCTCTCAATAGAAACATGTATTTGCTGAGCTTATTCACCAGTTTGGAGTTTGGTCTCATTAGTATACTGGTGGTACCCAAGTATACACTTCTTACAAATAGAAGTGAGAAAATAAACAGTTCTGGCTAAATCTATAGCCTCTCTAATACCTAGGAGCCATAGTGGTGCAGTGGTTAGAATGCAGTATTGCAAGCTGACTCTGCCAACTGCCAGGAGTTGAGTCCTGACCAGGTCAAGGTTGACTCAGCCTTCCATCCTACTGAGGTCAGTAAAATGAGGATCCAGATTGTTGGGGGCAATAGGCTGACCCTGTAAACCGTTTAAGAGAGGGCTGTAAAGCACTATGAAGTGGTATATAAACCTAAGTGCTATTGCTATTTCTAAAGGTCTCCCCTCTATTACACTTCTCCCTAATATCTTGCAAGACTTCAATACTTACTCTTCAAATAACAGAGTAATTTGTAGTATTTTAAGCTACCATTTGAGAAAACCAAAAATGCAATCATTCAATTTTTGCCATGGTATCTTGTTCAATTCAGGCAGAGAACAAACAAATCACGGGTTTGTTCATTTAGCCATTTAATCAATCAAGCTGTTATCAATGTAATAGTTTTTTAAAAGACTAAAGCTAATCACAACAGTGGAATAAGCAATGCATATCCAGATTTTTATCTGGACAGGCTAGTAAATTGCTTTTTAAGAGCACTTTTTACTGTGTAAAATAACAAAATGTCCTTAACCAAATAAAGATTTATTACTCATGTTAAAAAAAGATCTTTTCAAAAAACTGTTTCATTTCTAATTATAATAGTTCAGGGTTTCCCAACCTGAACATGATGCAGAAAGGTGAACTTTCACATTTCTGGGAAATGACATTGTTGATTGCAGAAATCTGGAAAATTTTGTTCTTTCTTTCTTTATTTATTTATTTAGATTCATATCATGAGCAGCTAACAATTATTAAGAACGTCTATCGAGATTCTCAGTCATCCAGGTCATGGTTGCCCCAAAGGTGCTTTTTCAAAAGACAACTGGGCTTTTTTTTTCTTTTTTTTTTTTCCTTTTTTTCCTTGAAGAAATAAAATTCCTTGCGCTTCTTATCCAAGAAATTTCTTCTGTTCTGACTGAATGGTGGAGGATGGAAGGATTTATATTCCTTGCAGTCATCTGGTCGTTAGCACTCTTTTTGAGAGTCATTGAGACCACTTGGAGGTTTATCTCTGCCCTCAGGGTCACCTGAACAGTGCAAACGTGTGTGGAACTTTCTTGGAACTGCTGAAAGGACTGTGTCATAAATAGGAGATAGATGGTGTCGTATTCCTCCCCCTCTGTAACAACCAGATGACTGCAAGAAATATAAATCCTTCCATCCTCCACATTTCAGTCAGAACTGAAGAAGCTTGCTGGATGAGAAATGAAACATCTTCAAGGACAAACAGAGTCCAGTTGCCTTTTGAAAAAGCACCTTTGGGACACTAATTAAGAACAGCATTTAAAAAACAAGCAGCAACAACAAACAACATATAAATTGCAACCAAGGTAAAAGCAAACTCATCATACCTCCTGATCCCCGGGCCCAGTGACCTTACAAAATGGTGACAGGGTTGAGGATAATCTATTCCTTTGGGGGGGGGGGGGAGTGGAATGATATTCTGAATAGCAAAAACCGTGAGAGAAAAGGCGAGTTTGCTGGGCCTTCCCCCCCAAAAAATGAGACCAGGAGAGCATGCCTCTTCTGCCAGATCTACCTGAGGGACAGGTAGATATAATTGGGGAGAGACAGTCTCTCAAATTACCTGGCCCCATGCCATTAAGGTTGACTCAGCCTTCCATCCTTCCGAGGTGGGTAAAATGAGGACCCAGATTGTTGGGGGCAATATGCTGACTCTGTGAACCGCTTAGAGAGGGCTGTAAAGCACGGTGAAGCGGTATATAAAGTCTAAGTGCTATTGCTATGAAGGGCTTTATAAGTTAGAATCAGCACCTTGAATTGAACCCAGAAGCATACTGGCAGTCAGTGCAGCTCATGGGACAGAGATGTGACATGCACTGAGCGTGGAGCACACCTAACTGCCTGCTCTCCTTGAGCATAACCTTCTGTCTCACTTTACTGAGGTTGAGAGTACATGTTTCGGCTGTGCATCATTTTAGATTGCTGCACGATCTCAGTACATATTAGGATAATTCTAAAGAACAGCAAACATCCAGAAAAAAATGCATTAACAGATTATCTGAAGATGCCAATTCCTCCACACAGAAAGAGAATGAGCTTATACTATTCAGTAAATGCATGATAAAATACTGAGGAAAAAGTGTGGCGCAGTGATTTGAAGCAGAGGGAACTGGGTCATCAAGTCACCTTGGATAAATAATTATCTCTCACCTTAAACTACTTTGAGAAAGAGTTATGAAAACAGTAGTAGAGGGATGAGCAAGGATCTAGTCCCCTAGAGGAAGCGGAGGATAAAAATGAAACAACTCTGACAGATCTCAGACTGTTATGTCCCTCAGACTGCTATCCAAGATGCCTGCCCAGGTATGATGCTGTTGAGCTTAGTGCCAAAATCCTAATTTCCGTAGCAGAGACCGGATACTCCACTGTGTCTATTTCTACTTGCTCCAAAGATAAGGCAAGGAAAAGTTCTAACATTGCTTCCTTCGGGGGGGAGTCATCTCCTTTCCCACTTTCAGAAGAGAAAAGGTGGAGATCTTTCAAGGTTGCGGGAGCCCTTGAGAAGCCTTGATGGGCATTGACTGGTCTCTGAAGTAAGACAGGGCTGGAACCAAGAAGGGGCTCTCTCTTGCAAGAGGCAGTGATATCACAGCTGTTCTATAGCTCTGCTTCTGGAGAAAGGGAGAGGGAGAGATACCCACTATAAAATGTCCTGCCAGGACCTAAAATTGGAATACGTGAAATTTATACACCACCACATTGTGGCACACTTGATGAATAATTACACCCTGGGGAGTTAAATAGGTCCTCAGTGGGCTTCCTCATCTTTAACCTCCAATTATGTTACAAACTAAGCACTGCCATATTCTTGCTGTCTGTTGGCATGGGAAAAGATAATGCTTGGACAACTGCCCGGGGGGGGATTACAAACTGTCCCCACTTCACCTGATCGTCATCCCGGAGAAGTCTTCCCACTACTTTTCAGCCTAAAATTAATGCTACCATCATCTTTGCCTTAGATTTATCTGAAAAGAAACAAGACAATGGTACTTCACTGTTAACTATGACATGAATGTACTTTTATAGAACAGAGCATTTAGTTATCTTAAGTTCAGTAAGAAATACCTGGGCAACAGCATGCAGCCAAGTTTTTGCACCACTTCAGTTTCAAGTCAGATTCGATCATCCTGTCCTCAATAAAAAGCAAGTCTAAGGGTTTATTCCTCTTCAGAGACAGCCATGCATTCATTCTGCACCAACTACAACCTATTCGCCAACTTTCGAGTCAAGTAGTTTACGTAGCCTGCCCCCAACTATAATTTAAAAAAGTCTTTATTAAAGGATATTGAAATATATGGAAACTCCATTAGGTGAATCAGGGTTGTTTTCTTAATGAAGGCATGAAGTGAACAATAATTCCCATTCATTGGCTCTCTACGCTGAAGACAGAAAAAAATGTTTCTAATCATGAGGTGAGTGGGGGGGGGGAAATGACATGGCCAGAGTATAGCCCCTTTGTTTGCAATTTCATGCCCATCCTCCTCTCAAGAGCACCAACTTCGGATCACGCACACACAAAAACGATGGGGAAAATTAACGCAGAATCAGAAAACATGTACAAAATCTTGGAAGTTCGGGTACCTTTAGCCCAGCATATTGGAAATGGACTACAGCCGCTCCTCTCCATATACGTAACACCTGCTTGTTTCCGGGCCTGCTGCCCTGAGAAATCCAAGAGCCACATACACACAATTGTGCAGGGGTCGTGCCAGGCTCCGGCGGCGTTACAATGATCCAATTCAGCTCTCTCCAGTAGTATTGACTCCTGGGGGAGGGATGGGAAGTCTGCCACTTGAATGGACTCGGCGGCGGCGGCAGGAGGAATCCCGGTTAGTCCCTTTTCTT
The DNA here is from genome assembly GCA_003457575.1 of Thermophis baileyi. Classification (NCBI taxonomy): domain Eukaryota; kingdom Metazoa; phylum Chordata; class Lepidosauria; order Squamata; family Dipsadidae; genus Thermophis; species Thermophis baileyi. Next base: position 802,408 of record QLTV01002038.1, read on the forward strand.
CACTTTGGTGCAGAGGTGTTAGCCAAAACTGAAAAGAACCCCCCTCCCACCCCCAGCAGCCAGCCCCTTCCTCGGTGATCCGGCAGCAAGGAGGATATAATCCTTCCGTTTCAAGAGTCTTCTCCTGCCTTGATCGTTTCAAGGGGAGGCCACCTTTTTCCCTAGACAAGCAAGCAAAAGGAAGGCGACCAACCAGCCGCAATGTGACTGCCAGTGTCTCTATTCCTAGATTCATTGGAGAGGGGGGGGGGGGGGGGGAGGGGGACTGGAGGGAGGAGGAAAGGGGGAGGGTAGGCGATTAGCAACAGCCTTATTAATATGCTAATCTCACCCTTCTGTTCAATTCACTCAGCAGCCTCCTGTTTACAAAATTGACAGCAGATTCTAAAACTGACCCGGGTTTCCTGGAGCTGCAGAAGCTGCCCCCGGAACCACTCACTTTTAAATCGGTGCCTCTGGCTCCTGACCGACTTACCGGACGAAGGACGACTGGCAAGAAAGAAGAGACAGAAAAAAAAAGATTGGCCAGAAAGAAAGAAAAAACGATTCGCTGATCGGAATGTGGAGAAAAGTCTGCAATAAACACGGGAAGACTTAACTCTCTAACTGGAGTTCCTTTAAAAATGATTAAATTACAAACTGCATTCCTTTCCAAGCACTAGACCAGGGGTGTCCAACCTTGGCAACTTTAAGAGCTGTGGACTTCAACTCCCAGAATTCCCCAGCCAGCCATCCTCTCCCAGGAATTCTGGGAGTTGTGCTAGACTATGTAGTTATTTCAAAATACTTTTAGATTTACAGAAATATAAGAAAGTGGTGGTGTTTTTTTTTAATTCAACAAAATATATGTAATAAGAAAGTAAGTGCATGGAAGATGGGATGACAGTTTTTTTTAAATATCCTGTCTTTTCTTTTCTTTGAGTGCAACCGTTGTTTAAAACCTATTAAAGCTAGTAAAGTCAAAACATACATGTTATTTGCATGTAGAATAAAGATTAATATATATTTCATTTTCTTTAGGACAAGCATAGGATTGTAGAATACTAAGGCTAAATTATCTATGTATACACAAATCGGAACTTGATTCCCAACATTTTTGGTTTATTCTTATTAAAAAGTATTGTAATAATGGAGGGATTCAAACAGCTTTCTTTTCTAGGCTCCCAAAGCATTTTCTCCACAATATGTTTATTACAGAGATATAACAGTTAACCATTGTGTTTCTTGTTCTAAATATGTTAACACCGCTTTCCAGGTAAGTTAAAATTGCTGGTGATGCACAACAGATTGTTTCATTTAATTAACGATCATTTATTTAGCTTCAATCAACAATGTGGTTTCAAACCTGAAGCAGCCAATAACAGCTTCTATTTAACATCTATGTACACATTCAGTTTTTCCTCAATATTTCTCCAGTAAGCATTCAATGGCTGCTGCTATCTTTCGGTTGAGTGAAAGTCAGAATATAAGCAACCGTATGCAAGACAATTCTTCTTGCAACACAGATGGCCCTCAGTGGCAACCTGCTTAGCACCTGCTTAGGACTGCCACAAACCAGCCTCAGCTTAAATAAGATGTCAAGCATTTAGAGTTTAGATTTCTAAGGCTGCCCACTGTAAAATTACACCTGAAGCTTGAAAGGGGTTAGAAGGATTACCAACAAACATAATCAGTTATAGGAATCGAAATGGCCATGCAGGGTTGGGAGAAGAAGGAACCACAATAAGCAAATAGACTTAATGGCAGATTCACACATTCTAAGCCTGTTCCTGTGGGAAGCCTGGTTTCTAAGGATCTTTTAAAGGACAATAGGATTGAAGCTATATGGAGAGGGGGGGAGGATTTTGCTCCAAGATGCAGCCACAGAGTATTTCTACTATGGGAACATCAGGGTTATGTAGTTCTTTGGATTCAAGGGGAACAAATGGCTTTGGGGAGAATATCGGTCCAGATGTAGCTTCTGCTGGACAATCCTTAAGTCGAAAGTCTCTTCTCCCAGGTTCACACTGATGATGCACAAGGAAACAACACAGCTGCTTTAAAGAGTTATGGATAGTGCTACATGGGCTGAATCCAAAGCACCTTTTTCCTTCAAATCAGAAGCACCACACGGTCCTGTCACCAAATATGAATTAACTTCGTAAGATGAGAAAAATGGAGGCAAGGTAGAAGTAACAAAAACAAAAATCAGCTGCAGATCAAATCTTCAGATCACTTACTGTTTACAAACTAAGACTCTTGTTGAATAACACTTCCATTATATTAATTTCCCAGTACCGAAAAGGGACGTTGTTCTTACCTGACACGCTCCTTCTCTGTGTCCGACGGGAGAATCCAAGTATGGATTGACACTTGCCTTTCTGCCCAGAGACTGAGTTGACAAAGTTTAGCCACGCCTCCTCTGCTTGTCTGAGCCCAGTTTTCGACAAAGGCGTAGCCCTCTACTAGACATAGTTCCGGTGACAATATTGGCCACACCGGGACTCTGGACCGGACGGGCGCCAGGGTGGGTTTGGATTCTCCCATTGGACACAGAGAAGGAGCGTGTCAGGTAAGACCAACGCCCCTTCTCCAGTGTGCCGACGGGAGAATCCAAGTATGGGACATACCAAAGCCGGCAGTCCTAAGGGTGGGGAGTGTTAAGGAATTGTGCAGAGTAACCTCTGGGCCCTGAAGGCTTGCACAGTGAACCGTAATGTTGCAGTAGATATGAATAATGGTTCAGTCAATACACAGATACGTTAAAGTGTATAAAAGGAGTTTACTTAAAGAAATAGCACAGTCCAAATAACAGTCCGAATCATACACGTTCTATCAGTCAGTATTCAGAAGTACAGCAGTCTTCTTACCAGTCTTTCTTTGTCTTAATGATCAAACAAAGATTCTCTCCTATCACAGATAGTTAGCTACACACAGAACTTAATTGCAGACACGAAGTCACTCAGCAATGAATCAGCAAAAGCGAGAGAGCACTAACCATGTTCTCTAGCTCCCTCTTATTGCCGTTACTTCCAGTCAGAATGCACCAATACATTTAAAGCAATATTACATATATATATTAAACAGTGATTTGTGGATTGTTTATATTAACCAACACAAGCATACCATGTTCTCTAGCTCCCTCTTATGGCCGTTACTGCCAGTCAGAATGCACCAATGCATTTAAAGCCATATTACATATATTACATTAAACAGTGATTTGTGGCTTGTTTATATTAACCAACCCAACCGTTTGGACAGAGTCCTAACAGTTTATTTCCATCTGGTCTGTTTAAGTCTCTTCTTTTCAAGGCACGTGCTGCTGCTGGCCTGGCTCCGGCTCCCT
>QLTV01002038.1:819633-848751 GCA_003457575.1 Thermophis baileyi
GCCATTTGGCAGGAAAACGTACGACCATCTGTCCGCCAACTGAAGCTCCGCAGAGGATGGGTGATGAAACAGGACAATGACCCAAAGCAGACAAGTAATGCAACAAAACAATGGCTTCAACAGCACAGAATACGCCTTCTGGAGTGGCCCAGTCATAGTCCTCACCTCAACCCGATTGAAATGCTGTGGCATGACCTTATGAGAGCGATTCACACCAGACATCCCAAGAATATTGCTACACTGAAACAGTTTTGTGAAGAGGAGTGGTCCAAAATTACTCCGGATCGTTGTGCAGGTCTGATCTGCAACTACAGGAAACGTTTGGTTGAGGTTATTGCTGCCAAAGGAGGGTCAGCCAGTTATTAAAGCCAAAGGTTCACATACTTTTTTGGTTGAGGTTATTGCTGCCAAAGGAGGGTCAGCCAGTTATTAAGTCCAAAGGTTCACATACTTTTTCCTCCCTGCACTGTGAATGTTTACATGTTATGTTCAATTACACCATGGCAACATCTAATGTTTGTGTAGTATTATTTTAAGCAGACTGTGTTTTTCTATTGTTGTGACTTAGATGACGTTCAGAGCACATTTTATGACCAATTCATGCAAAACTCCACGTAATCCCAAGGGGTTCACATACTTTTTCTTGCAACTGTAGATATTTCAGGGCAAATGCATTTACTGTTCCCATCTTTAAGATAACAATTAAACCTTCTAGAACTGAAGTGTGATTTAACCGAACTGCAATTTGAACAAACCAGAATGTCCTGCCTGGAGTTTCTCTAAAGAAGAACAAAAACATTTAAGAATGTTCTCCCCAGGTGTAAAACACATGATGATTCCTTAAACCTAAGTCTTATGCTGCCTCATTCTCTCAAATCCAAAATGTATTAGTTCACTATGCACACAAAAGCCCAAAGAAACAAGCTCTAGTTTTAATTTGAACTGGGAAGTTTGTGATATTAAATTCCATCCATATTCATGAAATATTACTCTAAATTAACTAACTAGAAGAATAGTTGCAGGAACTGGGTATGGCTATAGAGAAAATAAGGACTAGGGGTGGAACTGTTAGCAGTCTTCCAGGGGCTGCCACAAAGACGAAGGGGTCAACTTATTTTCCATAGCAGCAGAAGGCAACACAAGAAGCAATGGATGGAAACTTATCAAGGAGAGAGGCAACCTACAACTAAGGAGAAATTTCCTGATGATGAGAACAATTAACCAGTGGAACAGCTTTCCTTCAGACATTGTGGGTATTTCATCACTGGAGGTTTTTAAGAAGAGACTGGACAGCCACTTGTCTGAAATGGTATAGGGTCTTCTTCTCGAGCAGGGGGTTGGACTAGAAGACCTTGAAAGTCCCTTCCAAATCTATTATCCTCCGTTCTATGTTCTAACTAGGCTACTCTGAACAAATCTGGGAGCACAAGTCTGAAAATTGCCAAGATAGGACACCCCTGCTCCAAGAGATAAATATCGAAGGCAGTGGTAAGGCTGGGCCTGAAGTAAAGGAGGAGGCTGGAAGAGAAGGAGATTGGACTAGAAGACCTCCACGGTCCCTTCCAACTCCATTCTGTAACTGTTTAACTATCTTGTCTCAGAACCATTGCGCAACTGTCCTCTGATCAATGCTGCCATCTTCCCACCCTCCTTCCACTTTTCCCCTTCCCCTGCATTTGACTAAAAGTATCTGGTGGCTGAATTCCTCCACTTCTTGCATCGCATCCTCCTATCTCCCCTGCAATCTGTTATTTGGTTCTACCAAAGGCAAGTTCTTTAAAAAGTCACAGTGCCTGACCCACACTCTGCATCCAGGTGCAGGCAGTCCTCAACTTACAACTATTCATTTAGCGACTGTTCAAAGTTACAACGGCACTGAAAAAAAGCAACTAACAACCGGTCCTCGCACTTACAACTGCCGCAGCATCCTCATGGTCACATGATCAAATTTATGTATTTGTGATGGTTGCAGCGGCATCCCAGGCCATGTGATCACCATTTGTGACCTTCCCAGCCAGCTTCTGATAAGCAAAGTCAATGGGGAAACAAGGGCTCCTTGGTGCTTTCTGAGCTTGGTTGTTTTCATTACATTTCACTCAGACGTTTCATTATCCAAACTAGGTAACACCATCAGCCCTCCAGATGTCCCACACAGTATTTCCCAACACCTTCAATCCAACACATCTGGAGGAATCTGAATTATGCCGTAATCTCAGTTAAAAATATACTTGCAATTCCAATGTTTTACCTCCAATTCTGGTTATACTATCTGTAATGGAACTTCTGACAGTCCAATCAGGAAAGGTCTGAATAAGTGCAAAAATTAATCATGCCCTGTATACAATATACATTTGAATTAAGCAAAGCACTGCAATATCATCTATTTATTAGCAGTGTTAGATCATGAAATTCCTATAATCTCTTATTTTGGGCTTTTTAAAATCTCATCAGCTTCTGAAAGGAATCTTCGTGAATGCCTCATAAGCACAAGGGAACAGCTGCTACCTCAGAATTACTAACTATACCCGGCTGAATTGAGGTAGACACCCAATTACTTTTCTGAACCATTCTGGATTCCGAATTCTTCTCAGCAACCAGCCCCTGAGGTGAAGTATCTTCACCAAGCAGAATCATTAACAGATGGTACAGCAACCAACTACTTATAGCAAAAAAAAAAAAAAAATCAGAACTTGAAAAACTCAGGGCTGCAATGGAGCACTGAGATGGCTACAGAAAAATTGATAAGAGGTAGAAAAGGAAAGGAAGTTTCCTCTGAAGGCAACAGAACTTTTCATATATATTTTTTCAGCAGTGAATATTAAAAATGGGACATAGACATTTTTATTTGTTTTACATTCAACACAATTAAGAGCTACAGCAGGTGCATCTTGGCAGAAGCCCAGTGTTTATGGTATAATAAACATAAATATCATGGTCTCCCAGTGGAATTTTTTTTTCCCAGCTGCTCTGTGAAACTAGCTAACAATGAAGAGGAAAAATATGTCAGTTGTAAATTAAGTATTGGAAAAGTATTGGTTTCTGAGATATAGAAGATGTATTATTACTTCTATGTTTCATTAAAAATGAACATACCAACATTAGTTCGTTAACCTGCAGGAAACACCCTCGTATGCTTAGCTTTAATATTTATTATAGTACGCTTAGCAATTTGGGGTGGGATTTTTTTTCTTTTCTTTTTCCCTTTATGGAGCAACGGATGTTTATTGAATCCATGAATCCAATGCATGTTTATTGCTAAATTTATCCTGTCTGTGGTTAAGTATGCCAAGCTAAATAAATCAGTACTACTAAAGCTGAAAGAGAAAATCACAATTTATTATTGGAAGTTACAAATTCAGTTCAGGCATGTTATATCATAGCAGTTTAATCAGTCATTTTAGTACAAATTTAATCCATCGTAACTGGCAGATTTTAAACAATAAAAAAAAAAGATTGCTTTTAACCTCCAAATTCAACGCTCAATCGCCACAAAGACCATTATCTGGTTCAACCATACATTTTGCAGTTCATTGAAGGTGCTATTTCTCAACCAAGACCTTATTTATTTATTTACTTATTTATTTACCAACTGTCTAAGCCTAAACAGCTAACAGTAAGATACAGAGTTTAAAAATATTGTGACAGAGGGCACACACAACAAAATGATGGCTATCTCTGATCAGCCAGAACCAAAGTCATGTGATGTACAGGTAATCCTCAAGTTACGACCACAATTGACCCCAAAATTTATGTTGTTAAGTGAGAAATTTGTTAAGTGAATCACTGCAGTTGTTAAATTAGTAACACGGTTATTAAGTGAATATGGTTTGCTTGTCAGAAGGTTGCAAAAGTTGATCCCTTGAACCTGGGACACTGTGCCCGTCATAAATGTGAGTCAGTTGTCAAGCATCTGAATTTTGATCACATGGCCATGGGGATGCTACAACGGTCATAAGAATGAAAAATGGTCGTAAGTCACTTTTTTCAATGCCGTTGTAACGTCGAACGGTCACTAAATGAACTGTTGTAAGTCGAGGACTATCTGTATCTTTCAAACATTTATTCCCCAGCTGTGTTTGCTCCGAATCCACTAGCCAACAGAAGCAGCATCAGAAAGCGGGAGAATTCAGAACCACCACATCTCCTATGGATACCGTCTTGCTTAACATCTTATCTGCTTTCAAAAGATTACTGTTGCCTAAAGAATTTTTACACAGGAGTAGCAAAGCTATCAGCCGGATAATACTTTATGTAACTGTCTCTGGGAGTTTCTTTCTGGTGGTTTAAAAAAAAAACTGTTAAATGCTTTCTGCTGAAATACTTTCTGCATGACAGGCTTTTTGGCAAAATAAAGTGTGATTTTACTATTTCATTCATTCCTATTCATGAACCAGCTTCCATTTAAACTTCTTAGAGTAATTTAAAAAACCAGCAGGATAAACATTATTAGAAACAGAGATACTACAATGTCACTCATGTTATTGTAGAAATTAGATGCTAATTTTTCCTGCCATTTCTATGTTCAAAGTACTTCAAATAACCATTAGCGTAATAGCTAATAGTAACACAGAGAGGTTTATGAATGTACATCCGATGGCCTGTTTTTTATTTTATATCTGGGAAGCTTAATACATTTTATGGCTATGTTAAATTCAAATGAAACAGCAGAAGTATGAAGTCCAGTATGGTACCAGTATGAAGGCTAACCTATCCATAAGAATTTGCTTCCATTTGCTATCTTCTAATCTAAAGAATGTTTCAAAATCTAAGATTTATACTATAAAAAATAGAACCAATATTAAAATATTCTGTGCAATCACAAAAGCTTTCTTTCAAATTCTTTCCTGTCCCTGTTCCAAATATCTCTCTAGCTTTTTTTCTTCTGATCATTTAAAATTTAATTTTCTTACTGCTTTTTGATTTTAACAATATTTCCACTGATTACATCTCTTACAGTTGGGTTGCACTTCTTTTCCCATAGACTGAGTTTTCCTTTGTTGTTCTTATTTCTAGATATTAGTAAGATAATATCTAATCTTATTTTTGTAAAGAAAATTATAAAGATTTTTTTTTAAATTAGATACTCTTAAGCCATCCAGTCTTTTCAGAGTTGGGCAGCCTCGAATCCAATTGACCAATCAATCAAGTTAAATCATATGGCATCCTTGGAAAACAGCTGGTACTTTTGTAGCTGGGATGGATAGATGGATGGATGGATGGATGGATGGATGGATGGATGGATGGATGGAAGGAAGGAAGGAAGGAAGGAAGGAAGGAAGGAAGGAAGGAAGGAAGGAAGGATGGAAGGATGGAAGGATGGTTGGTTTCAGGTAATTTTTACCTTTATTTCTCTTTCAGCTACATTTTTACAACCTCATTTAAAGACATTTCCATTTTAGAAAACAAACACAATTGTGTTGAATTTCTGTAGTATTTCACTGATCTACATATTACTTGAATTTGACAATATTATTTTCATTGTTTCCTATCACTTCAACTAATTCAAAGGGTTAGACTTTGGTTTGCTTACAATATTTTTTTTACTGCTCTACCTAAAATGTCGTGTATTATTTTTAATGGATTTAGTACCCATATCAAGTTACAGTGAAATTCTATTCTTTCATGCCACAGTAAAGGCAAATATGTTTCACTTAAAAAAAATAAATGAATAAAATCAACAGTTTCCCCTAACCCATCTCTGAATAAAGCAGACAGAGTTTTCCGTGTAATGAACCTTAAATTTCCATGTCCTCCCACTGAAAACATTATACTGTAATATTTATTATTACAGCATTTAACTTTAGTCAATCGCAGACTACCATGGAATTGTAATTTACACATTGGCATAAAACAGAAGACAGATGTGCCACAGATGGATGACATCTGTTCTGGTTTATTAGTCCCTGGTCCCCAGAATTAAGAGGAGTGAATGAGATTATTTCATGTCAAGTTCCTTTTGAGGAGTTTCAAAGCCCTTGAAAAGGAAAAGAGAGCAAATTGTCATCCTTATAGTAGCTCATATATTCTCTCATCTTGCGCTTCTTACCAAAGAATGCAAGAAAATAGCCAGAGGGAAGGGAGGCTGTTTACATTAAGTCTTCATAAATTAAGCTTTAATACAGAACTTGCTGGAAAGTAAATATAACATTAAAATGTATTAATGAATGAAATCATCTTCGCAATCTATGAATAAAACAGAGGTCTGCATGCACACACAAAACAATTTTGAGATCCATTTGTTGTATCATTTCAACCAAACTGAATGTTCCAATAAAAACTCCTGCATACATGTATGTGATGAATCAAAAACTGAAGCACAACAGAATTGAAAAGTCTGCTTTTCTTTAACTAAAGGATATTTCTTTAAATTGAAAAAAGCAAGAGATAAAATATTGAGGTTTGTATTTGACTGTTCCAAAAACAACACTCTGGTTTTGTGGTAATGATTAAGAATCTGTTCTGTGTGAATAATTAATATTGGCTGGACCAAAAGGAGCGCTTAAGAGCTTCCTGGTCTTAACATAGCAGCCTTCTCAAACATGCATCTACTGTAGATATACTATGCTTCAATTCCTCTCAGCTATTTGGAGATACAAAAATCCTACCTCTCATTCATTAATTAATCTCTCAATAAAAAGGAAACAACTAAAAGGCTGTCCATTGAATCTAGCATTAGAGATGTTTATACAAACAGCCGAGGTTTTTCAGTTTTTAGCAATCTGTAGAAATATTGCAAACTCTCCACAACTTGAGAAACAAAAAGAAAGAACATTCTTGGAAGTAATAAAATAAGTTCCTATACTGAAGCCTGGTGTTTTCAATATGCCTGCAGATATCTGATTTGTGACTCCAGCTGAAATGTAGCTGTAGAAAAATCACTGACTTATAGCATTATCTTTATGCATACACATTCATACACACCTATCATACCGCAGACAGTCCTCACTTAATGGTGGCAAGTGGGACCAAAAAATACATCACTAAGCAAACATTCATGCACACCTATCATACCGCAGGCAGTCCTCACTTAACGGTGGTAACTGGGACCAAAACCTACATCACTCAGCAATGCCATCGTAAAGGATGGCATCACGTGACCGCACCGACTTACAACTGCATTTGCAGCAGTCCCAATTACCATTGTTAGATGAATCCCGTGGAGTTGCAACGTCCCATGGTCACGTGATTACCATCGGCAACCTTCTGCTGGCTTCCCACTGGCTTGTTTGTTGGAAGCCAGCAGTGAAGTTAGCAAATGGTGATCATGTGACCACGGGGCACTGCAACATCGTAACTGCAAGATGACTGCCAAGCACCCCAATTGCAATCATGTGACTGAAGGGATGCCGCTAGAGCCATAACTACAAGTACCCATCCTAACGACCCCTCGTTCCGCACTCTTATAACTTCAAAAGGACCCTGAACAAGTGGTCGTTCAATGAGGACTACCTGTATTCCCTTTTGTGATAAATATTGTTATGTAGAATGCGGAAACAAAGGAAGAAATAGAAAGGAAAGGGAATTAAATCCATGAGATTAGGGAAGAAAAAGGAAATAAAATAAAATCTAGTTACTTCACTTCTATTTGCTATGCCTCTCTATATCTTTTTATCCTTATAAACCAATTCCCTTCTACCCCATTGGTATAAAGGTTAAGGTATAGTTTCCCCTACCCAGTCGTGTCTGACTCTAGAGGTCGGTGCTCATCTCCATGTCTTAGCTGAGGGTGCCAGCGGTGTCTGAAGACATTTCCATGGTCATGTGACCAGCATGACTATATGCCGAGGTACATGGACGCTGTTGCCTTCCCACTGAAGTGGTACCTATTTATCTACTCGCATGTGCATGCTTTCGAACTGCTTTATAAATCAATACTTAGGGACAATTACATTTTCCTATGGTAGACATTTTACCATGGATAAACAGCTGTTCTGAACAGCACCCGTAATATATTCCCAAATCTACCTTTCAGAGTCATGAAAAGAAAAATTAAATCAGTTCCTAAAATTTCCATTTCCTTTCAGAGGTGATAGCAATACATTTTTTACTTCTAACTTCTACCTCTTATTGTGTAATCTTTATTTCCAAGTACAGAAAAATATCATCTAGATTTAAATATGTACAGCCTTAGATTTCTTTTCCTCACAATAATTAATACAGCAGTTAAGTACTCTGTTGTAAATATCTTTTTTCCTAACACATATTTACCCTTTCTGTAACACTTCCCCATTCAAAATTCATAACTGTGACAGGACACAAAAGTGAATCAAATCTAATGGCATCATGCAACCTTTATAATAGCAGCAAAAACCATTTCTCATACTCTGATTCATTTCACTGAGTGGTGAAAATCACTTTTGGTGAGTTTTTCCAAGATATAGAATTAAAATTAAAATTATATACATCAAAGAGCAGTGTATTGGAATAACATTTCAAGCATTCCGTTATGATTATGGAAAGCAAGTGTAGAAATGAAAATGTGCAACAATTTAAAAATCTGTTTTCTATGGCGATGACAGAAATAAAATCACCTGTAAGATTACTCTGATTAATCCATTCTTATCTTGAGCATACATACAGCTCATATGCCGAAACTGAGCTGTACATCCAATTAAAATATATATATATATATATCTCCTCTCCCTCGCTGGAGGAGTACATACTAAACTGGCCTAATTGAGGGGGGGAGGCATTTATACAATGACGAGATACTTCAAATTTACCTCTGGAGGAATAGAATTTGAGCAACTTGGCTTGAGAGGCCCCAGTGATTTGCACTCTCAAATTGTCAAGTCACATATTCATGGCCTCAATTAAAAAGTAAGAGCAAAGTAAGCGGCAAAAACATCAAAGCTGTGACAGATATTAGAGAAATGTAGGCCAGCTCCCTTATGTGACGGTTTTAACAAACTACCTAATCACACAATGCATTCGATGGCACACACTCCATCATTCCTACAAAAAGGTTCAACTATGAAATCAAAGGCGAGAGGAAACGTTCAGGATTACTATTATCAGACAGCAACTACAAGAAAATGGTATCTATACTTAATCCAATTGTCAACTGCCTTCTATGACCAAGGAGCACAGATAAAATCCCTTTTAACCACATAGAACAGAAAGAAATGTTCAGCATAAGCTAGACAAATATGCACAGAGAGCATCAAGTAGTTACTGCCTGGCTCTTCAGGTTGTGTGGTTAGGACAAATAATCTGAGTAAAATCTGAATTTTAGACTATCCTTGAAATTACTTTCTGAAAATATTTTGAATTTTCCTGAATCTATTAAGCGATACTTATCAAATATTTACCAGATTAGACAGCACAAAAGTCACTAATAAGAGCTTGTTTATTTCATACAAAACAAGAAGTTATGATTTAGAATGACAGAAACTGCTTTTAATTTAGCTACATAATCCCAATGTAGTTATGTTGTCTGAATCTAGAATGTAGCTATCAAAAATACCCTGATGGTTTTAAGGCGCAGAACTGAAATTTAATTTATTTTTTGTCAGATAATTTATTGTCCAATGTTAGTTGATACACACATAGACACACACACTGTATATTAGGTCTGATATGTATCACAAATGGCAAAAGCAAAATCTTAAAACTCAATGTAGACATAATAAATTCCACTCCTAGCATCATAACTCGACACTTAAAAGGCAGAACAAAAGAAAACAGGATTAGTTGATGATACCTATTAGAATTTCACCTTTAAAAGACAGAAAAATATGAAATTGGCCTACATAGATTATCTCCTAGGAAATTATTAACATTGTCAAAAAAACAATTTATTCTTAAAATATATTGATTCAACCGCAAACAACTCTGCATACTTCCTCCCTAAAACAAAGGAAACAAAAGGAAAAACTTTCTATCTAGATTACAATATTCTGCATCATAATTTGATACCTAGTAGTTTACTGGAATTACGAATTATTTTTAAAAAACTTACCTGCCGAAAAGGAAAGCCTGGAAAGATCTGCAATAATAATAATAAAATACATCAGTTTAATCAGGATTCATTGTACTGTATCTTTTCACCTTATAATACAATGTGAAAATTGGAAATACTATAATTTTTCTTGAACATTCTCATTTCCTAATTAACGAGTTTTAGCAGTTGAGTCAACAGTCAATTTAGTAAGGTTGTGATTATTATATATTTCAATACAGTATTTAGGAATTAGCATGCCAACTTAATTTCTACCCCTTCCATATGCTCATATTTTACTGTGCTTATGAGATGCATGATCAATATGTCATATTAATTTCACATATTATGTACTTAAAAATAAATAGAGTACATAGTTAAATATTAATCCCTGAAATATTTAAATACTTTCACCTTTATTATTTGCTAGATTATCAAAAAAATAACAAATAAAGATATCTATAACAATTGGACAATAAATCAAAATCATAGCAGACTAAATGTATAAAATGCATAAAAATGGCTTGTCAACTCCAATACCAAATCAAACTGGCCAGTGACTTTCTGTCAATCCAATCCACCTGACAGGATTTTTGTAATGGGAAAAATAGGAGGGAGGAATATTAGGTATATTTGCTGTCTTAAGTTATAGATATATGGGATATTTTTATTATGGTTAGTCATACACCCAGCCAGATTTAGACTGGGTTTAGCATTTTTATCCGTTTACTAAATCCTTCACAAAGACCTGGAATAGGCAGATGCCGTAATTGTTATTATTCAGTTAGACAATATAGATTTGTAAGTGTTAAATGTGCTATAATAATAAATCATGATTGCAAACTGATTATAAGGCCCTGTTTAATAGATTATCTGAATTGATGGTCTAGAGATAAAGTTACTGTCCTAACTTAGTTGTCACCATACTTAAGAGACTAGGGTGCTAAATAAAATAGGGGGGGAAAAAGCCTAGAAGCAAAATTAAACAGGACTTTGGTTATTTATTGATGGCCTTCAGGAAAATACTAAATCAGATTTTTTTTTTTCTTAAATGAGCTTACTTTTCCGTAATTTCAAATAGCCATATGGACTTTACCAGAGCAGCATGGATTCCTATTGCTAACTTCCATCTCAAATACATTCAATATACCACAAAAAGGTACAGAAAGAACAAACAGCAGAAAAAGCTCACATAAACAAGAAATGATTATATATGTGTTCGGTTAGGCTTATAAATCAATGTGTCATGTGGTAAAACTTGAGAAAATTTTAATGAATGGGGAAAAAATTACTCCCAACAATTTACAGCATATTTCTAATTCAATTTGAAACATGTGTAATGAAAATTTAGTTAATACTAAAAACTGCAAAGCAATGCCCTTTTGCATTAATTATCAAAATGTAGTTGTGGTGTATTTACTAAAAATAATGTTATGAATTTCTGAGAAACCTGAGATATGGCAGAAGTCAAACACTCCTAAAAATATTTTTCTTCTATTTCTTTTTAAACTGAATTCATTCTCATGCCAATTGTTAAGCTCTGGCAATAAACAATACATTTGGAAAAGTACAACTCAATAGTTTTATTGGGCTCTCATTAATATCGTCATTCTTTTGACTGCATCCAGTGTCCTACAGCACATTAAAGATTAGTTATACTATGCACTCAGATTACAACTTCCTGAATTTCTGACCACTAGTCAGGGAAATCTGGAAGCTGCAGACCCCAAATATCTGAAGAACACACAGTTGGAATAGTTGTGGCGATAACAGTCAGCTGGTACAGTGGAAAGTCTACTATGAACACTAAAAGTTATCATAATTATGATAGCTGGTATGTAAATTGTTTCCTTGCTTCAACATATCCGGCAGTGATCCATATATTACCTCTATTTTAAGCCCACGAATAAGCCTTTGAAAACTTCTTAAATTTTTAGAACCTGCCTGTCCATATATGGTCATTTGGGTGTAATCTTTTCAGTCTTTCTTTTTCATCATCTGCTTAAGTATCTTCATGACTCTCGTACTTCCAGTCATCAGTATACATTGATAAATCCAATTCTTATAATTTAATACAGTAATCATATTCTCTGTAGTGTGCATACATATTTTATGTAGCTTGCAGGCTGTAGGTAATAATCCAGCAGAAAAGCTAGGTCTGGCCTGGCATTGAACAAAGAGGCAGTGTTCAATTCTCTCTGAGTCACACATTTATTCAGATCATGTACAATAACATGTAACTGTCCATAACTCAGGAGAAGCATGACAGTAGCGCGCAATTTTATATGTATACTCTATGTTCTATGAACTCTTAAAGGAAAGAGTTTGGATATAAGGATGTCAGAAGACCACACGGTAGGACAAGAGTTTGTTCCAGGAGACAAAATAGAAAGTCTAAGAATTAAAAAAAAAAAAAATGCTAAGTAACCCATCTGCTTACTGACTAGACAAGCTAACAGACTGAGAGAAATACTTGTAAGGAAACAAGAAACAGGCAGGCAGGAGGAACTCAAGAAGGAAACGCCTAAAGTTGCTTTTGGCAACAGATTTCAAGTACAACGGTCAACATGCATGTAGACTTCATAAGGAAATAGCCTTCAGATAATTTCAGATTATTATTTTTTTATTCAACACACTAGTTCAGAGCTTTACGTCAAATATTGTGTTTAATTTTATTTTAACTATTATTTCCAAGTGATAAAAATCATGAAATGTAAATTGATCAAAAAAGATCGAACTGGTAACTAGGTATATAAAATAGACATTAAAAAAAAAGAAAGCTCCAAAAGATTTTCAATATACGTGAAAACATACCACCAATGATATTACAGGTAGTCCTTGACTTACAACAGTTCATTTAGTGACCGTTCGAAGTTACAACGGCACTGAAAAAAGTGACTTGTTTTTCACGCTTACAGCCATTGCAGCATCCCCATGGTCATGCAATCAAAACTCAGACGCTTGGCAACTGATTCATATTTATGACGGTTGCAGTGTTCCTTACCTGGGACTCCGCCCGCTTAATGGTCACAGCTGTGAGCTCTGGGTCTGCAGTTGCTGAGCGAAACTGTCACGCGTGACATCTCACTTAACAACCCTTTCCCAAGCAATAGCAATAGCAATAGCACTTAGACTTATATACCGCTTCATAGTGCTTTTACAGCCCTCTCTAAGCGGTTCACAGAGTCAGCATATTGCCCCCAACAATCTGGGTCCTCATTTTACCCACCTCGGAAGGATGGAAGGCTGAGTCAACCTTGAAGCAAACTTCCAGTCCCAACTGTGGTCATAAAGTCAAGGACTACCTGTAAAAAAAAATTGCCCCCTATTAAAGCCTGAATCCAGATTGCCACAGGCAGGCCAAGGTAATGCACTTATTTATTTTTTATTTATTTATTAATCAAATGTGCGTGCCGACACAACCATAAGAATCTTGATGGCTGACGACATCTAACATGTACACAATTGTACAATGTACCGAGTCCCCCGCTGGAGACTTCCACAGCCCAGGATGTCTCTGGTAGTCAATTCTGCTGCAGAACGTCCAGCACAGCCTTCTGCCACGCCTCCCAGGAGTGAGATTGAGAGCGGACTCTAAGGGGGTGACAACCAACGTCTCAACCCTGGAGACATCTTTGGAGCGTCTTCAGGGTTGCTACAGCGAGGCTCGCTGGAGCTGTGGGAAAGGGAGGGGGGAGTAGAGACAGTTGAGGGGGGACATGTAGCCAAAATAACGTTCTTTCTCCTGGGAACCAAGGACACTCTCACCAGCACCTGGAGGGGCGTGGATGGGAGGCATCCGGGATGGGGAGAGAGAGACCTGATTGGGGCATGTGACGGTTGTGTGTTATGTGGGGAAGAACTTTGGATTTTGAACTGGGTGGGGGAAAACCCGGGGGACTTCAGATTCGGGTTTTCACCAGCTGTGCCAATATGACATGCCTAATAAATCTATACTTTGAGGAACCCTTCCTTGGAGTTTTGATTTCCTATGGGCTGTTACTTGGAACCCTGACACAACGTACAACAAGCAGCATCTCAAGGTGACCAGCTCACTCCCACCTGAAGGAGATGGCAGGATGGATGTCTCTTTATTTATTACTGCAATATGTCTTGCTAGCATCATTGTATATTTAAGTAGAGTGGTCATTATGGCGTGGAATACATAAAGTAATTCAAGTAATACTACTTTATCAAGTAATTATTATTTCATTACTTGAAGATTAATTTAAATAACTGAATTACTCAAAGTAATACAATTCAATAAATGCTTAATTCAGATTAAAATGTTAGTTTAAAAACACCTTTAAATCTGAAAGGGATGAGAAGCCATGTGGAAATGCAACTATAATCAATATCTCATTCACTGAAAAACAGGCATCTTCATGAATTTTGGTTGGGCTCACATTTTCTAAATATTTGTCCAGAATTTATTTTTTTTCATTTTTATTAAATTTGTTTGTAATTCATCTCGCTGCAAGGCGACTCTGGGCAGCTTCACAACATTCAAATGAAACGATAGATAGATAGATAGATAGATAGATAGATAGATAGATAGATAGATAGATAGATAGATAGATAGATAGATAGATAGATAGATAGATGAATGGATGAAGGATGGATAAAATCACATTAAAATTGCAGTAAAATACAATTATAGCTAAAGATGGAGAGGAAAGGAATGAAGAATTGCATGAAGTAACAGTAACCCTGGAGGCATATTCATGAGTTCTACGACCCAATAGGAAAAGGTATCACAATATTTTCAGGGCTTGCGGAGATTCTGAATGTGCTGCCAAATAACAAGCAGTGGCCTCAATGAGCTACAACTGTTTCTAGCTAGCTATAAAAGGACCTGTTTCTATGACACGAACTATCCAATCATCCGTGAACACAGCCTTGTTTGTACTACATGACATCCTCGGTTTATCTTTGAAATGGATCAGTGATTTAACATGCATCCACATACATCAAAGACAATGCTTATGACAAAGTACAAAGGCCCCATAGTCTGAACTGCAGAGTCAGAGCAATCTGCAAGTATATTTTTGACAATGCTCTCCTGAGTTTCAGTGTATCACAGAGCTCAAGGAACGCTGAAGCAATTTGTGAAATAAACTGCAATAGTATCGGAAGAGCTTTTAAAAATAGAAAATTATCCAAATTATGGTCTTTTCATCATTCCTCCATCAACCCCATTCACTGGCAAGAAAGAATGCCAATTACTTACTCAAACTTCAAGACTGGCACTCGAAAGCGCATGGCTAATTTACACAAGATGGTGAAATTTTGAACACAGGAGGAAATGAACTGAATTCACCTTACAATGTTTTTTCAAACAATCCTGCTTTCAAAAGCAAACATTTCTTTGAACATCTGAGTATGAAAGAACTCAATTTACTGCAGATGTGGGCTTGCCAAAAAGCCAGATAAAACAACTGCACAGCTCCTGCAGAAACCTCATTTGAGTAAATAAGAAGGCAAAGTAATATACAGATCATGAATGTGAGAAACCTCTGTAAACTGTCGCTGCTAAAGACTCTGGACACCATATATTGGCTGCAAGAAAGAAGTCCTACTATATATTAGTGATCTTGCCAAACATACCTCTGCTACTGGCTAGAATCTAAAACCCAAATGGAATATACTATCCAATAGGAAAAGGCCTCAGAGATAAAAGGCAGGAATATTTTCAAGTACCCAGGACCTATAGAAATGCCTCTCAATAGAAATAATCAATTTCAAGTTGTAGAAAAGCAAACATTTCACAGGAGCAACTGTGACTCAGTTAACATGTCATACATATTTTGACCCGTCAGTTCTGATTAATTTAAAAAACAATATTTCAGCATTGGGAAGCATGTTTTATGTAACTCCATTTTGGAATATTGAACTGTGGATGTGTGCGTCTATAAAACAACCCCATCTACTTAGCCTTTTAAAAGGAAATCTGATTCTTTTGAGTGATGGGGAATTCTCACCCACTTTAGTCAAATGCATGGGTAACAGAATCTTCCAGACTTGTGAGGGATACTGAGTCTTCCTGTTCAGTGATTTTAATTTTGATGTAAGACCGATTTGATTCAAATCAAACTGCTCCTAATTATGACACCTACAAAGCTGGTATAATACTGATTCAATATAATTTAATGCTTTAGTAAACGGTTTCAGCCAAGTAATTGGCATTCTGGTGCAGAATGAATCTGCTTTGTCCTTCTTTCCAACATATTTCCCCCCACCCCCCACCCCTGCAGCAACAATAAAACAAATAACACAACTTGGGAGCTGTTGCAGTGTGGTCTGGAAAATAATGACTTTGCTTCGGACTTATCTACCACTAATGGTCCCAAAAGGTAGACAGGCTCTAGGCAGGATTACTCATATTTCTGTTGTTAATCAGTTAACAGCATCATTCAAAAGGGAGGCAGGGATTATTCAGTGTTTCTTAATGCCTAGCATGCTACATCTGAGTTCAAGGTAGAAAAACTGCCCAGAAAGCTCTTCCTACAGTCCTGGTTAATTGGACAGAGAGAAGGAAAGTATCACCAATGACAACATTATTTTGTTCACTTCTCTTTTAAGGGGAGGGATGTCAGTCAAAAAAGAAAGATATCTATCTCTGAACTTAAGTTGGTGAATTTTAATCTCGGAAGAAGAAAGGAAAAATCACATTGTGCTCTAACCATCCATGGCATCATTGTATATCAAGGTTCAAAAAGCAGAAAAATCTAAAGCAAAAGTTGGAATGTTGAAATTAGTAAAGGGTAACAGGCTTCATAAGAAGCATAGTCAAGAAGAAAATTTAAAATATTACGGGACTTTAAAAAGAAAAGATGATGTAGAAACTGCGTTTCAAAACGTGGAGAAATAATGCAGTAGATAATTTGCTTCTTTAAATAGTCTCTCCAGTGGTTGTCACACTCTCTCTCTCTCTCTCTCTCTCTCTCTCTCTCTCTCTCTCTCACTCCCTCTCCCCCCCCCCCCCCCCCCTGGAGGCAATGCTCCAGTTTCCATCTTAAAAGAAGTGCTCTCAATTCATTACAAATTCCAGAGACTGCTGTCAAACCAAATTCATTCCTGGTGTGGTTGAATTTGTCAACTGTCTCAATAATCTAACTGCTTGCGGGAATTTCTAAATCTTGGCTCCTGATCTTCAGAAAATTGTGAAGTATTTGCAAAGGTCAAAAACTAAAGAGCACTGACAACAATTACACTTTCAAAACTAATATAACGGTGTGCCTATGAATGAACCTATCCAGCATAGTACTATTAATGCATGTCTGTGTTTAAACAGTTGAAGTGTATCTTCCTGTAAATGTTCTGGGCAGATTAATCAATTTGCATGCATTAACATAACAACACTGGGTTTTTTCTCAATATTGCATAACAATTTTAACTTCAAAGATTGGTATTAATAGTCTCTTTAGTTGACAGGGGTACCTCTTGACAAGAAAAGAAATGTAGCTTTTGAGTGTGTGTATGTGTAAAAATATATATTACTTGTTACAATGAATATAGAACCCAAATTAAATTTTCCTAATTTAATCAAAAGGTTTGCATTTATTTCTGCTCCCAGGTACTGCAGGAGTAGACCACGTGTCAGATACCTTGCAGGCCAACAGTCAAAAGGCTGTGCACATCTTCATCAAATATTTTGCTTGGGGCAATTGAATGGAAAGGCAATTAATATATTTGTTAGAGAATTTTTTTTTTCTTCTGTTGTAGAAAAATAAATCAGAAGCTCTCACAGTTGACTGCATTTTGCTGAATCAAATAACTTCTTTATAATCATATCAAAATATTTACAGTACCATACATTCTTCTTTACAGCAACATAGCATAATGAAGTCTTCACACAGAGAGATACAGAGACAGACCCGAGACTGGAAAACACGTCCAGCTCCTGGCTTAATTCCTTTTGCACAGACTCAGTAGCACTTTACTCACATTGGCTGACTGAATTACCACATGACTCTTCCTGCTCATGAATATCCCAACAATATTTTATAAATGTTATCACACTTGAAGGTTGAAGATGGTATACCAGGAACTTGAGTACTTCGATTTTCATGAATTAAGATGCAAGCACGTTTCCCGACCTAATCTGTGTACAAATGCCTTGAAGCACTCTTCCAGCAAATTAGGAATACTGTATTAAATTTTGCATTTAGGAAATCACAGCTACATTTCAGTCTTTGCTCCAAACTATTACTCTGCTAATAATACTATTTCCCCTATATCATGGGGAAGAGCTCCCCCCCCCCGTCAAGCTTTCCATTTTTGATAAGGAATAAGATCCAAGCCAAGCATTTTTAATAAGCTAATAACCAAATGAGAATGCAGTCCTATAAAGATGCAAAGATGGTACATGGGATCAAGTACATGGTAATCTGGGAGAATAAAGTAGTGACAAGCTATGGATGAGATTAAAAAAAAAAATAATCATGACAGTTTAATCTCAGAGCTCATATTCCAAGTTTGAATTGAAATGCCTCTCAATCTTTTATTTCTTCTTCAATCAAGCCGCTTCCACCAAACTCTCAAGCAGAGGGCTGAAGAACAGCATGTTCACCTTGTCTGTCAGTGGCCATCTGTTGCAGCGAATATAGGCTACATTTAGTCATATATTATGCACACAAATAGAAGAGACGCTCCAAGGATCCTCACAAAGTACTTAAATAGATTATTTCATATGGTTTGCAACTGTTGAAACTTATTTCAATGTTTCTAGTTAGACTGAATTATTATATATACAGTAATACTTCTATTTATTAAGGATATTTTTCTGAAATTAACGGTTCATAATTGGCTTTGTGCACAACAGGTTGTTATTTTGAAAAGGCACTGCACAGACCTAGCCTGAACCATACCTGGAATACATCCACTGGAATGCATTTAAATGTATCTACTCTAAACGCAATTAAAGTCCAATATATTGGAGGAGGAGGAGGAGGAGGAGGAGGAGGAGGAGGAGGAGGAGGAGGAGGAGGAGATGAGTGGTGAAAGGCAGTAACTACATCCTACTATACGTTAGGCTAGCCAAAAGGCAGTACCAGCTTATTAGCAACTTACCACAATATAGTCTTTCCATGCAGGTTTTTCTCATACAAATATTCCCCCCCCACTTCAGTCTATTATATTGAATTGTTAAATCCACGCAGTTAAGTGTTGCTCATCATTTCCCCCCCCCCTCCAATTTCACACACAGCACACAACACAGTAGCCTTTACTTGTGAGCTTATCACAGGCTGCAGCGAAGCTGGTGAAACTCCTTTTGTCTCCTTTCACTCCAAAGTCCTG
Source organism: Thermophis baileyi (assembly GCA_003457575.1). Classification (NCBI taxonomy): domain Eukaryota; kingdom Metazoa; phylum Chordata; class Lepidosauria; order Squamata; family Dipsadidae; genus Thermophis; species Thermophis baileyi. The sequence goes on from QLTV01002038.1 coordinate 838,874, forward strand.
CAAACAAAAGGCATCCATCATGCAGTCCATTAGCTTCAGCTGACCAGACAATTCCAGCCTGCCAGATGGGTAAACGTATTTTGCTAACTGTGAACTGCAGCCACAATAAATCCTAACAGGGCAACAGCCCTTTTGAATCTCTTCCTGTTCAAAATTTTGTGTGCCCCTCCTGTTCACCTGAAAGTTTCCTGGTCTAATATTTATTTTTATTCCTACATCAATAAGCCTCTCTGAAACTTTCCCTATGTATTATCACAGAGAGAAGCAAGTAAGATGTAATGAAGCTATTAATTTTCCTTTGGTGAAAAAGGGGTACGCAGCCCCATATGTCCAAGGAATTCCTCAAAATAATTTGTAATAGAAACTGCTTTAGGAGACAAATCCTTGGATCCCACCATATTAGATTACTGGCCATTCATCAAGATATTTTTTTCCTAAGGAAAATCCCACATTTAATATGGTGATTCAAATGTTTGACTTTTTGCATGATGACTATTAGCTGGATCTGTTCTCTTCTGGATTTAAGACCAAAAAGAGCCACAGTTGCCCTGGTAAATATTGTTGGCAGGTCAGATAAATTAGTTGTGCTAGATCACTCAACGTAATTCAGTAACTATAACAGCACTATTCATTTGGTACAAATAGCCAGGCAAGGATTTGTATCTTTCCTTTATAAGCCCCCAAGCTAGTCTAGTTACGCACACCTAAAAAAATCGTCCTAAGGGGACTTGTAGTCTCTGGCTTAAATAATGGTTTGTCCTTTATCTCCTGTGGTTTTCAACATCTTCATGAAACCTCAGGCACAGATCATCCTGTGTTTTCAAATAGCTATCATTAGTGTTGTTGATAAGCTATCTTCACCTTTATTTGTCAGCAGGTGCCATACAAACAGTGGAAATGATGAACTGTTTTCTGTAGATCAGCAAGTTGATTCTTGGAGGGGGAGCATGAAGAAATTCCAGCCCAAGAGGTCTAGATATTGGAAGGTTAAAAGAAAGTCACCTGATCTGTCAATCCAGGAAAGGGGTGGAGGCAGACAAAGCCAACAAAAAAAATCAAATACCGAGGAGCCAATCAGGAGGGTGGTTTTCTCCTTCCCATGTGATTTTTTTGTTTGAAAAATAATACAAGAAGAGGGCAGTTCCCCATTTTGTTTTTAACTCAATTCTGACAAGACAACAGGATTGTTATTAAACAGGTATGGAGATATTGCTCCTTCTGTTCAACTCAGACATCAAGAAGCCTTCTGGATTTAGCACTGTGGTCAAAAGTCCATTAGCAAGTTGTCATCAACATGCATCAGTTGTTTCTCTTTTGCACACTTACACTTACATTCCAACAACATATGCTACATGGGACAACTCCTTGGGCGTTGGATCTTCAGGCCTGCCACATTTAGTGCTGTGGGAAACTGGGAGGGGTGATTGTGTGAGTGGGGAACTATAGTCAAAATAACATTCCTTTCTCCCAGAGTCAAGGTCACTCTGCCCTGCACCTGGAGGGGTGTTCCTGGGAGGCATCTCCAGTTGGGACGGTGCATGGATTGGACAATGTGATGGACATGTGGGTGCTGGGGCAGGAACTTGAACTTTCTTTGGAGTGTGGAAAACCGGAAGCTTTCAGATTCGGGTTTTCCCAGATGTGCCAATATGACATCTCTAATAAAATGGAACTTTGAGGAAACTCAAGCCTCGGAGTTTTCTTTCATTGGGGGTGTTACTTGGAACCCTGACACATACATTCGTGGGAAGAAAGTAACTTGCATATCACTCATGACAAAACAAAGAACCACTTCTGCTTTTCTGACTTACACTTGGGCTGAACTGGCTAAGTGCCTCTCCCTCTAGGATAGCAGCCCCCAACCTCTGGGGCACCAGGGACCGGTTCTGTGAAGAGAGGTTTTTCCATGGACCGGAGGGGACGTGGTTGTGTGTGCTGCCTGCATCCCGCAGATAGGGCTTCACTTGTTTGTGCGGCCCGGTTTCTGACATGCCGTGGCCCAGTGCCAGTCCATGGACCGGTGGTTCGGGACTCCTGCTCTAGGAAACTAGCAAATATCCACAATTCAAACCCATAAGAAATCTCTCAGGATATGGAAATGCCTTATATACACACAGAGGATGAAACTGGTCAAAGGTGACAGCCATTCAAGTAAACTTTCCTTTCAGGATACCAGAGATTACATCTACTACAGGTAGTTCTCAACTTAAAACTATTCATTTACAACAGCACTGAAAAAAGTGACTTATGACCAGTTTTCACACAACCATTGTAGCATCCCCCATGGGGCATTTCAAAATTTCGTCATTTGGTGACTGGCTGTTATGACAGTTGTATTGTCCTGGGGTCATGTGATCACCATTTGCAACTTTTCCAGCTGGCTTCTGACAAACAAAATCAATGGAGGAAGCCAGATTCATTTAACGACCACATGAGTGACTTAACAACTGTGGCAAAAAAGGTCATAAAATGGGATAAAAACTCACTTAACAACTGCCTTGCTAGCAAAAAAAATTTGGGGCTTAATTGTGGTCGTAAGTACACACCCCTTCTTCTGAATGCCCCCTTCAGTCTCAAGGTTAATAAAGCCCGTTGATACAAGTGGAAAACACCCAGTAACTCTGCAGGGTGCCTAACCACCAAGCGCCCCCTTTGGCCATCCAGCTAATTACAGTTTCCAATAACTCCCAGTGCTTCTAGAAGACCAGGCTGGATTCGAACCCAGAATTTCCTTCTAACGCTTAGTAGAATATTTTATAATTATCTTGCATTAAATATACTGGCACTTTTTTTATTGTACCGACAATTCAATTTTTTTTAAATCTTCAAACTCTAATCCAGAGGTAGGTAACAATTTGAGACTTATAAGCATCCTGATTTATTTATTTATTGAAAGATTGGTGGCATCGATGTCTAAATGTCTAAAATGATGTAAAGTGAAGCAAAATACACATGGTGGAGGCCTGTCTTTTTTTTTTTTTTTCCCTTAGTGTGGAGACTGAGTTGAGTTTCCTTCTTGTTTTTGAAATGGTGTCGCATCAAATTTAGGGCTTATACCTCAAAATGGCAGGAAAGCATACCACTGATCTCCAGCAGTTATGACCTGAGGTGATATGATAATGGCATATTGGCACATATCTTTTTTAAAATGTAATTTTAACTCAAGCAAATCAAATTATCTCAGATATCCTAGAATGTAATGGCCGTTGACACTTTATAGGAACTTGAAAATAATATTAATAAATAAAGCCCTTAGATATAGTCCGGGTGTCAAAACATCACATTAAGCAGTATTGCTTTTAATGTAATACTGAAACCCAAATTATTAGACCTGTCAGTTGTGGCTTATCATCTAGCAAAATACACAAACCCGATCAAAATGTTAAAACTGAAATGCAACAGCCTCATCGAATAAATAAAGAGAACGAAGAATTAAGAGCATGCTGAGTCTTCATCCATCATTATAGTACCCTAACACAGTGTACGCCTAATATGTTGGTTCCAGATATGACAGCCATAGAACCAAATTATTTAATCTACACTTTTAACAGGACACTCTCAATTCAGATAAAAATTCCTCTCATCAAAATATTGGGAAATGGGATAAAACAATGGTCCCCAAATTAATCCCAGTGCTCTATGTTTTGTTGCTTTCTGCACTGTCACCTTGATCAAAATTACTCAAACTTAGTAATTATAGCCTACATTAGACGTGCACAATTTTCAGAGAACAGCGATATACTAATTGTTAACATTAAGCAATCCGATTCTATACCTCCAATAATGCATCAGAAAAGCTGCCATGCCATTCTCTTATAAATAAGTAGACACCACACAACAGGTTACAATGCCACCAAACTGCACTTTAATGTACTTTTAAGGGTAGATTATAAGAATACACTGATCATTTTTCCACCCGAAGGCTTTCAAGGCAGCTCACAGTCTTCTGCATAAGTCCTACTGAAAGGCAAGAATAATAAAGGAGTTTAAAGCAGGGAAGTTTCTCAATGTTATTTAATGACAGGAAGCGTCATTGATCTGAGACACCAGAATATCTTGGCAGTCCTATAATGAGGAGGTATAGAAATGTAAAACGATACACTTGTTCAATCTTGTGAAGAATTTCAAACTCTTGTTTTTCATCAATCAAAATACTATCTAATCCATATTAATCTTCATTGGTTACCGGTGTGAACAGATTTGACCTACTTAAAATGCAGGAATCAACAATGCAATTGCTTAATGCAACCTTAAACATATTGTATGATTCAGCTAGCTACTTACGTGGCATTTAGATGCAAATTCCTAAAATGGATCATAGAAATGGTCATGTTACTTTGCTTGCTTAATAAATCCATTTCTGCTTCCAATCAGAATGTTTTCAAGTATCTCTCCTAGCAGCTATATTCCAAATACATCAAAACTGATTCAATATTTTAATCAGTAAACGTTATTTTTAAATGTTTATAGGCATATCATTTCAAACTGGCTTCCCCAAGTTTCTTCTTTTCAAAATTGTTATTACAATTTTATCCTGCTCTAAAAAGTATTAAACCATGACAGGACATCACGGTGAAACATTCGAACATATAATGACATCCATTCGTGTCTTGTCACATGCTATGTCAACCAAAGCTAATGATGAGAAAACAGTACAGAGAAGAGCAAAGAAAGAGGCAAAAAAACCCCAAAACCAACAGTAGATGAGCTTCAAACTTTCTGAAAACTCAACTTTACATCAGCATAATGAAAAAAAACCTGAATTTTCGATCTAATCACACAACTACGGACATATGGGATCCTTTCTCAACTTGGGTTGTAAGAGTTTCTAAATAATTCATCTTGCCAGTATTTACCGAGATGGGGCGTTGGTCTGACCTGATACGCTCCTTCTCGGTGTGCTGAGAGAGAATCCAAGGAATGGGTTAACTCTGTCTTGCTGCTCATTAGACTGAATCTGTCAATCTTCTGTGGTTACACCTCCCTTGTCTGCGTCTCCCCAGTTTTGATGAAGGCATAGTGATTGACTTGATGTGTTTCTGTTCTGATTTTGGCCCCTCCTGGACTCTGGACCAGACGGTCGCCAGGGTGGGGTTGGATTCTCTCTCAGGTAAGCCCAACGCCCCTTCTCCAGTGTGCTGAGGAGAATCCAAGGAATGGGACATACCAAAGCTGGCTTGTCCTAAGGGTGGGCAGCGGTCTGGTCCCGAGTCCCCGAGTCTCGTGCACCTTCTGGTGAACTCGTCTGCCAAAGGCTGCTTCAGCGGAAGCGAATGCATCCAGTCTATAATGTCTTATAAATGGGGATGGAGAGGACCAAGTTGCTGCTCTGCATATTTCATCAATGGAAGCCTGTGTGGCTCACGCCGCCGTCGTGGCCGCGCTTTTAGTGGAGTGGGCTGTCACTCGCCGAGGTAACGGAAGAGCATGAAGCTCATACTCTTTGGCGATGCATGCATCCACCGGCCTACAGTCGACGCTGTGACCCTATTACCCAATGTAGAGGGTTGAAAGGACACAAACAGGGACTCCGTTTTTCTGAAAGAGGCTGTTCTCTTAATATAGATGCTGAGGGCCCTCCTAACATCCAAGGTGTGCCATTTTTTCTCCAGGGCGTGGACGGGGCCAGGGCAGAGGTCCGGCAAATTTATTTCCTGTGCCCTGTGAAACAAGGAATTAACCTTGGGAAGGAAAGAAGGGTCCAATTGCAGAGTCACCCTGTTGGAATGAAATACGCACAGGTCCTCCCTGATAGAGAGGGCCGCCAGTTCAGAGATTCGTCTGGCTGAAGTGATGGCCACAAGAAAGGCCACCTTACAAGTGAGGAAACGCAGGTTGGCAGATCGCAACGGTTCGAAGGGCGCAGAGGATACAGCCTGTAGGACCTTGGGTAGGCTCCAGGTGGGGTACCTGTGTACCAATGGGGGCCTCAAATTAGCTACGGCTCTGATGAAGCTGCGCACAATAGGGTGTTGAGCGAGAGACTCCAGATCCCCACATGATAACACAGAGGACAGAGTTGCCACTTGCCTGCGTATCGTATTGGGTGACAGGCCCTTGTCCAGTCCTTCCTGCAGGAATTCCAGGATCTGCGCCACTGATACATAGAGGGGGTCGATAGCACCCTTAGAGCACCAGCCGCAGAAGGCCTTCCATGTGGAGTCATAAATCCAGTTAGTAGATGGCCTCCTAGAGGCCTGGATGGTCTGTATTACTTTGTTAGAGAAGTTGTCCAGCCTCAGAGCTCTCCGCTCAAATGCCAAACGGTCAGTTGGAGCCATTGTGGTTCGGGGTAAATTAGAGCTCCCTGACTGAGGGAGATTCTGTCTGGAGGAATCCTCCAGGGTCTGGACACCAACAGATTGACCAGATCGGCAAACCATGGCCTTCTGGGCCAGTGGGGAGCCAGGAGCAGGATCTCTGCTCTCTCCGCCAGTACCTTCCTTATTACCCCTGGGATGAGGGGAAGCTGAGGAAAGGCATATAGTAGCCCTCGGGGCCACAGAATGCGGAGTGCATTGACCCCTTCCGACCTGGTCGTTGCAAACCTGGTATAAAACCTGGGTAGCTGGCTGTTTAACGGGGTGGCGAACAGGTCCAGGATCGGAGAACTGAACCGTGCGGACAGTGCCTTGAACAGGTCGGGATGCAGGCACCACTCTGTGGTCAACTGTGGCTCTGCTGAGCCAGTCCGCCTATACATTCGCTGTTCCCGAGATATGCTGTGCTCTCAGGGATAGGAGATGTTGTTCTGCCCAGAGTCCAAAGAGCTCAGCCTCCCGCATGAGGGACCTGGAATGGGTGACCCCTTGGCGGTTGATATGGGCCTTGGTGGCTATGTTGTCCGTCAATATGAGGACATGGTGGCGGAGATCGTGTCCTGAAAACCGTCTGAGGGCTAAGTGGGCCGCCTTGAGCTCTAGCCAGTTGATATTGTTCTGCAGGTCCTCCTTAGACCACTGCCCCTGTGTCATCAGGGACTGTAAGTGGGCACCCCAGCCGAAGAGACTGGCGTCCGTGGTGATGGTCAGACGGTTCGGCTCCTTGAAGAAGCATCCCTTGGCTGCGGCCTGGGACATAGCAATAGCACTTATAGCACTTAGACTTATATACCGCTTCACAGTGCTTTACAGCCCTCTCTAAGCGGTTCACAGAGTCAGCATATTGCCCCCAACAATCTGGGTCCTCATTTTACCCACCTCAGAAGGATGGAAGGCTGAGTCAACCTTGAGCCGGTGAGATTTGAACCGCCGAACTGCAGCTAGCAGTCAGCTTGAAGTAGCCTGCAGTGCTGCACTCTAACCACTGCGCCACCTCGGCTCAGACATCCATCACTGGAGGGATTGGAGTACTTCTGGTGGAACCCGGACCTTGGTAGTTGAGTTGCTCCTGCCAGAGTGTTGGTAAGGCAGGAGGAACCACTGCCCCTACCCCTGCTGGTCCTCTGGGACTGGTTGGATAGCTCGAATGTCCAACAGGTGTTGGATTGCGGCCTCCATGAGGCTTCTTTTTGTGTTGTTGTTTGAGACGGGGCAACGAATGAAGAACCTTGGGGGTGTGGAGAGAAATTAGAGGGTGAGACCTAGTCTCACCGTATCCAGGACCCATGCATCTGTGGTAATTTCCTCCCATTGATCGGTGAAGAGACTTAGATGGCCACCAATGGGAGGGTTGGACTCGCAGTCATCTGGAGCGTCGAAAGGGGCGACTTCCGTTGCTACGAAATGGCCGTTTGGCCTGGAACTGCTGTCTGTTCCTATCTCTATACCCAGATCTGTCGGACTGGCGATTCTGCCTTGGGAAGTACGCCCTCTGTAGGTGAGAATAGTCAGATCCGGTGTCTGGTCTAAATGTGGGCCTACGAAAATAAGGCGAGGGGTGGCAGTCAGCTCGCCTGAATAGAGAGGGTAGGCCCCTCCCTTGTCCTTTGTCTCCACCAGAATAGGCGTTGGACCTACCTGATACGCCTCTTCTCATCCGGGAGGAGCCAGCATTCAGGATGGGTTGTCCTCGTCCAATCCGGTGAAGGACTGAGTCTGTCTATTTTTTTATTTATATTTGGATCCGCCTCCTGTAATTCCCAGATTTGACGAATCCCTAAGACTAGACTCGACGTGGCAACTCCTAACCCAGGTAAGCACCTGGCGGACTCCCATCCACTAATGGTAGGTATAAATGGACAGGTAAGGGCGGGACTGAATGCTGGCTCCTCCCGGATGAGAAGAGGCGTATCAGGTAGGTCCAACACCTATTCTCCATCCTGGGGTGGAGCCAGCATTCAGGATGGGACATACCAAAGCATGTAGTCCCCACGCGTTGAAGGACCCGACGGCCAAAGGCCGCATCTGTAGAAGCATACGTGTCTATCTTGTACTGTCTGATGAATGGCGTAGGAGAGGCCCAGGTGGCCGCCCGGCACTCCTCCTCCAGAGACGCTTGCGTGGCCCAAGCGGCTGAAGTGGCTGCACTGTGGGTGGAATGGGCCGTGACACCCGATGGTTTGGGCAAGGATGCCAGATCATATGCCGTCGCGATCGTGCTCCTGATCCATCGTCCAATGGTGGAAGCAGACGCCCTGGTGCCCAGGGAACGAGGGTGAAAAGCCACAAACAGGGCTTCTGACTTACGGAAGGACCTCGTTCTTTCAATGTAAACCTTTAGAGCTTTCCTGACATCCAGAGCATGCCAAGTACGCTCCCGCCGGTGAACTGGTCGAACACAGAAAGATGGAAGAACTAGCTCCTGTGACCTGTGAAACACCGAGTTCACTTTGGGAAGAAAGGTAGGGTCGAGACGTAGAACCACCTTGTCCGCGTGGAAAATATACAGATCACCCCTCACCGATAGGGCCGATAGTTCAGAAATCCGTCTAGCTGACGTGATGGCAACCAGAAAGGCCACTTTGAAGGTGAGATGTCTCAATGAAACCTCCCTGATAGGTTCATATGGATGACCAGTGAGGGATGACAGCATGCGAGGAAGGTCCCAGGTTGGGTATCTATGGATCAAAGGAGGTCTCAGGTTGGAAGCCCCCTTCAGGAACCGCCGAATCGTAGGAAACTGGGCAAGCGAGTCCACCTGGTCGCAAGACAGGATCACTGACAAGGCACCTGTCGACGGAGCGTGTTTGGGGCGAGACCCTTGAGGAATCCGTGCTGTAAAAATCGGAGAATCTTAGGAATGGGAATGCGAAGGGGGGAGAGCCCTGCCGCCCGACACCAGGCACAAAAGCTCCTCCAGGTGGCGGAATAGTCTCAGGTTGGAAGCCCCCTTCAGGAACCGCCGAATCGTAGGAAACTGGGCGAGTCCACCTGGTCGCAAGACAGGATCGATGACAAGGCCGCCACCTGTCGACGGAGCGTGTTTGGGGCGAGACCCTTGAGGAATCCGTGCTGTAAAAATCGGAGAATCTTAGAAATGGGAATGCGAAGGGGGGAGATCCCTTCCGCCCGACACCAGGCACAAAAACTCCTCCAGGTGGCCAAATAGATACGGTCGGTAGACGGCCAACGTGATGCCTGGATGGTGAGTATGACATCTTGGTCATAGGCCTGACTGGTTAAGGTGCGCCGCTCAATCTCCAAGCGGGCAGCTGAAGCCATGCTGGATTGGGATGCTGAAGAGCACCCTGGCTGAGCATGTCTGCTGAGATAGGCAACCGCCATGGGGGCGCGACCGAGACTGGAGGTCTGCAAACCAGGTCCGGCGGGGCCAAGGAGGAGCCAGAAGGATCAACTCCGCCCGTTCCTGCAGAAGTTTCTGAACCAGGGCCGGAATGACTGGAAGCGGGGGAAAGGCATAAAGGAGGCCCGGCGGCCAGTCGCTCCTGAGGGCGTTCACTCCTTCCGCTCCCCCGGGCTGGAACCGAGAAAAGAACA
>QLTV01002038.1:852469-872848 GCA_003457575.1 Thermophis baileyi
TTATTTTACGCGAGCTGGTGCTCCAGCGTTTAAGCAATGTAGTCAAAGTGGGGTCCCCACTAGGATCAAAAAAAACCCCAAACGGCAATCTGAAGCACCCCCTGGGGCTTTCGCTAAGTTGGGAGGAGAAGGGAGGGGAAGGGGGGGAATTCAAACCGTCCAAATGAAGCCGACGTTCTTCCTTCTTGCTGGAATGAAGGCAGCCAACGTCTAAGCGATGAAGCCACCTGGTGGCTTTTGTAGAATAGTGCGGATAAATAGATAGTAAATTTGGAAGATAAAGGCCTAATTCGTGATTTGACTAACTAGGATGGGAGTCCAGTTGCCAGCATCCTTCTCGTGAAAGGACCGAGTCAAATCTGGGAATTACAGGAGGCGGATCCAAATATAAATAAAAAAATAAACAGACTCAGTCCTTCACCGGATTGGACGAGGACAACCCATCCTCAATGCTGGCTCCTCCCCAGGATGGAGAATGGGGTATAGTAAATTTGGACGATAAAGGCCTAATTCGTGATTTGACTAACTAGGATGGGAGTCCAGTTGCCAGCATCCTTCTCGTGAAAGGACCGAGTCAAATCTGGGAATTACAGGAGGCGGATCCAAATATAAATAAAAAAATAAACAGACTCAGTCCTTCACCGGATTGGACGAGGACAACCCATCCTCAATGCTGGCTCCTCCCCAGGATGGAGAATGGGGTCTAAGGCCTCCCCGAATAGCTTGTCCCCCTTGAAGGGGGCAGAGGCTAGCTTCCATTTATATTTCATGTCCGCCTGCCAGTGACGAAGCCACAGCAGGTGGCGGGCTGTCACCGAATGAGATGATGGCCCTGGAAGCGAATTTGGCAGTTTTGAGTGTGGCATCAGCAAACAATTCTGCTGCCGCTACCAGTTTATTGATGCCCTGGTGAGTGCGTAGGTCAGCGGCCGGGACTCTCGCTTGCATCTGCCTGAGCCAGAGCAGGGAGGTCCTATTGAAGAAGGAGGTGGCTGTAGCCGCCTTGACCGCCCAGGCAGCCGCCTGATGGGCCTTACAGAGCGTCAGCTCTGCCCTCCTGTCCTCTCTTTTTAGGGCATCCTCCATGTCATTGGACATGATGGTGAAGGATGCCAAGGCCGCCACAGGCCCGTCTATTGCTGGCGTTGTAGTTCAGGTTCTTGATTGTCCCCTGGGCAGAGTCCCACCGCTTTGGGAGTAAAGGTGGCCTCTGGGGTAGGTCTCACCCTTTGCAAGGATTGTTCCCAATGTCCTGCTGCTAGAAGCAGATTTGACAGGCAATTAAAACAGGCCTCATTGCTGTCTGGCATTGGAAAGAATTGCTGAGAGGATTGCTCTCTAGCGCCATCTGGAGACCAGGCCTGGGAGTTCAGGTTATTTAGTTGCCTTGTCTCACCTGGAGGCTCCAACGGCTGAGACTGGAAAGCGCAGGAAATGACAGCTTCACCCCGGAGGAATTTACCTGCCTCCGCCGCTCAGCCTCTCTCTCCACTCTGGCGATTTCTTTATCCAGGGCCTTTTGACGCCTCCGTGCGTCCTTCTCCTTGGCCTTAGAGGCCTTTTTGGAGGAAATGGCTTTCGCCCTGATCTGGGCAGCCGCTCCTTTAATGGCCGATTTCAGCGCTGAGGAGCTTTTCTTAGGGGCCTGAGTTTCGGCTGGGAAGCTTTTTTCAGTCCCACCTACTGTTTCTTCATGGCAGCCTGTCACCGCAGAATCCTCCATTGTGTATTCGGCCTGTAAAAGAAGGCATGCTTGTTCCATGTTGGAACACTGCTGCTGTGGCTGATTCCTTTGCCGGTACAGAGTTTGCACCGGAGACCGGGCAGTGACTCTAGTTCCCTCCGCTGATGTGGGAAGTTTAGAAGGACCTCGGCTCTGTCACTCTGAGCCGGATAACGGCAGCTATGCCGGTCAGACCGGGGAGCCAGCCAGTCCGTTCGCTCCCTTTGCGAACGCTTCGAGGGGTCGAATGCCTCCTGTCACTTGAATCTATAATCCAAGAAAGGAACTCTGTTTTGCTCTATATCAGTGATGGCGAACCTTTTTTGGCTCAGGTGCCAAAAGGGTGCGCGCGCGCACGATAGCGTGTGCGCGCGTGCCCACACCCATAATGCAATGCCTTCCTCCCACGCATGCGCACAACCCCCGTGTACTCCTTACCTTCAGATAGTTGCAACCAGGCCTCGCACACCTCGCCCCATTTCTTCTGCAGCAAGGTTTTTCTGAAGGCCTCTGTAGCCGATAACAGAGCTCCAGATCGATCCGGAGCTCTGTTATTAGCTGCAGAGGCCTTTCCTAAAGGCCTTTCCTGAAGGCCTCTCTAGCCGATAACAGAGCTCCGGATCGATCTGGAGCTCTGTTATCGGCTGCAGAGGCCTTCAGGAAAGCCTTGCTGCAGAAGAAATGGGCCGAGATGTGCGAGGCCTGGCTGCAACTGTCCAAATCCGAAGAAGTTCCTGAAACCTCTGACAGCAAAAAGGAGGCTGGGGGTGAGCACACAAGTGAACTTCCAGTTGGCCCGTTGGCCCGTTTTTTCACCATCCCCAGGCTTCAGAAGGCTTTCCTGAAGCCTGGGGAGAGTGAAAAAGGCCGAAAAGAAGGTCGAAAATCAGCTGGCCAGCGCGTGCATGCATGCTGGAGCTGACATAGGGCAACGCCTCGCGTGCCCTCAGATATGGCTCCGCATGCCACCTGTGAGCCGAGGTGGCGCAGTGGTTAGAGTGCAGTACTGCAGGCTACTTCAGCTGACTGTTCAGCAGTTCAGCGGTTCAAATCTCACCGGCTCAAGGTTGACTCAGCCTTCCATCCTTCCGAGGTGGGTAAAATGAGGACCCAGATTGTTGGGGGCAATATGCTGACTCTGTGAACCGCTTAGAGAGTGCTGTAAAGCACTGTAAAGCGGTATATAAGTCTAAGTGCTATTGCTATTGCTATTGCCATAGGTTCGCCATCACTGCTCTATATAAATTTGAAGGTTGGGTCTAATTTGGAAACGTCTATCTGAGCGAAAGACTGAGTCAAAACTGGGGGGACGCAGACAAGGGAGGCGTGACCACAGAAGATTGACAGACGGTCTAATGAGCAGCAAGACAGAGTCAACCCATTCCTTGGATTCTCCTCAGCACACTGGAGAATATAAATACTTCCTTTTTATAGGCAGACTTTCCTGCTTAAAAAAAGTGGTAGTAAGGACCTAGTTTAAGAAACCGTACTTGAACCCAGCTGATTTAGCAACTATCAGCCAGGGTCCAAGATTCTGTATCCAGAAGATGTTAGCGCTGCAACTCCAAAACTCTTAGCTGAAACCAACTAGATGGATCCTTCTCAGTTTGGGTTTAGAGAGTCTCTGCCATTCTGATTAATGGTCTGGGAATGATCATTCTCAGGGTTGAAACTAGGTTTCATCCATATGCCTGATATTTAGTGATACTTCCCTTTTCCTATGAACCTGAGGTAGATTGTCTAATGGAGAAAGTAGAAAAGGAAATGAGACTGTTTCAAAAGAGAGACCTCAGCCCAGGGGATGAGAGAAGCATGACTCAAAGCAATTCTACCTTCATTGCACTAGGTAAGAATTGTGCATGAAAACTGTTTTGACAGACTTTCAAGATTGATGGCCACCCTTGTGAGGTTGGCGAATTTAAGAAACAAAAGTCATTTGCTTTCTTGCTAGTAGGGTAAAAGTAACAGAGCCTTGAAACCGTCTCTGCCAAAGGAATGCTCTAGCTCAACATATCCCAGGTGTAATTAAAGTAGCATTAATCTAGCCCTCTTTCTCACATTTCCCCCCTCCCCTTGGGCTAGTATATCTCTTTTGCAATGGCTGTTCCTCCTGTGTTTTCCTAGGGCATGTTAGTCATTGTATCCTAGAGCTCAAGAATGGATGGAGGAATGCCATCTCTGAAACGAGGTTACACTCCTGCTGAAGAATCGGGGTTGCAGATTTGTAGTCCTCCTGAATCCAGCTCTGATGCTGGACAATAGTGTAACATGATCGTGGTAAGATGGGCGGCAAACAAATTTAATAAACAAACAAGCAAACCTCAATGGCAAGGAAAACCTTCTAATGGCTGCAACTGATAAGCCAATTACATGCTTATTTAGAAGACAGACAACAGGGTTCAGTGACTCACTAGTTACTCATCTCAAGGTTGATTATTGTAATGCACCGTATTGTAATGCAAGACAGTTCTGAAATTGCAACTAGGACAGAAGGCAACAACATAGTTGGAATGTGGTCCCTTCCGAAGGTCCTCAGAACCACCATGTTCAAACAGCTTCACTGGTTATCTCCTAAGCCTTATATATACACTATCAGAATGCCATGTGTAATGTTACTTGGTTAGGACCAAGTTACTTGCAAGACCTCCTACTTCCTATTGCTTACTCTGTAGTTTTAGATCATGATCCATCATGGATACATTTGTCATTCAAATAAATTCTATTTTTTTTCTGCAGAAGGGCCCAGGTTGTGGAACACATTGCACTGAGACTGAAGAAAGCTCCCCTTTTTTGACAGTTTAGGAGGTTCAATATATTTGTCTACCCAGATCCTTTAGTATTATAAAGTCATTTTAGTTGAAATAGTTTTTATCATTTAATATTTATTATTGTGTAATATTTTATTTTTCTGCAATGTTTTAAAGTTTGTTTCAATTGTAATTTTCTTTTTAACTCTATTTCTACAAGCCATTCTAGACTGTTATGAAAATGAGTAGCATGCTAATACTCTAAAGTAATAAATAAAAGCCAAATCAAAATCCATCACCTCTTGTTGCCATTGGTTTCCCCTGATCAAATAGAAATTTAAAGGCCTAGCATACTTGGACTATACATCCATACCAAAGATTAGAAATCCTTCTCTGATCTAAATATATTGGGATAGTGCTAGTCAAAGAAGAAAACAAGCAATTCTTCTACAAGAGATTGACTCCTAAAGAATATAAACCAGTTTTCAAAAATTACCCTGTTCGGATGAGTTGATAAATATAGAAAATCATGCATAGTCTTTATCCTTCATTTAGCTCTCACATACAATTTCATCTATTAGAGAAACACAGAACTGAAATGGAGGGAACAAAGAAAGTCTGTAGTATAAAAATTATCAATGTCCCTGACTTTTCTGGAACTATCATACACAGATATATATGTTATGTAAACTCTTCTATCTCATCTAGTCATAACATGACGCAACCCGGAGGCAGCAAGTTCACGCCTGCACAGAATCTGTCTGGTGTTGTGGGAAACAAGCAGCTTAAAAAACTCCCTGCTTCTTTCCTAGAGAGATAAGTGTGCAATCTATTTGCTGATATGATTGTGTTGCATAACGTGGAGTAACCTTGCTACCAACAAGTAAATATATAGCCAAATGGTTAAGCCTGCCAAAGCTATGGACTTATGCCAAAACCTCAAAATGAATCAATTTTCAGAAGAAAAGCTCCAAAACAACCACTTTCCTGATGAAAGCTGGGAGAAGAGAATGAGTTATATTAATGCTAGATTAATTATGAATTATTCATAGGTTGAAATTTTCCTTAACTCATTTTAATTGCTTCCCAAATGGTACAAAGCGGGCAATTATACAGATTTTATGTATATTTGGATAATTTGTTCTGACATAATCTGTGAATATGCTATCAGGCTGCAAATGCCTGTTAGGACACAATGCAGCAATGAACTTAAACAGAAGACTGGAACGACTACATTTTTAGAACCAACTACCTCCTTTTTTCTGAATAGGAGAGCAACATTCTTCATAAAGAAGATTTGATAAAGCAACTGTTATTCCATTATGCTGTGAACTTGAGGCTAACAAATTGTGATCAGAGAGCAATCAACTGACACAAATAACGAACAAATTCCCCTTCAAGAAAAGAGTTCTCTCCATATCTGTCTGAATCTGTAAATCCTCCCTCAAAGCAAGTTTATTTTAGGGTTTTAAATTATTGATGCTGATTTATCATAGAAACCTATGATTTATCATAGAAACAACTCACCAAGTACTGCTTACAAAAACTGAAAAGCAAAACAAGATGATTTAGCATCAACAAAACTGATTTTGGGTTGAAATTCCTGAATACAACCGGAATTAAATAAGTTGCCCTAACTGTACTACAATTTTTGTAAATACCGGTAGTTCCTTTTTTCTAGACACCCACTATCCAGAATATTTTTTACTCCACAACAACTGCAACAAAAGCAATGAAATCAACTGCCAACAATTAAAAAAAAAGGAGTAACAGGCTTCAAGGAAGAAACAAGCACTAGAGTTGAAGGCAATATTATGCATTCAAACTTTTAGTTGCATTCAACCAAAGAAACAGAAAAAAAATGTGAATTTATTTATGTATAAATTTATTTATAAAATGTATTGGCTGCCCAATAGCGAGCATGAATGTAATTTTGAGTAGAGAAACAGTAAAAGGGAGAAAACTACCTTCCTGTGGTGGGAGGTAACAGCATTGGGGTCTGCAAGATCTTGGCACTTTCATCAAAATGACAAGAGCTCTGTCCTTTCATGTTGGGTGCAACACCACAGTGCACAGAGAAGGGGGAAAGAGCTTGCACTGTATAATATGTAGGACACTGCTTCTGTCATTCTGCTCCCCCTCCCTTGGCAGATACTATACAATTACAAAATTTTAGGGGTGTTTGTTTTATTCTTTGTGAAATATACTAAGGTTTGTAATTGAAAGCTCTGAGGCATTTTCCAGAAAGCAGTTTTAACAGTGAATGTATTGTTTCCTCCAAGGCCATTTTAGCATGTATGAATTCAAATCCATTTACTTAAGCTATTTTGATTCAGGAACTTTTATTTTTAATGTATAGTAAAATACCTCCTCTGGAGATATTTCTTAGTAAATATGCACTTATCTGACATCATTAAGCTATTCAGCAATTTCTCAACAATGCAGAATGGGGAATTCATAAAGAATTTGTCTTTAAATGTCTTCTCTTCATCTAGTCACATTTTCAAATCTACACATACACTTGCAATACATGGCTAACATTCGCACACCTGGACCTGTGCCAACAAGCACATTAAAATATAATTCATTCAAGTTCTAGCAAGAACCTACAGAGGCTGTATTTGTTTTGGTGAACCCACAGTGGCCCTAAATTATAAGAATAGAATAGAATAGAATAGAATAGAATAGAATAGAATAGAATAGAATAGAATAGAATAGAATAGAATAGAATAGAATAGAATAGAATAGAATAGAATAGAATAGAATAGAATCTTTATTGTCACTTTAAATTTACACTAATCAGCATACATTAAAATTAAATTTCATGCATTCAGCTCTCAAAGGTTAACCACTATGCATATACCCACATATACACACACATATATGACACAGAGAAACATCAGTGTCTATTTTGAAGGTATACATATACATAGCGGGGGAGTGGGGGGGGGGAAAGAATCCTGCAAATTTACAAGGTGGATGGCATAAGGAACAAAGCTGTTACAGAATCTACCATAGTAGTCCTGCTATAGGTACTTCAAAATTTCCTCCCAGAGATAAGCAACAGAAACAGGCTGTGAAGTGGGTGTGTGGGGTCTCTAACAATGCTTCAAGCTCTAAGCACATAGCGCTTTTAAGCAGCATCCTGAATAACGGGAAGCGAGCTTCCTATAATCTTCTCAGCTGTCCTCACCACTCTCTGTATGGACTTTCTATCTGAGGCACTGCTGCTATCTAGTCTTCTTAATAAATATTGATTTTATATACTCAGTCCTATTTAGGCTAAAGGAAGTCCCATTTCAAATCTGACTTAAAAGAAAGCATGAAGACATGTTTAGGATTACCCTTTTTAACCTGTTGGCTTCCTGATGTGCTGGACTTCAACACACATGAACCACTACCAACATGGCCACTGTTATGCCTGGTTTGTAGTCATCCTGGCCATACTATGAATCCTCTCCTATACAACATCCTCGATGACAATCACTGGGAATGTTAGATAGTTATTCAAGACTTTTACTCTCTCTCCCCCACCCTAGTCACCCCTAGCAACTATATGGATATGCCCTTTCAATTTTCTTGGCAACATTTTTGGAAGTGGCTTACAGTAGGCTTCTTCCTACAACTGAGAGAGAGAGAGGGCTAGTCCAAAGTCATCAGTTGACTTCATACCTAAGATAGGACCATAACTCAAAATCTTCTGATTTGTGGTCTCACATCTTTAAACCCTAAAACAAAAAAGTTCTCTAAATCTGCTAACATAGTTTGAGTTTTTGATTTGAGTTTTAATAGGATCATTTTATTACATAAATAGTACTGTATTACATGGAAGTTACAGCTCTACAATTAAAAAAAAATCTCAAAAGTTAAATATTCCCTGAATAGTTATACAATTAATATTCCTCTGTTATATATTAAACTGTAGTTCTTAAGATTCTGCTATTGGGAGGGCAAGTACCTATTTTAAAATAAATAAAACATAATGCTTTTGAATTAGGATATTAAATGCACACTTAAGGTCTTCGGCAATAAATGTTGAAAAGAATTAAATAGCAAAGGGAAACAAAAAATTAAAATAGATTTGAAAAACATCTGACTATGGGTAAGCATTAGTAATGAGTCAGTCCATTTTGTTTGATAATATTCTATAGCGATTCATTCCTTCATGCAAACTTTTAAGTAGTTCTTTATATGATTTTTGAACTAGTTGGGTAATGGTACAACTATCCCACAGGTTTTGACCAATCATGTGTCTATTTTCTCTTTGGTTTTATTATTTGGGGACATCTATTGCATCAATGCCTTGGATATGGTTCTTCAAACTGAAGTTAATATCTTACAGATAGAACAAACATACATGAGTAATTTAATTATATAATTTCTATTTCTTCCACCAAAAGAAGATGGCCTACACACACGAAATGAATCAAATATTTATAAAAATAATATTATTAAGAATATGTAGGTAGAAATTCCTTCCCATAGTTTTAATTCCCAAAGGAGTCATCATTTTTCAATGTTTTTGACACAATTTCAGAATTTTCGCAGAAGGAAATTGCTATGTTGAAAATAAACTTCTTATAACATCCCAATAATTTTATTCTGTTTAGATGAACCGTCCAAATGCAGTACAATTAAGAAGGTAGCAATTATCACCTTGAGTTGCCAGTGATCGCTTTTTAGCAAGGGAATTGCTTTTTAGCAAGCTCTTCGCAGAAACATTCACGAGACAATTAGACCACAAACATGCTCACACACATTTCAACATCTGCTAATCAGTCACGCCGAATCTCAATATTTTACAGTCTTGGTCCAAGAAGTGACTGTAGTAATGCAAAACAAGATTATATATACTCTTAAGCACAGGTACAGGGTAAACAAAGGTTTCAGCTCAACTGACATCACCTGGATATGGCACTATTTCCTATTAAAACTTCCCCTTCTGCCCAATAAAAAACAGCCTTAAGCTACCGTATTGGTTGGATATAATCACCCGATTACAGATGATCGCTAGCCAAATAGATAAATTTGTAAATTATTTTAAAACAATATTCTAAGGTGTGAGAAATATTTTGCAAATAAAGAAAATGCATTTAGGGAGACACAAAGGTTTACAAGTTGTTCTGTTTACAACTGTTTTGTTGCTAGCTTCTGGTGCTCCTTGTCCAGACTATAACAAGTATATTTGGGCAGTGAGTGGGTGGGGAAAAAACATGCATGGCAGTAGCTAAAACGAGGTAGGGAAAAGAAGACACCGCAATGATATGGGGGGTGCAGTTGAACTGATTAGACAAATGCTGTCGACATTCTAAACAATATTTTGAAAAGTATACTTCTAACAATTAGCAGACAGGAATAGACACATCAGTTGCTGTTACAAATATAGGCTATGAAAAATAAGTTAGCTCCTTACTTCCTCCCCAGTTCTGTTCCACAAGTATTAGACCGAACAGGAAAAGCACACCTTGTCTAAAATATTATTTTAAAAATGGGAGGAATAAAGTTTTCTTTATATGGCAATATCCAGCCACTACTTACACAGATAAGAGAGTTCATCCATACCATGAATTTGGTATTCACGCACCATAAACCTAAGAACTTAGTGTACATTTTTCCAAGATTACAGTTTGAATTATTACAAAAACCAATAAAACGTAGATGAAAGAAACGATTCTGGGACAAAACGTGGAATGTGGGAAACGTCAGATAAAGTCTTCTTTATGCTACTACTACCCTGTTATTCAAGAGCTTTCACTACAACTTAGAAACCAGACGTTTGAAAAACAAATGGAACTTTCATTTTCATCAGAAATTTCCCCACAATCAGCCGGTCATCTTTCCCCAAATTACTTGATCGCTCCTCAGTCATCCAAGAAATATGAATACGTACCATTACTTGCACAATTTAGAAATCCAAGAACCTGCATTTCCCCTTGCAGAGGATTAAAGCCTCAAGTGAAAGAAGTGGCGCTTAATTCCCTTGTTGTAGCTATGTCTGCTGCTCTGGGCTCCTCCTGTCAACTCTCTAAATACCCAGGAGTTCTCAAATTTCACAGTAGGCAGAAATCAAAACACACCCTTGCTTCAAAAACAATTTACGCACCTTTAATGATAAGAGGGAATAGGGCAAAACCAGTACAAGTTTAACTGTTATAGAGACGTGTTTCACCCTTTTATTTAAAAAAAAAAAAAACGAACTTCTTATTCTTAGAAGATCCTTCAGCCCATGCTAAACAACATAACTTTGTAGAGATACTAAAACAGAAAATTTGCTAAATTCCCAATTTGTTAGGTAGGACACAGTTCAACCCTGAAAAGCCTGGAGCAATTCTACCTCTAACACACAAACACACATATTTCTAGACTCCTACAACAGATCTACACTTTGTGGTTACAGTACTCATCCTCCCAATGTATTTAGCTTGCACTGTCCGGTCTGAACCAAATAATGTGTTATTGGATTTCCTATGCAAAACTAAGATATTAACAAATAACAAAAACCACAGAAAGCCCAGTAAAACTAGAAATGATTCTATTTGTATGTCTAGATCATTGATCTATTCTGTTAAACAATACTGTATTAGTGTTTTAACATTTACAAAACTGAAAAGGAAGTTGAATATACTCAGAAAATGTCAGTTCATGAATTTTTCATACAAGTTAAATTTAACTTGGTATGATTTAAATATTTAAATCAAAGGTTCGGGCAGATGCATAATTAATTCAGTGGAAATGTAAACAGTTGTATTTTTGCAAAATATGAAACTCGATACTGCTCTAAATCATGCTCATCTTCTCTCCCAAACATTTACCAAGCATCACCTCCATTTTCAAGCTCACCTTGGATTTTTAAATCACCAACATCTTCAACTGTCTTAAATACACGCCAGTTGCCACCAAGCACCCATATTTAGAACACATGACCATGGGGACACTGCAACAGTCGTGACTGGTCATAAGTCACTTTTTTCGGTACCTTTGTAACTGTGAATGGTCACTAAACAAATAGCTTCATTTCCAGCAATATTACAACTCTTTTCCAAGGACGTTCTACTAATTTCTTTTTATACCTGTCTTGTTCTCCTTTTATTCTACTCCTTTCAACCTTGCCAGGTATAACTGTTTTTTCTAATCCATCATCCAAATATCTATGGAGATTCTCAGTCCTCCAGGTCATGGTTGTCCCAAAGGTGTTTTTTCAAGAGGCAACTGGACTTTCTGGTTTTTCTTTGAAGACATTTTGCTTCTCATCCAAGAAGCTTCTTCAGCTTCTCAGAGCTGAACTATACTGGTATTTGTTGTCATTCAACTAAATTTGTCTAAGTTATCCATTGCTTCCTCCTTGTGATTAATCTTCTCTTTACTTCTCCAGCACACAATATGTCTAACCTCCTCTTCCTCTTTTACACTTCAGGTAAATAAAGATAAAGAGAGAGATCTGGTTCTTGCTCTTCTGGTGGTTTCTGAGTGACATTAACACACATTTTTCAATTTTCATTTTTACTTTCTAAATGAGCTCTTGTATGTCTTCTTTATACTCTCAGCTAACAAAATATCATCTGCAAATCTCAAATTGTTAGTTTCAGCTTGACATGGAAAAGTACGATATAAAACGTATAAAGCAATTAATCCACAATCTCAAAAATATATCAGGTTGAAAAGGGGAGCCCAACCATCATCAGTACTGAAATGATCTCCAGAATACTGTCTTAAAGGCTGAAAGATTTGGGACCTCACATATTTTAAGAGACATGGGAACATGGGAACTGCCACTGAGAAAGGTTGGCTATGCTCCCAGCTAATATGGAGCGGGGACCCTTAGCATCACCTTCTCAAGCAGCTTACATTAAGAAGAACGGAATATGGCTGGGAAATGTGGTCCTACAAATATAAAGGTAAAGGTTCCCCTCGCACATATGTGTTAGACGTTCCTGACTCTAGAGGGCGGTGCTCATCTCCGTTTCTAAGC
The DNA here is from genome assembly GCA_003457575.1 of Thermophis baileyi. Taxonomy (NCBI): domain Eukaryota; kingdom Metazoa; phylum Chordata; class Lepidosauria; order Squamata; family Dipsadidae; genus Thermophis; species Thermophis baileyi. Next base: position 864,909 of record QLTV01002038.1, read on the forward strand.
CGAGGAGCCAGCGCTGTCCGAAGACGTTCTCTGTGGTCATGTGGCCGGCATGACTCAATGCCAAAGGCGCACGGAGCGCTGTTACCTTCCCACCAAAGGTGGTCCCTATTTTTCTACTTGCATATTTTACGTGCTTTCGAACTGCTAGGTTGGCAGAAGCTGGGACAAGTAACGGGAGCTCACTCCGTTACGCGGCACTAGGGATTCGAACCGCTGAACTGCCGACCTTCTGATTGACAAGCTCCGCGTCTTAGCCACTGAGCCACCGCATCCTACAAATATACAGGAGACAAAATCGTGTAGGTTTCATAGGTTAACACCAGTACTTTGAACTGGATCCAGAAACCTATAAATAATCAATGCCACTTGTGGAAAGCAATGAACTACCCGCCTGAACAGCATGGCTGAGAGGAGATGTCATTGTCACAAGCTCCATGCAAACATTAAGATTTGCATATCCCCACCTGTTTCCTATGTCCAAAAATTTCTAATTTTTCATCGCTTGTTTTTTTACAGCACTTTGGATTCAAAGGCAAAAGCTGCTTTGGAGAATGCAGTGACACAAAAGTGGCAGCTGAATGCCATTCCTTAAAGTAGCTGTGCCATTTCCCAGGGTAGCATAGTGTCCTCCACAGCCGTCAAGCAATCCTGGGACAATATACTTAGCTACTTACTGCAGGATAACATACTGTACTTAGTTGCAAAGCTACTAATTCTATTTCAAAGACTATCATTGTTAGAGTTGTCTATGGAGATTCTAAGTCATCCAGATCATGGTTGTCCTAAAGGTGCTTTTTCAAGAAGCAACTGGACTTTCTGATTTTTTTCTTTGAAGACATTTCGCTTTTCCAAGAAGCTTCTTCAGCTCTCATTGTTAGAGTTATTTGAATTATTATTTCTTATACCACTCCATACCTTATACTTCTGGAATGGGTTTTCCCCCAAAATTCAAATGTCCTCCACCCCACTGGTATTTCATCCTGGCCTTTGGCAAGGATGAGTGATGCTGCCCAGAGTCGCTGGGAGTCAGGCAGCAAAGAAATAAAAATAAGTTTCTCCCACGTTTAACAAAGTGACAGCTTCTATTTGACAAGTTATTTTACCTTATCTGAAAGTTCACCCTCACCTAAAGGCCAGATAGACCACAATGTGTCAAAGCCAGACTTTAAAACTGTCTAAACTTGCTTTGTGGGGAACTGACTTAATATCAAACCTTCCTCCAGGATTTCCAGGTTTTGAAATTTTCCTTCCAATGAAGAAGCCAGAAGGAAATGCTCAGCGGCAATTCTTAAGCAGCATTATACACAATTCTATGCGGAAAAGCTGGTAAGCATCTTATTTACAGGAGGATGAATTTTTTTCCCCTACTCCTTTGTTGAGTGGATGTAGCTAATGTTTGTAATACTAGTCAGAGGGGAATTTAAATCCTGTTATCATTACCAGTAGCTGCAAAGCTAAATCCAGGCTCTTAAAAGCACCGTCCTTATTCCGTGTCTCATACTACCGTATTATGGGTGAAGATCTCTCAATTCTTATCAAATCAGAGCTTTTAACATTTCAATGGAACACTTCAGCAGAGCATACCTAGGGGATTCCCAGAAAGCAATAGCCATAAAAATGAAAATGTAAGGCCAAATACATGATCTATCCAAATATAAATAGCCTAAAGGAGGAGTGTCCAATCTTGGCAACTTTAAGACTTGTGGACTTCAACTCCCAGAATTCCCCAGCCAGACTTTAAAATCCACAGGTTTTAAAGTTGCCACGGTTGGATACCCTAGCCAAAAGATATAGATTTATATAGAATTCTGTGAGTAGGTTAGATTCAACAACATACTTAAACAAGTCTCTTAAAGAATCTGCTGTGGTTATGTGAACCGGGAAATTAGCTCAAGTTTAAACCCCAAGAAAGACAGCTTTAATTCAAGACTGGAAGAAATTATTTTCCTCTAGTCAGATGTGCTGTGTGAATCTAAAAACCTAGACAGCTATGTGGTAGTGGACACTTCATAATCAATCACACACCTAAAGAAATGAACCAAAGTGCAGAGCGATTGAAAATAAAAGACATTTTAATGTAGAGCTCATTTCTTAGCTCTGGCAAATAGAGTCCACTTCCCAAACACTATGGTATTACTCACGCCACACAGTATTGCCAGCCTTGAACACTGGGTTAGGGGCCAGCGACGCAATGATGCCTTGCCAATCCTCTCTTGGTAGAACACCTCATGAAACACCACGCTGCTTTGGAAGCAAGCAACTTGAAATTACATCGTTCCTAAGCTGTCTGCAGGAATTTCTTCTCTCAGAACTGGCTGGTGCAGGGGTGTCAAACTCAATTTCATTGAGGGCCGCATCAGGGTTGTGTTTGACCTCAGGGGGGCGGGGCTAGGGTGGGCGTGGCCAGCTCGACATCACTCATGCCGGGGGCGCCTGTGGTGGCCCGAGTGCTCTGCCAGCAAAAACGGGCTCCCGAGTTCCGTTTTTGGCTGCGACGGCCTCCTGCAACCCTCTGCCAGTGAAAACGGAGCTCGGGAGGGCCACGCGAGCGCCATTTTCGCTGGCAGAGGCACCGTGGGCCAGTCCTTCGCTGTTTCCAGGGCAGCCACGCGGGCCGGATCTAAGCACCCGACAGGCTGGATCCGGCCCCTGGGCCTTGAGTTTGACACCCCTGGGCTGGTGGCACTGCCAAGGTCAAGGTGAATTCCCGCAATAAAGGAAAACTATTTTATTGATACAAATTCTTTGAAACTGAACCACAGGGTTCTTGATATACTGCAGTGCTGAGAATAATTAAACAGCAAACTTCACAATTCAAACTTTGGAGAAAGACTCATATGCTGGTTTGGGTTCATCTTCAGACTAATTGTGCAAAAGCAACCACCACTACCACAGGTAGTCCTCAACTTACAACAGTTCATTGAGTGACCGTTCAAAGTTACAATGGTATTGAAAAAAGTGACATGACCGTTTTTCACACTTACAACCATTGCAGTATCCCCATTGTCACATGATCAATGTTCAGATGCTTGGCATCTGACGGTTGCAGTGTCCCGGGCTTTCGCAACCTTCTCACAAGCGAAGTCAACGGGGAAGCCAGATTCACTTAACAACCATGTTACTAACTTAACAATTGCAGTGATTCCCTTAACAACTGAGGTAAGAAAGGTCGTAAAATGGAGAAAAACTCACTTAACTATAGAAAGTTTGAGCTCAATTGAGGTCGTAAGTTGAGAACTATCTGTATCTGCTTAATAAAAGTGGAATGTTTAATTTCCCTGAAGGAGGCAGTAATGAACACACTGGATCCACAGCAAAAGAAAACGGATTTAAATCACTTGTCTAAAGGGAACTGTCAAATCCACTCTTCCTGAGCAAGTTGTTTAGGTAAGATCATGGTATCTGCAAATATTTTAGAATCACACTGATTTCATTCTATTCTGACTTTACTTTCAGGTCAGAAAACGTCTGGTTCTCCCTGGCAAAATATAGTGCACCAAGAAATAGAAAGAAGGGATCTTGGCTCAGCTGATTCTATTGGACTACCTCTCTGGGATGCCATCCAGAGGCATAATGTTACAATGCTTCCAGTTGTTCCCAAGGAAATGGATCCAAAATATAGTGCAGGGCAATCTTTGTTCCACCCAGCAGTCACTTTGTTTGCCCATTGCTTATAGGAATCTATGGCACATTTCCCCTGCCCTTCTCTCCACCCTCTATCACTTAATCCCCGAGGTATCCCATGCTCTCCTAACCCCATCTCTTGGGGTTCCAACAGCCTCTTGGGCCCCCTCCCCACCCCAATACTGAAGCTCACACTGTCAGAGCTAAGGTGTCAAGCACCGGGGAAATCACGAGATTCAGGCAATTCAAATGAATATAAAGGTTTATTGCAAACTTAAGCTCTCTACAAAAATCTGAGCTACTAATGGTCAAGGGAAATGAGCAGGAATTAAGAAGGCATCTAAGATGGGCTAGACTTAGATCTCTTGTGGGCACGCAGGGACTCGTGACTTATGACACATTTGACCCCTCCCTCGAGCTCAGCCTGGTCATCTCCTACATAAGACTAGCATCTAGGGAGGAAAGGAAAGCTGGCAGGGTTTATTTTCCGCAATAAAGTTAGCCGTAGCTTTGGCAGCATGAGTTGCACTAGCACAACATCAGCAGACCTAAGGCTAGCTTTAGCAAGGAAAAGAAAACAGAGCTTTGCCAGCGTTCTGTTCTGGTCGTTTGTGGGATTGTGCCATGTGGTCAGCAATGCAGTGGCCTGTCCTCCTTCCCTACCCTGACCTTCTGAGCTCTGGAAATCTTCAAAAGCTAAGGGAGCAACCGGTGACAGAAGGTGGGAAGGACCATGTGGAACCTGGTGGGGTAGCAAAGCAGGTCCAGTGCCTGTGGGAACCCGGCGGGGTAGGATGGGGAGGGAAGAAATAGGCAGAGGGGGTTCTGCAGCAACTCTGCAGTTGGTTGTAAGAGCGAACAACCACAAGGGTGTTGTAGGAGACGTAACTTCAGGACTGGGGCATTAAGTACCTGGGGGGGAGGGTGACTGTTGTAACTTTGAATGGTTAAGTGACCGGTTGTGAAGGAATGGGGAAGGAAGGAAGGAAGGAAGGAAGGAAGGAAGGAAGGAAGGAAGGAAGGAAGGAAGGAAGGAAGGAAGGAAGGAAGGAAGGAAGGAAGGAAGGAAGGAAGGGGCTATATTACTATGTAGCACCCAGGATTCTCAGTCTCAGCCTCAGTCCCTTAGGAGTTGGGCGGCATACAAATTTAATAAATTCAATTCAATTCAATATGCCATAGTTTAAGAAGAGATAAATGTTGAACTGCAGCCAGTGCTTTTCTAATGGGCAAAGACACTTGTAACTCATGATAGTCCAGGATACAATCTCACAAAGGTTTGCTGCTCTTGAGATCGCATTACTAACACCGGTTGCAAGTCAACTCTTTTTACTTTCTATAAAGCTTCATTCCCCATGAGACAAATACATTGCATCAATACCAGATAGCTGACAGTGAATACGTAGTTTCAGTTAAATACATTCTACTTTGCCTACAAATTCTTTCCACAAATTTGCCTTCTTTTCCGCACTCAATTTTCACTTTAAAATTACACTCTCCGGTACTACTAAATTATAAGCACTGACATGTAACAATATAGCACAAAGCAGTTTCCTTTACAAGCTGTACTATACATTAAGATGTTTGGGCTCACTTTTTAACACAAGTTTGCAAAATAAATGCAATTCCCCTCATTCATCCCATACAACCTTCCCTTGCTAATTAGTTTAGTTTACTTTATTGTCATTGCACCTCGTACAACGAAATTAAATGCCATCTTCAGTGTACATTATACATAAAAAAATAAAACAAAAACACACATCCTTCACATTCTATACAATTGAATTGAAAACCCCTGATAGTGCATTAATATTGCACTATACAGTAGAATTCAATATAGTTACTGCTCTGGGATAGAAGCTGTTTTTCAGTCCTTATTTTTATTGTCCTGTACCGTCTGCCAGATGGTAATAGTTGAAAAAAAAAAGGGGTGCCCAGGATGAGATGGATCTTTAAGAATGTTTTGAACTTTCTTAAGGCAGCGGGAGCTATAAAGCTCTTCCAAGATTGATGTTTACCCTCTGGAGCGCTGTCCTATCTGCCACTGTGCAATTGGCAAACCATACACAGATTCAGTAAGTTAAAATACTCTCTATGGTGCAGTGGTAGAAGGTCACCAGCAGTTTTTCATTCAGTTGTTGTTTCCTGAGAAGTCTTAGGTAGTATAATCTCTGCTGGGCCCTTTTGACCAGTGCTGCAATGTGAGCGCCCCAGGTCAGGTCCTCTTTTATGATAACACCCAGAAACTTAAAACTAGCCACTTGATCCACTTGGTCTCCATTGATAACCAAGGGTCTGATCTATTCCTTCTATAATCCACTATAAGCTGTTTGGTCTTATTGGTGTTAACGATCAAGTTATTGTCTCCACACCATGAAAGCAACTGGTCCACCTCATCTCAATAGGCAGACTCATCCCCCCCGGAGATGAGTCCCACCACTATTGTATCATCTGCAAATTTAATAATAGTATTACTGGCGTGAATGGGAATGCAGTCATGTACATAAAGAGTAGAGTAAAGGACTCAACACACAACCCTGTGGTGTACCAGTGTTAAGAATAAGGACTGAGGAGATATGATTACCTAATCTGACCCTCTGAGAGTGGCCAGACAGGAAATCCATAATCCAAAGGCAGATTGAATAAGAAAACCCAAGATCCATAAGTTTAGACACTTGTCTATGTGAAAGAATTGTGTTAAATGCAGAGCTAAAATCTACAAAAAGCATCCTCACATAGCCCCCCCCCCGCTGTTCCAAATGAGTCAGAGAAAATGAAGAGTGATGGCTATAGCATCCTCTGTAGATCTATTTGTTCTGTATGCAAACTGGTGTTTATCAAATGTATGCGGAAAACCAGAAATGATGTGCCGACAGACCAGTTTCTCAAAGCACTTCATGATGATAGGAGTGAATGCCACTGGTCTGTAATCGTTGAGGTTATTGATAGGGAAGTTCTTTGGCAGCGGAACAATGGTGGAAGCCTTCAAACAAGATGGAATAGTGGACTGGGATAAAGACCGATTGAAGATCCTGGTAAAGACTCCAGCCAACTGATCAGTACAGCCCTCAAAATGCTCCTCACCTCCTGTCCTCCACAATGAGGTGGGAGTACAAAGTGCTGGTGGCTGTATTTTAGCTGTCTCTGATCAATTTGGCAGAGAAGGAAAAAAACAGAGACTAGCTTAATCATAATTAAACTAAAATGTGAAACATTTAATTTCGATTCTCATCCAAACATTCAGCTAATTGATATCTAAATGATATTTGTTTGGAGATGTGCAGGTAATGATAGCAAGCACAAAGTTCTTTAAAAGTTCTTACTTGTACAATTTCTGGAGTATTCAAAAACCATGTCTAAATTATACGTGCATTAGAGGTCTATAAACATTGAACTATTCCAATGCATTCCAGAAGCTGCCTCTGAAAATGGTCCATACACTGCAACTCTACACAGATTGATGGAGCCTAAAAAAGTTTAATTTTACATCAAGTGTACTGGTTTCCAGGTTTATGTCAAAGCATTATTTTCAATAATTGAAGTGCTAAATGGCTACAGCTTAAAAACCTATTATCTTTAATTCTGGACATACCATCTACCTTATAAATTTTACTTCAGATCTTTCTAAACCACAAAAAATTGTTAGGCCTGTGTGTTCAAGACACAAAGCCTTCTCAGTGGTAATCCAAAAATATTTTGAAGTTAGCATCCTACCCCCAGGATATGTACAGTTGCAAGAAAAAGTATGTGAACCCCTTGGGATTACGTGGAGTTTTGCATGAATTGGTCATAAAATGTGCTCTGAACGTCATCTAAGTCACAACAATAGAAAAACACAGTCTGCTTAAAATAATACTACACAAACATTAGATGTTGCCATGGTTTAATTGAACATAACATGTAAACATTCACAGTGCAGGGAGGAAAAAGTATGTGAACCTTTGGACTTAATAACTGGTTGACCCTCCTTTGGCAGCAATAACCTCAACCAAACGTTTCCTGTAGTTGCAGATCAGACCTGCACAACGATCTGGAGTAATTTTGGACCACTCCTCTTCACAAACCTGTTTCAGTGTAGCAATATTCTTGGGATGTCTGGTGTGAATCGCTCTCTTAAGGGCATGCCACAGCATTTCAATCGGGTTGAGGTCAGGACTCTGACTGGGCCACTCCAGAAGGCATATTCTGTGCTGTTGAAGCCATTGTTCTGTTGAATTACTTGTATGCTTTGGGTCATTGTCCTGTTGCATCACCCATCCTCTGCGGAGCTGCAGTTGGCGGACAGATGGTCGGACGGTTTCCTGCAAAATGTCTTG
>QLTV01002038.1:873110-904784 GCA_003457575.1 Thermophis baileyi
GTAGGTCTTTAGCTGACACTCTAGGATTCTTCTTTACCTCATGAAGCATTCTGCGCTGTGCTCTTGCAGTCATTTTTACAGGACGACCACGCCTAGGGAGAGTAGCAACAGTGCTAAACTTTCTCCATTTGTAGACAGTCTGTCTTACCGTGGACACATGAACATCAAGGCTTTTGGAGATACTTTTGTAACCCTTTCCAGCTTCATGCAAGTCAACAATTCTTGATCGTAGGTCTTCTGAGAGCTCTTTTCTGCAAGGCATGGTTCACATCAGACAGTGCTTCTTGAAACCAGTAAACCCAAACCAGGTGTGTATTTTTAAAGGGCAGGACAGCTGTCAGCAACACAGTCAATATCGTCACACTGATTGGAGTCAAGGTTGGCTCACTCCTGGCTCCAATTAGCTCTTGGAGAAATCATTAGGCTAGGGGCTCAAATACTTTTTCCTCCCTGCACTGTGAATATTTACATGTTATGTTCAATTAAACCATGGCAACATCTAATGTTTGTGTAGTATTATTTTAAGCAGACTGTGTTTTTCTATTGTTGTGACTTAGATGACGTTCAGAGCACATTTTATGCCCAATTCATGCAAAACTCCACGTAATCCCAAGGGTTCACATACTTTTTCTTGCAACTGTAGGTCCAGATTATCTTCCTTTTCAATACCATCTTTAATGCAGCAGATACGTTTCTGATAGTCATTTTAATTCTCTGAAAGTGTGCGTGTCTCTTGAGAATACAGTGGACAGCCAAGAAAACAAATAAATGGATTATCAAATCAACCCCGAGTTCTCATTCGAGACATAAATGACCAGGCTCAAATTATTCCTACCTTGGAGACATTATGCAAAGACGCAGTTCCCTAGAGACAATTCTAATGCTGGGAAAGGTAGAAGGAAAGAGAAGAAGAGAAGAACCAGCAGCAAAGTGCAGAGACTCAATTACAATGGCAATGAGTACACATTTGAAGACCTGATCATCATCATAGAGAAAAATCTATGCTGTCATTAGCAGTCAGATACAACTTGATGGCACATAATCAATTAACTATATATAATCTTTTGAAAACAGAAAGGCATATCAATAAAGGAGAAGGGGCGTTGGTCTTACCTGATACCCTCCTTCTCAGTGTAGGGGAGAGAGTCCAATGGAATGGGCTGTTGCTCCTTGCTTCCTCTTGAGGCTGAGTCAATCATTTCCTGGTCACGCCTCCCTTTACTGTGCATGCCCCAGTTTTGATGAAGGCGTAGTGACTGACTGACGATTTTCAGTGCTGGTTCTGTATTGTCCTGGACTCAGGCCCTGACGGCCGCCAGGATGGGGTTGGACTCTCTCCCCTACACTGAGAAGGAGCGTATCAGGTAAGACCAATGCCCCTTCTCCACTGTGTCGGGGAGAGTCCAATGGAATGGGACATACCAAAGCTGGCAGTCCTAAGGGTGGGTAGCAGTCAGGTCCTGAGCCCCCCCCCCCATCCGTATGCACCTTCTGAAGCACCCTCCTGCCGAATGCTGCTTCGGCTGATGCGAAGGCGTCCAATTTATAGTGTCTTATGAATGGGGATGGAGATGACCATGTTGCTCCCCTACAGATCTCCTCAATGGAGGCCTGTGTGTTCCACACAGCCGTTTATAGGGTCTTCTAGCGGCCTGTATTGTTTGTATGACTTTGGCTTAGGGCTGCCCGTTCAAGTGCCAAATGGTCAGTTGTAGCCATTGTGGTTCTGGGTGGACTATGGCTCCCTGGCTCCTCGAGTGTGCTGTCACTCAACCTAGTTGTGGTAGTCCCTGGCTCTCATACGCCTTGGCGATGCAAGATCTTAGCCAACGGCCTATGGTTGATGGTGCCACTCTGTTGCCCAGTTTGGACGACTGGAAGGATACGAAGAGAGACTCCGTCTTCCTAACAGCGGCTGTTCTCTTGATATAGATTTTGAGAGCCCTCCTTACGTCCAGGGTGTGCCATTTCTTCTCCTGGGTGTGATTTGGGTTCGGACAGAAGTCCGGCAGTATTAACTCTTGTCTGCTATGGAATGAAGTATTCACCTTGGGCAGAAAGGATGGGTCCAAACGTAGAACCTCTCTGTTAGGATGGACTATACACAGGTCCTCTCTTATGGAGAGGGCTGCCATTTCTGATATCCTCCTGGCCGAAGTGATGGCCACTAAAAAGGCTACCTTGAGTTACCCTGTAGCTTAAGTCTTAGACTTGAGTCTTAAGCTGCTTGACTTTAACGGTTCGAATGGTCCTGAGGTGACAGCCTCTAGTACCCTGGATAAGTCCCATGTGGGATATCTGTGTACCACTGGGGGTTTCAGGTTGGTTGTGCCCTTGATGAAGCTGCGTATCAACGGATGCTGTGCCAGGGAATCTAGGTTTCCGCATGACAATACTGAAGCTAAGGCTGCCGTCTGTCTGCGCAAGGTGTTGGGGGAGAGCCCCTTGTCTAGTCCCTCCTGGAGAAATTCCAGGATTCTAGATATTGACGCGCTCATCGGATCAAGATTCACCTTGGAGCACCAGTTGCAGAAGGTCTTCCAGGTCGCATCGTAGATCCTATTTGTATAGGGTCTTCTAGCGGCCTGTATTGTTTGTATGACTTTGGCTTAGGGCTGCCCGTTCAAGTGCCAAATGGTCAGTTGTAGCCATTGTGGTTCTGGGTGGACTATGGCTCCCTGGCTGAGAGAGATTCTGTCCGACGGTATCCTCCAGGGTCGGGAAACTGACAGACTCACTAGGTCTGCGAACCACAGGCGTCTGGGTCAATGTGGTGCTAGGAGTAGAATGTCTGCTCCTTCCGCTAGTACCTTTTTTATTACTCTCGGAATGAGCGGAAGTGGGGGAAAGGCATAGAGTAGGCCACGGGGCCACGGAATGCGAAGCGCATTGACTCCTTCCATCCCTGGTGTCTCATATCTGGAATAAAACCTGTTTAGCTGGGTGTTCGATGGAGAAGCGAAGAGGCCCAGGCTTGGTTCCCCGAACCTTCTTGGCAGCTCTCTGAATAAGTCCGGATGTAGTCTCCACTCTGCTTGGTCGACTTCGGTCCTGCTGAGCCAGTCTGCCTGCACATTGCTTACTCCTGAGATATGCTCCGCTCTGATGGAGAGCAGATGTTTCTCCACCCAGCGGCCTAGTTGTTCAGCTTGCTGCATGAGTTTCTTGGAATGGATCCCCCCCCTGACGGTTGATATGTGCCTTGGTGGTCACATCGTCCATCAGGATGAGAATGTGGCACCCTGTGGCCACCTCCTGAATTGTTTCAGGGCTAGGTGGGTTGCCCTGAGTTCCAGCCAATTGATGTTTTTCTTGAGGTCTCCTTGGGACCTACTTGGGACCACCAACTGTGCGATCTGTAATTGACAGGGTGCCCCCCAGCCGAAAAGGCCGGCATCTGTAGTGATGGTTAGGCGGGTGGGTTCCTTGAACCCTGATCCCCTTTTCGCTGCTTGAGATTTCCACCATTTGAGAGATCGCCGCACCTTCGACGGAATGCTGACCTTGATTTTGGAGTTGCTCCTGCCTGACTGCTGGTATGGCAGGAGAAATCATTGTAGGGTCCTGGCATGTAGCTATGCCCAAGGGACTATTGATATGCACAATATCATCTTGCCCAGTAGTTGGGAAAGAAGGTTTAAGGGCACTGATCGGGATCTTTGTATTTGAGCCACCAGTGTCCTTATGCTGAGCTGACGTTCCCTGGACAGGGAAACTTCACATGTTTTGGTGTCTATCACTGTCCCCAGTTGTAGTAAACTGGTGGCAGGAATCATCTGAATTTTGTCGTAGTTCACCGAAAATCCATGATTCTGTAGGATTTGTATTGTGGGCCTGAGGTCCTCTGTCGCCCGGAGGTAGGAGGATGATTGGATTATGATGTCGTCCAGGTAGCATTGGACACGTACTGGGATTGACCTGAGGAGCACTGCTACTACTGCCAGAAGGTTGGTGAAGGTTCTGGGTGCCGATGATAAGCCGAATGGAAGGGCTCTGTTGTTGGTAATTGGTAATGTTGGCCGGCATAGTGAAAGCGTAGGAACTTCCGATGTGATGGAAGTATGGGAACGTGCAGGTATGCTTCCGTCAGGTCTATGGATGTTAGGAAGTCGCCCTCTCGAACGATCTCCAGTATTGATGTTAGAGAATGCATCTTGAACTTCCTGTAAATTAGATGTCTGTTGAGTGTTTTGAGATCCAAGATTGCCCTCCAACCCCACCCACCCACCCCCGAGCTTTTGGGTACTATGAATAGGATTGAGTAGAAACCTTGTCCTTGTTGATCCTTCGGAACCGGTTGGATGGCCTGGATGTCCAGCAGGTGTTGTATTTCTGATTCCATGACTGATCTTTTTGTTCTGTCCCTTGATGCAGGGGAACTTATGAAGAAGCTTGATGGTGTGGAAAAGAATTCTAGAGTGAGACCTAGGTTCACTGTGTTTAGGACCCAGGCGTCTGTGGTTGTTGTTTCCCATTGGCTGGCGAAGAGGCCTAGTCGCCCACCAATGGGGGGTCCATCCCCGCCGTCACTTATTACGATGGAAGGGGCGGCTGCCTGTACCCCTGAATGGTCGCTTGCCTTGGGACTGCTGGCCATTCCTGTCTCTGAAGCCCGATTTGTCTGGGTATCTGTCTTGTCTGTGATTGTATGGTCTTTGAGATTGCGGAATGTTGAATCCTGCTTCTGTGGACCGAAAGGAAGGCTTCCTAAAATAGGGTGAGTGACACCTGTCTGCTCGCCTGTACCCTGATGGTAAGACCTTCCCTCTGTCCTTGGTCTCCACTAGTAAGGGTTCTAGTGCTTCTCCAAATAGCTTGTTGCCCTTGAAGGGAGCAGAAGCCAACTTCCATTTGTACTTCAGGTCCGCTTGCCAATTGTGAAGCCATAACATGCGGCGCGCTGTCACTGAAGATGCAATTGCCTTGGAAGCGTACTTGGATGCATTCAAGGTGGCATCAGATGAAAACTCCAATGCTGCTATGAGCTTGTTGAAGTCCTGTTGTGAGTGAGGATCACCTGGAATAATCTTTTCCTGCATCTGCCGTAGCCATATTAATGATGCTCCGTTAAAAAATGATGCTTCTGTCGCTGCCTTGACTGCCCAGGCAGCTGGTTGATGTGCCCTGCGGAGAGTCATCTCTGTCTTTTTATCTTCTGCTTTCAACGCGTCTTCAGCGTCGTTGGACAGGATAGTGGAAGAAGTTAAAGCTGCCACTGGAGCATCGATGGTTGGTGGTTGTAACACCTCGGTGAAATTGAGTGCCACGTTATAAAATCTCTTTTCGTTTCCACCAGGAACCGTGAAAACTGCTGGTTGGGTCCATTGGCCCTGAATCGTGTCTCTAAATAGCTCGGGAGAGGGTATCTCTTCACATTCCTTAGCTGGCTTGGCAAATAGCAGCTCCCCTGGATCTTGCAGATTCAATGCTGACTCTGATGTTGAGGGATCTTCCCCCAGTCTTGTTGCTGCCTTAGCCTTGAACAGCAAGGATTTGAAAAGTGCAGGCCGGAACAGTCCTGCAAATACAGGAGTTTCTTGGGTCATGCCCTCATCCTCTGAAAGCTCATCATCCTTTGCCTCTTCATCTCCTGAAGATGAGGACTCACTCTGCGTGGATGATAAAAACGATCCTGATCTCTGAAAAGTATGTTGTTGTGGTGCTATGGGTTGATCCATTTGCTGCCCCTGTTGTAGGTTGGCAGAAAATGCCCTAGATATAGCTGCAGAGATCATTCTTTCCATTTGTTCCATCATTTCTGGCCCTTGAGTTCCCTCTGGCTGAAGGCCTGCAGCTGTTGGGGTAAATGTGACTTCTGGTGCCAATCTCCCCCTCTTAGATTGGGGTTCCTCTTGGCTTACATCTTGGAACAGGCTTGAAACATTAAAAGTTTCTCTGTTTTCAGTGGGCTTGTAGCATTAAAAGCCTCACTCCTTTCATTGTAAAAGTTTTCCCCTTGAGATTGCAGCCTGACGCCCTCTAGTGGTGCTACTTGAGTCCCAGGGCCATGCTGCTCTGCAGCCATTGGCTGGTCTTGTAAACGCGCCGAGGAAACACGGGAACTTCCAATTCCCCCCTCTTCAGGGGAGATCCTCCCCTTTCTTTGTTTCTCCTTTCTCTCGGCCCTCGTGATTTCCCTATCGATGGCCCTCTGTCGCCTTTGGGCGTCCCTTTCTTCAGCCCTTGTGGTCCTTTTGGACGCAGTGGCCTTAGCCTTGCTTCCCTTAGCTGCTCTCTTTCCCTTAGCCGCCTTAGTGGCTGGCTCAGGGTTTGGGGTTATTTTTTGTTGATCTGGGTTTCGGGCCGGTATTCCCTGGTCCGCCATTACTGCCCGACTCCTTTGGGATGAGGAACTCTTTTTTCCCCTCTGCTCAGCAAATTGCGAGTTTACGCTCGCAATTTGGATCGGCGGTGCGGCTGCTATGCCAGACTAAGCTGGGAAGTTAGCCTTGAATCCTGCGCCTTTCCGCTGGGGAAGCCCCCCCTCCCTCTCGGGCGTTTGCCGATGGCTCAGCCGCCGGTTTTCCTTGGGGGACTGGCTGCTGTGCCGGGCTAAGCCGGGAAGTCAGCCGTGGGAGCCCTGCGCTCCGAATCCCAGAGTTGCTACTCCCCCCCCCCACCGTTTTTCGTGCCGGCTTGGCTAAAAAAGCCAAAGCCTCCGCGCTGCTGGCCTTCCGAAGGCCGCTTTTCAACCCAGAGCCAGTCTTACAGTTTTGAACTCCAATTAGAGTCCAATGGAATGTCCTGTTTGTTTTCCAGCACTTGTTCTTGCGTCCAGCTCTCTCGGAGGCTGAGTCAAAGCTGAGGCATGCGCAGTAAAGGGAGGCATGACCAGGAAATGATTGACTCAGCCTCAAGAGGAAGCAAGGAGAAACAGCCCATTCCATTGGACTCTCTCCCCGACACAGTGGAGAAAGGCATATGCAAATATCAAGATTTCAGAACTTCAGAATCTGTAAGAAAATCAAACCTTATTCAAAGGCTGGACTTATTCTAACATTCATACAATATTGCACCCTTATATATAAGATCAAAATGCAAGATCACGAATTTCATTTAATTGCAAATAGCAATAGACTTAGATACCGCTTTACAGTGCTTTACAGCCCTCTCTAAGCGATTTACAGAGTCAGCCTATTGCCCCCAACAATCTGGGTCCCCATTTTACCCATCTCGGAAGGATGGAAGGCTGATTCAACCTTGAGCCTGGTGAGAATCGAACTGCCAACCTGCTGGCAGCTGGCAGATAACACAAGTAGTCTGCAGTACTGCATTCTAACCACTGAGCCACCACAGCTCTTATATAGTAAAAATTAGTTCTACTGTATATATGCTTGCATGTTGATATGTTGACATGTTGATAGAGAGGTATTTTCGTGAACCAGAGGGGGCGTGGTTCCGTGTGCTGCTTGCATCCCACGGATGGGGCTTCACTTGTTTGCGCAGCCCAGTTTCTGGCATGCCGCAGCCCGATGCCAGTCCACGGACCAAGGGTTGAGTCCTGTTTTAAAATACTTACCCTGCTGTTTTTTGTTTGCTTTTCTGCATTTTACCAGAGCAGCCATGAATAGAATCCATAGTGGAACTTCTGTCACTAAGCTTGATCGAAGAGAATGCTGTACTGCACTCTACAAGTTATTTATCCAAAGTAAACTGCTGGCTGATGACTCGTGTGTGAGAACACAAAGAAGGCCAAATAAAGCACATTGCTAAAACTCTGCCTGACTTGTTTTCCAGGATTTTCAACAATAATCTCAAATGAAACAAATTTCTACAAGCAGGGTTCAATACAAATGACAGAGACCAAAAAGAAAATATCAATTTTTTCAATGGAAATTAAGTTTCTGGCTCATTATTTTCTGACTTTGTCATAAATTGAAAATATAATTCAGCAGTTCTCAAATTACAGAAAATGACAAGCCAATGAGTCACAACTGCTTTTTGGGTGGGTCAGCAAGCTGCCATAAATTGAATCTGGGCATATTTCATCACTTTACAGTAAGAGCTGAGTCCCAAACCCACAATTTATCAAAAATGAAAGGAAGCCCCTCCCTCACACACACAAAAACAAGAATGCACCAGAGTAAAACCACACTCCAAATCACTTTTTAAACAGTTCCTCATCTGGTGTCAGTTTAGCAGCCAAGTGCAAAATACACAGAGTAACTTTTCTTAGAAAACCAATCCAAAAGAAATGATCTAGAGCAGCGGCCCTCAATCTTTTGGGCACCAGGGACCGGTTCCGTGGAGAGAGGTTTTTCCGTGGAGCAAAGGGGTGTGGTTTTGCGTGCTGCCTGCATATTGTGGGGCTTCGCTTGTTTGTGTGGCCTGGTTGCTGGCATGCTGCGGACCCCACGGACCGGGGGTTGGGGACCCCTGATCTAGAGATCATTCTAGTAAATACATTACAAAATACCACGAATCGTCACCTTCAGACTTAATACAATATACTTCTGAAAGTCCACTTCAGCCAATGAAAGATGCTTTACCTTAACAATTTCATAAATGATTTGCCATCATCTTTTTCAGTGTGAGGGTGATTGGCCCCAAATCTCCCAGCTGGCTTCCATGTCTAAGGCAGGACTAGAAGTCAGATTTCCTACACTATCCAGCACTAGACTAAACTGGGTCTCTTTGATACTACCCAGCAGGAGGGGCCACTGAAATCTGCTGGTTTCTGGAGTCTGGCTAAATTAAAACAACCTCAGCTGAACTCAAGTAAGGCAAAGTGCTTGCTCATCAGTTCACTTCCAAATATTGGAACTTATTAACCCTCTTACACTTATTAAGTATTAAAATTCATATGTCTTCCTCGCATCGTCTAAAAGACCAATGGAGAAGCTGAGATAGTTAACTATCACAGCAATATTTAAGAAGCTATCTTTTTTTTTTTAACCAATAAGACAATTGGGCTTATCCCATTCCTCTTGCTGATTTCTTTTACAACTCCTCTCTTGGTATGTCCCCATTCCAAGCAACTTATGGGTTTCATCCACAAATCTTACCAGCAACAACCAGACAAGAAAATGCTTTCCTGCACCATAGGCAGGCAACCAAACACCTCTGAAAGAAACATCTTGGACTAGCAAAGGTCGCACCCCCAAAAAAGTACTAGATGCATGCAGATGAGAGCCAAAATTGCAGAAGGGGATGATGTGTGGCTTTCTACCAAATGTCTAACTTCCACAAGATCTAAATCTAGACTAAATTTATTGGCTCTTTCCCGGTGACTAAGCAAATAAACCCAGTAACATTTCGTTTGCAATTGACAACATCAATGAAGGTTCATTCTGTATTCCATCAGACTTCTGCTTGTAAAAGAGGCACACGCACACGCACACACCCATTCTGTGTTCACAGGTGCCCTCCCCACCTCCCAAACTGGTAAACAGAGAACAAGAGTACAAGGTGAAAGGGATGCTAGGCTTTAGGCACAGAGAGCCCTAGTCTGAGTAGTCGATAACACTGGAAAAGCTACATGTTTATCCCAACTGTCACCATAGGTCAAGGACTACCTGTATGAAAGTCAAGACTATTTATTAAGTACATTTATATAGCTGCCCATCTCACATACATGACTCTGAGCTATGTACAGAGTTTTAAAAAACACACCAAAAAATACGACAAAATAATCAAAAACATAAGCAAAAACAATTAAAAGCAAAACATAATCCACAGGAAGGTGCACTCAGTTTCCCTACCATGCCCACATTCCCAGATCCCCAGGGCACAGGGCAAAGCCATCCCCAGGCTCTTCTGGAAATCCAGCAAGGTTGAGGCCAATCTGATCTTAAGGGGACTCTGATGTTCCAAAGAGTGGCTGCTGCGACAGAGAAGGCTCTCTTCCTGGTTCCTGTGGGGGGCATTCTTTTGTGGGCGAGACCCAGTAGTGGGTTTCACTTACCTTCGCTACCGGTTCCGAACTGTGAACGCACTCACGCGCGGCCCTTCTGCGCATGTGCAGATTGTCCGTGATGACGTCCGGGCGGGTGGGCACAGCCTCCCGCCGCCGCCACCGGTTCGCCCAACCGTGACAAACCGGTAGCAACCCACCACTGGCGAGACCCCCACAACATGCCCATCCCAGACCTAATGGGATGGGCAGATGTGGTCCCTCAAATACACTTTTTAAAAATATCCTACGTTTTCTACAGCTATACTGATCCTCTAGTGCTGATGCTAGAGGAAATTTAAAAATGCAGCTGAAACTAGGTATTCTCCACGCATGAGAAGCTCAAGCCTTGAGAAATACCTTCCAATAGCTATAAGACTGCAATATCTAAAATTATTAAGATGTTCATCAAGGAATGTTAGTACAAGGGAATTACCCAAGTTAACAGTGCAGAAAACTTACAGTGCAGCATACAACTGAGTAAGGGCCCTGGAAGTTATTACTGTTACACTATCCTTACTCAATTGTATGCTAGTTTATACAATGTAATCTATCCATGTTTACATGCCAGCAAGCAGGAAAAACAAAAACAGAATACCTACTTTAAAAAGATGTTCTGGCTCTCAGCAGGAGGTCTGTCCCAATAAACAGATGGTTCTTTTAATCTGTAATAATAATTGGAAATAATCAGGAATTTTCTTTGACGCAGTTCAGTATAGAGGTAGACTTTGTTTATCAACCACAGTTGGGACTAGCAACTGGATCATTAAGTAAAAGTATGATTGTTCTTACTATCTTATTTCAACTTTCCTTGGCTTTACAAACTTGCAAAGTTCATAAATATGAAGAAGGGTCGCAAAGCTACTTTTCATTACCGTCATAACTGTGAACAGTCGCTAAATGAAAGAGTCACTAAACAAGGGCTACCTGTACATACAGACACACACACACACACACACACACACACACACATACACACAAAGCCCAAACCTACGAAGAATGCACTAACTAACAATCTGACTTGGTCTCTTCAGACGTCATCCTTTGTGAAGCGTGCAAACCAGCGTCTGCATTTCATGCGTCTGCATTTCATGCATCGGATGAGAAGAGCACATCTTTCTACTTCTGTCCTGGCCACTTTTTACAGAGGCACGAGGCACAAACTGCATCCACGGTTGGTTTGGTGGCAGCAGCACTTCAGATAGAAAGCCCATACAGAGAGTGGTGAGGACAGCTGAGAAGATTATCGGAAGTTCACTTCCCGTTATTCAGGATGCTGCTTATAAGCACTCTGTGCTTAGCGCTCGAAGCATTGTTAGAGAGCCCACTTCATGGTCTGTTTCTGTTGCTCCCCTCTGGGAGGAGATTTCGAAGTATTTCTAGGAGGACTAGCAATAGCAATAGCAATAGCACTTAGACTTATATACCGCTTTACAGTGCTTTACAGCACTCTCTAAGCGGTTCACAGAGTCAGCATATTGCCCCCAACAATCTGGGTCCTCATTTTACCCACCTCAGAAGGATGGAAGGCTGAGTCAACCTTGAGCCGGTGAGATTTGAACCGCTGAACTGCTGAACAGTCAGCTGAAGTAGCCTGCAGTACTGCACTCTAACCACTGCACCACCTCGGCTCTCGACTACCAGATTCTATAGTTTTGTTCCCTATGCCATCCGTCTGGTAAACTTGCAGGATTCTTTTTCTTCGCCATGTATACATTCAAACTAGACGGTGATGTTTCTGTGTGTCATATATGTGTGTGGGTACGTGGGTATATGCATAATGGTTATTTTTTGAGAGCTGAATGCAATGAAATTTCATTTTAATGTTACAGTATGTTGATTAGTGTACATTTAAAGTGACAATAAAATTTTCTGTTCTATTCTATTTCTGTTCTACTTTAAAAGTTTTCAAATGAGTAGTTTACAACTACTGAAAATGGAAGGTACAATAAGATTTTGTATAAAAATGAAAAGTAAAGCAATCTGGCACTTTAAATGTATTTTTGCACCTTCTTGGAGTTAACATACTATACTACATCAACAGTAACAACAAACATTCTTATCAGTGCAAGAGCACTCAATATATATATATATATATTTTTTTGCCAAAGGTTATCTCTCTCAAGAATATTTGTTCCCATTTCTATGCTAGTTATTTGAAGTCAGGATCTCTCCCACCAAATGCTTTTTTTAAGGAAAAAATGGTTTAAAAGAAATCAAGACTTTATACCTAATGACACTGACTGTAATTGTTACATCTTTTAAATACCAGTTTATTATTAGGTTAACATTGAAACCTAAACTAACCTTTTCCAGGCTAACACAGTAAGCACTTTGTGTGAGAACCACAATCCCAAAAGCAGTAAGCATAGCCATGAAAAAAAAAAAACACCAAAATTTGATTTCATTTACAACTTAATTTAAAATTCAGTATAGTTAAACTCTTCTCCCCATCCATATGTTAAATGCATTTTCTCTGCTACATTTAAAGTTTCAATTAACAATTTCTGGAAGCTTCTAAGGGCCACACCCAAGAGTTTTGAAGGTGCTTCAAACTGTAGTTCCCCAGGCTTGACTTTCTTCTGGTTAGAGTTTCCTATCGAGACATGGAATGTGTCTAAGCCCTAAAAAGAACTCAGACTAAGTTAAAAGGACTTTATTCGCTTTGAACTAAAGCATCAAATCATGAGAAATGACCACACGTTCTTTACGCACAAGGCTGGTTTTCCTGCTCTTTCCTTCCAAAACAGCGCCTGCTGTAACACTGTTCTCTACCACGCTTACATATTTCTTATTTTCAAAGCAAAATATTTGGAGATTATGCCTCCCTTATGCCAGACCATCAATCCGTAAAGTCACTCTTTTCCATATTAGGTGTAAGCTATTTTATTGAATACCTAGAAATATCTACCAAACTAAGTTTATCAGGTTTCTTACTATCCCTGATGGTTAGGTTTCCATATTTTGGTACTGTAAATTATTGAATGGATCTTGGGTATATCTAAGAGAGCGAACATATAATGCAATCTGGTTCACCTACTCCACTTCCCCTCCACCTAAAATGTATTAATAACGTACAAGCCATCTCAGATAGCAATTTTTAGACCAAAATCTTTGCACAGTTCATGTTACAGAAACGCTACCACAGTTCACATAATCAGGAGCAACTTTTTTCCACATTTACTTAGTCAAATCTATAAATTAATCAAATGTGATATATATTTCATTCACTTATTTTCCAACCTGACCTACAGTATGCTTCTATGGTCTGTCCAATTCCACACTCAAGCAAACATTAGCATGCATAATGTGCCAAATGCAAAAAAAGGCAATATTCAACTACCCGTTGAAGAAACCTCAGGAGTTTCCAATGACAGGATGGCTAGACACTTAGATAGCAGTAAAGGGAAGAAATTTGGCATGACTAAGATTTTACAGTTCTGTCAGTTCAATCTAAAGAAATGATTAAGCCCCACTTGGTCTGTCTTCTTTAAATGACTTTCACAT
The DNA here is from genome assembly GCA_003457575.1 of Thermophis baileyi. Classification (NCBI taxonomy): domain Eukaryota; kingdom Metazoa; phylum Chordata; class Lepidosauria; order Squamata; family Dipsadidae; genus Thermophis; species Thermophis baileyi. The sequence goes on from QLTV01002038.1 coordinate 886,510, forward strand.
ATTAAGACTTAGTAACACAAGAGATGGATGGCAAACAATGAAAGCAGCCAGCCTTGTGTTGACAAGTACCTAACCCACCTTTTGTACAAAGATGACAATAAAGGACTTGTATGCAAAAGAGGTGGCATTTGCACCACAAGAGCACAACCCTATTTCCCCTATTTCAATAATGTGGACTAGCGGCTTGGTCAAGTTCAGCCAACCAACTCTGGTTAACTAATGTTCCCCACATTTGGTAGAAAAAAGATGCTCAGCTGCATCTAGAGAAGTACAGATTCCACCCTCCAAGGAGTGATCTAGTGTCATTAAAGGAAACTACAGGTAGTCCTCTATTTACAACAGTTCATTGAGTGACCGATCAGTTACAACATCCCTGAAAAAAGTGACTTATGACCATTTTTCACATGACCGTTGCAGTATCCCCATGGTCACGTGATCAAAATTTGGATGCTTGGCAACTGACTCATATTTATGATGGTTCCAGTGTCCTTGGGTCATGTGATCACCCTTTGTGACCTTCTGACAAGCAAAGTCAATGATGAAGCCAGATTCACTTAACAACCGTGTTACTAGCTCAACAACTGCAGATTCACTTAACAACTGTGGCACAAAAGGTTGTGAAATGGAGCAAAATTCACTTAACAAATGTTTCACTTAGCAACAAAAATTTGGGGCTCAATTGTGGTCGTAAGTCAAGGACTACTGCATAATGCGATGTCTGAAGAAACAAAAAACAAAATGACAATCTAAGAATTAAATAATTCTAGGACAGCAGCCTGCCTGATGCATGTTCCCTGATGAATTCAATTAATGGACCCACATTTCCAAGACATGAAGTGTAGGTAGAACTATTAGTCAATGTTTTCTAATTGCAGTTCCTGTATTTGGACAATACCCCCAACCCACCCAGGGCCTGATTGCTAATCATCATGATGGCCTCTCAGAAGTCAGTAAAAAAGTTGCAGACTATTTGGGAAGTGATCCATTTTCTTTTCTTACAGATTCTGATTTGTGGTTTTTCCATTTAATTCTATTTTTACTGTTCTTATTATAGTAAACTGCTGTGAGTTCTTGCAAATCAGAAATATATAAGTATAATAAATAATTAAAAATCCTCTTTCAAGGTTTTCTAGATCCGTTTCAATCAATATTTGGGCCATGTTTTGGGTCACCCTGTTGAATTCTCTTTCCCAGGAAAAGGATACAACCCAGTGGTGAAATCCAATTTTTTTTACTACCGGTTCTGTGGGCGTGGCTTGGTGGGCGTGGCAGGGGAAGGATACTGCAAAATCCCCATTCCCACCCCACTCCTGGGGCCAGTCAGAGGTGGTATTTACCGGTTCTCCGAACTACTCAAAATTTCCGCTACCGGTTCTCCGAACTACTCAAAATTTCCGCTACCGGTTCTCCGAACTACTCAAAATTTCCGCTCCCGGTTCTCCAGAACCTGTCAGAACCTGCTGGATTTCACCCCTGATACAACCCTGTTCGATTCTCCTGGACTTCTCTGGCTTTTGGTAACATCACACATGGCTTCCTTCCAGGTTAGTTAGACTGGATCTAGAATATTGTGTCAAGAGAGCAAGCAAAATAAGAGGCCTTGAAGAAAACCTGATGAAGAATAGTTGAAGACACCGGTTATGTTTAATTTGGAGAAAAAGGACGGCTGCAGGGAGACTTGAGTGATCATGCAGTCATGCTGAAAACAAGGCAGAATTGTTCAAATTTGCAAGATCAATTTGAGTCGGTCACCAGGACCAGAGGTTTAGTTTTCCAAGCTTTCGGACTTGTGGTGGAGCCCATCCTCAGGGAACATCTCTCTCGCTCTCGCTCTCTCTTGCTCTCTCTTCAGAATGTGTGCACTAGGCTGTTCTATGCATAATATTATGCTTGGTTGTGTATGGCTTTTAGTTGTTAATTGGGGTGATGGCTGGCTATTAAGTCATTGGTTCCTGCTTCATTGTGCTCTCACGACCTGGCTCCTAAGTACCTGGTAAACTGGTGGTAAATCAGAACTCCTGTTGACTGACAAAGGGCCCATTTCCCAGACTTCAAACATTTCCCTGGCTATTTTTGTCCCTGCTCAGCCAACAATCTTAGCAGCTGCGAAATTGAATGGATGTCCTTGGTCAACAACTAACTCAACTAAACCAGCATCCCCCAACCTTTTGGGCACCAGGGACCAGTTCCGTGGAAAAAAGGTTTTTCCGCGGATTGAAGGGTGTGTGGTTTTGCATGCTGCCTGCATCCTGCGGATGGGGCTTCGCTTGTTTGCGCAGCCCGGTTGCTGGTATGCCACAGACCAGTGCTGGTCCACAGATCGGGGTTGGGGACTCCTGAACTAAACAACCAACTCAAATTGGATCCTGGAACTTTATCCTGGAACATGTATATTTGCCTACACTCATTTACAAACTCGTACCAAAAGTTTGGACAAATAAAAATGGATTTTAAATTATAAGGAAGATTGAACCTCTGAACTATTTCCTGTAAAACTGTACAGCGACAGAACAGACTGTTTCAGAAGGTAGCTCCTCTTTTGCTGAAAATGTTTAAACCAAGAGTGGATGGCCTTCTCTTGGGGATGCAGTAGAAATGGATCACTGCACTAGCAACAGGATAGAGCAGGGATGTCCAACCTTGACAACTTTAAGGCATTGCTGGCTGAGGAATTTTGGGAGTTGAAGTCCACAGGTCTTAAAAATTGCCAAGGTTGGACAACTCTGGGCTACAAGGTTTCCAAAGTTCCTTACTATAGTTGAATTATACAATTCTAAGATGCTTCATCCTGCCTCTGGTACTTCAGATCTCTACTAGACAGTTGACATGCTGAATAATGCCTGGCTACAAAAGCAGACAAGATGAAAGCCAAGAAACCGAAGCTTAATCCAGGCAAAACAGAGTTGTTAGTGAATGGTTTACCTGCCCAGATTATGATAGTTAAATGAGATTTGCAGAACATTCCATGAACAAGCTGTTCTGTCCCCAGAATGGCTAGTTTCAAGTAGTCTGTATCCAAGTCAAAACAAGCAAGCTTCAAGGAGTGTTTTATTTCAGCAAAATGAGGATGCATTTCAGAAATATTTCAGAATTTGGGTGGTTTTGGTTTGGTTTGGTTTCTGCAACTGCGATTGGAGGTTTTCATGTGTCTTGCAACTGGAGAATTATTCTTCACATTCTCCTGTCTAGACCAGTACAGCAGGTGGGATCATTCATGTCCATAATGCTCCTGCATTAATCTTGGAGGACAGGGATCACAGTGGAGTTATAGAGCCAACCAAGAGGATTTAAGGAGCACTTGACACAGAGGCAGTGTTTCTGACTCTGCCTTTGGAGAAAGATTGACTCAAGAGTAAACCATACATTACTGAAAGGGACAGCTGGACTCAAAGCTGGACTAGTAATTCTGCTGGACTGAGGGTGACTGGTACTAAGTTTTGGGGTGCCTATCTGCCCCGATGTGTCCTCCACAGATCCAAGCCCATTTACTTTAGTTTTGGTTTAGATTGAGTTTTCCCTTAGCATAGTCTTGTGACTGATTTAATTCACTGGATAAAGAGAGAAAAATACCTTGACTCCCATTCCCTTGCGCTTTTTATGTTAAAAGAACATTCCATCCCTCCCCCCAAATATTTGTGAGAATTATTCCAATTAATTTCTAGTCTGCTGGTCCTCGTAGCACTTCTAGACACACAATTTATATTCATTTATATAATTTAATTTAGGCACAGTCCAACTTCCAAACCAAATCTGGACAGCTCACAATGTAATAAATAACAAAAATACAATACAAAACAAAACAAAACAAAAGATGATGGAATCTGGTCACTCAGTGTAAAAACATATCTAACAAGCCTCTTCCATCCACCTAAACCAGAGGTCTTCAAACTTGGCAACTTTAAGACTTGTGGACTTCAACTCCCAGAATTCTCCAGCCAGCATAGCTGGCTGGAGAATTCTGGGAGTTGAAGTCCACAAGTCTTAAAGTTGCCAAGTTTGGGGACCCCTGTCCTAAACCAAGGCTTGGGAATTAACTTCAAAGTCTTCAAGGCTTTGAAGAACCTTTATTCTGTCTCAAAACAAGATCTGAAATTAAAATCCTCCCCCCCCCCCACATCCTCCAAAGCATTGGACAAGACATAGCTAAGAGACTTAGATTCGTTAGATTGTCAGAGAGAAAGTAACACTAGGGCATGCGTGTCACTCACCGCATCACGTTGCCGTCACGTGACGTTTTGCAATGTTTTTCCCATTCGCGGAGCTGGGGTGGGCATGGCCTGCACGTGATGCATCCGGTCCACAGGCTGCCAGTTTGACACCCCTGCACTAGGGTTTGCTGGTGAAGGCAGGTAAAGGCAACTACTGTTAAGTAACTGGTTTTTAGTAGCATGTCAATTTCTTCTGAGACAGCAATGGTCTCACCAGTTCTAAACTTATAGCATTGGCCATGAAAATGTTCTGGTCAGCAGCATACCAGACAGGGGGGAAACGATGAATATCCTTCCATACTTGTTGCACATTACCTGACTCCCTGGAAGCCAAGTAAATCTTTTTTTTTTTTTTTTTTGGTAACAAAATTATCAGAACAATTCTTATGAAGTAGTAGTTAGTCCTCATCAGGTTGAGAAGTGTGACCTTCAAAAGAAAAGCAGACAGAATGCTGGAGGCGACATCAAAGATACACAACTGTGTACGTGCATGCAAGACTGTGCTTAAATTCACACAGAAGTGATGAAATGCAAATGTTCGGTACATGCTGGCTTGCTTCTTCTTAATTGCTTAATCTCATGCTTTATATGGATGTCTCTGGTTCCTGCTGAACCAGAGATTCAATTTGCCTTTATATATAAAACAAGCATCTTCCTCTTTATAAAAAAAAAAGCCATTTGAAAACTCCATAATTTATAGGACGAAAGGCCATGTGCAGTGTGACCATGAATATCTAAACTGAGCAAAGTCATCATCAACATGGTTCAATTATCTTTTCCAAAAGTTCTATGCTTTGATTTGCTCTTTTGCAATTTTTGACCTTGTTACCATTCTTTCCTAATCACACTCTGTGTCATCTGTTGTGCCCTTTTATTTGTGGATATTTTAGGATGCAGGAGCCTCCTATATTGCTGGGGACTGGAGAGCACAGGTGCACCCTCTATCTCTTCCTGAGTTTGTGTACTGTTGATGCAGTCCACATTTTATTTTGCTGCAAAGGAAGGTTTGAACTGGCCGGTTTGATCTGCTTGCAGCTATTCTTCCATCTTTCAGCCCTTTAAATGTTTTTTTTTTAACAAGGATCCATGCATAATACATTACTTTTTTAGTCTGTGTCCTATGGAAAACTATTGAGGATGCCAGTGTAATCTATGTTAAGGATTAAAATACTGACAATCAGGCAGAGAGGGATGGGGAGGATTCTGAGACTGGGACCTCTCATCTTGCTAGCAATACATTCTTTCCTTTTGTTCATATTCATTCTTCCAGACAGAAACTACAATTCTTTCATTTGTTTTTAGCAATTAACCAGGGAGGAAAGGGGCAAATAATCTGCAGGTGATTTTTTAAAATATTGGAATTGGTAGACACAGCCATCATACTGTCCAAAGTCATGTTCAAGCATAGATAGCACACATTTTGATAGTTTCGTTTGTTTTAAAATATTATTTTTAAAAACCTTTAATGTACCGATGACAATTAAATTAATATTTTCTGTCAGAACAGCCTTCTGCCCTGAAGGATATAATTAACTGAGTTTTATCTTATGCAAGAGAGCAAGAACACAGGCAGCTTCACACTCCATACAGCAGTTAGAATATTTGTATGCACAAGGCAAATGGCTCAAAGAAGACTATAACTAAGGCTACCAGATCTGGGCCACCAAAATCCAAATAAACTTTAGTTTGCAGCAAAGAGTATTTTTTATGTCTTCTGCAAATGGTATACAAATACCCTGTTTCCCCCCAAATAAGTCATCCCCTGATAATAAGCCCAATCGGGCTTTTGAGTGCATGACAATAAGGCCAAGCGCTTATTTCAGGGTTAAAAAAATATAAGACAGGGTCTTATTTTGGGGGAAACACGGTAATGTACCAGTAATATTTGCTACCGATAACAATAGAATATTCAAAGTCCTTTATACCTAATTCCTCAACAATCCCAATATCATCTCTAGAGAATACAACCTGAACAGCTTTAATACGCTAGAGTACTTTCCCACACTCCAGGAACAAAAGTAAAAGCTTATCCAGATTTTTTTGGGGTGATTAATATCAATTAAGATAAAAGGCTACAAATTCAAATTGCTTCACCCATAATAAGTCTCATTACTTCTAACCTGGATCTTGTTGTGAATAATATGAAAATATTTTATATACAGGTCCATTTCTTCAGCACAGCAGCCAACAATCACAAGGTTACAAAAGCCTTTTAATGCTAGTAATGTGAGTTTTATTCATTCATTGAAATGTTTCTGAATCTTGATTTTCCCAGCAAAAAGAAGCACAAAGGGGCTGGCTTCAGAATTAAAGCTACATGGAAGTGTTATGAAAGTATTTGAAGAGGGTACAGTATTTCATAAATTGCATCAACATCAGTGAAGCATTCTTCCTTGGAGCATTAAAGCAGCCAGATGCTCTGAAAGGCTCCACACCGACGGCTTTGATCCACACTGCACGCTCGGTCCCAGTGGAAGGGTTGTCTGAATGGACACATAATATGCAGACAATCAGGGAAAGCCTTCAAAACGGCTGCAACTAAGCTTTCTGCAAAGGACTCTCTTAAGGTTTCAAGGAGGCGTGCTTGGTCATGCCAGTGCGCTTTGTGAAACAGCCCTGCTGTACCCCATTTCTTAACAGGTGGCAACACCTGGCTGACCTCATAAAGAAAACGACACGTCCACAGAGGGGCCACAAGTTGAGCTCAAAATGGAGACGTTACTGTACCACATACAGTAATCCCAGATAGGTTTTAAAAGTATTCAGTAAGGATACTATAGAATTACACGTTCAATGTTTGTGAAAATAACTCAGTTTTGAAATCCATAATTATACCAATAAAGGAGATAATAAAATAAAGCCTGTATTTTAGCTTTAGATAATAAACATTTTAAAAGACAGAATCAGGGAATAATATGAAAAGCTTTATTCTTTGGTTGACAACAAAAGCCTCCTTGTTAATAACACAGCTGTCTCTGTTCATCTACAGGCACACTATTTGTAACACAGGTGTCATCAAACTGCTACAATAATTTACACATTACACTTGAGTAACCTGATCATTAAAAACCTAATTAATATGAAATTATATCCTTAGTCCAGCAATCACTCTTTTAACCATTTTGTCATCAGATGAATCCAGGCCCACAAAATTGATGCGGACTAGACAAAACCAATAAATACAAGAGTCGCCCTACTCTAAAAAAAAAAAAAAAAACCTTGTGTCAAATCAGTTTAAAGTTAATGATGGCCTCCTTTGGGGAGGGAGGCAATGCATTACTATTAGCCATTTCCAAACTGCATTTCCCAAGCAGTTCTGTGGAAAAGTCGGGTTTTGGCCTCCAGTCTGAAAAACTGAAGATATGGCGGAGACTTCTTTTTACTGGTTTATTCATTTTCTGTTACACACTTTTATCAGTAACAAAGTAATTGCAATTATGACTCAGTTCCTTACCCCACTCTGCTACAGCCACTGTTACCATTTCTATGTTCAACTATGTCAGGAGTAATATATGCATTGCAGAATGGCCCTCTAAAATAAAAAGATAGATGATGGCATACAAGGCATGAGGAACTGACCAGCTACCTTATGAACAGTAGCTGATGGAAGTAGTGTAAATGCAGGGTGGGCCAAGGGGCTGAATGCAAGGAGATTCTTTACTGACCTAAATAGAAAAGACTTCTACAAAAATAAACACTGCTTAATAGCACGTTACCCATTTTAAATGGCTTGGTTTAATTTATTTATTATACTTGCATAGTCTCCCGTCTCATATAAGTGACCGGTCAGTTAACATCATAAAATGATCAATACAATAACAGTTTCAGTATTTTCCATGTTAGTTACAGCATGTAAAAAAGAAAGCAATTTTAACCAAAAAATATTTTTTTAAAAAAATATTCAATGGGAATTATTTATTTCTCAGAAGCAACATAAAAAATAAGTTAGCAAGAGAGGGGTCAAAATCACAATATGCTTCCTTCCTTCACATCCTTTTAAAAGTTAAACAAATGAATGTCATATGAATAACGTTATCCATGCTAGACAGGAAGAATCTCATTTCAACAGCACTGGAGAAGGCTCTGTAATTCCGAAACGCAATGTTCTTGATATACTATCATCACAAGCTATAGCAGGGGTGTCACCCTGCCGGTCCGCGGGCCGGATGCGTCACACATAGGCCACGCCCACCCCAGCTCTGCGAATGGGAAAAACATTAGCGAAATGTCACGTGAAAGCAACTTGACGCAGCGAGTTTGACACCTTTGTGCTATAGAAACTCCCCAGTCTACTTCCCAATTTTTTAGTGTCTATGTGACTGCATAAAAAACAGAATCTGTGAAATGATATATGAATCACACAATAGATGTTTATATTTCATCCTTACCATTTAGCTACGATTTAATATTTCCCACCCCTAATTAATTAATTTGCCAATCTATTAAATCTATTTTTCAAGCCTGCGTACAGTTTTACTGCTGATTTTCTAATTGTGTTTGCCTGGATGTCTATTTGTTTATTCCATGGATTACAATAGCGTAGATTATTTTTCATTTTCTTTTTAAATTGCTAATGACAACATTAAGATGAATAAATGCAGAAGAGCCTCAAACCTAGAATACCAACACCACATCACCCAAGATTTATGTTTTATTATCCAAATCAGGTATTTTTCTCTTTTTCTTTACTTGCTTACTGCTGTATGTTGTTTCTGGTCTTTTACCATAAAGAAATAATTAGAATTTTTTACCTAATCTACTCTCTCCTCTCTTGGAAGAGAAACAGGAAGTCTATGGATAGAAATGGCCACAAATCTGGAGAAGATGCATTCTTTTTCTGGAAAGCACTTGCAATTTCCAAGGAAAACCCAGCAAATGGTTTTATCTATTCAGACAACTACAAAGCACAAACTTTATAGAACTTTCCTATGTTTGAAATCTGTTGAGATCTGATGGCTGTTGCAATCTGTAAAAGTCTTGCCTGTTACGTACTTTGCAATGACCTAACTTTCACTGCTCACAAAAAAAAAGGGAAAAAAGATATGAGTCATTGGTTTAGCTACATTTTCAACACTGACCTTGGTTTCTCTGGCCTCTTGCCTAGCCATTCCCTCAAGCTGTCTCTATTAAGTCTTCTTTAAAAAGAAATATCCTAAAGTACCATTAACAGCAAGGCTCTCATAAACATTTGCGTCAATATCCCACATTGTTGTTTCTACCCACCATCTCCCCTTTCAAATTTCTATCTGATTAAAGTTGAAAACAATTCCATGGGCATCATCAGTATAGAAGTACAGGTAGTCCTTGATTTACATTCATTCACTGACCATTCAAAGTTACAATAGCACTGAAAAAAGTGACTTATGACCACGGAATGGAGCAACTCGTCACGGCCAATTCACCATGGGACAACTCGCTGCGGGACAATTCAACAATTCAATTGAATTATTTAAAATAAATATTTATTTTAATTTTGGTCATTCACATTTCATTCTGTCCCTCCTTTTGCATCCTTTCTTTAATGATTCTATTCCACCATTTCTTTGATATTAGTGTAACTCCTGCCCCGTGGCGAGTTGGCCGCAGTGAACGGTCATAGATCCGTTGCAGCATCTCCAAGGTCACACAATCAAAATTCGGATGCTTGGCAATTGGGCCAGAGGAACATCTACAATGCCCTATGAGGAATATTCACAGATAAACTTTCTCAGAATCACTCTGAGCTACATTCTGGTCTCAAATCCAGTAAGCTGTCTAAAACATGGTTATTTCCTAGTTATCTGGGAAAAGGTCAAACCTGCTGATCCTGAGGATGCTGTGTTCATCTAGATCCACGTGCCTCCCAAAACCTGCCAGGAAATGACAGGTAATTGGGATTAGAAGCTGTGGATAAACAAATGAGGAGTAATTTGCTCAAGCGTAAGAGATTGAGTAGCTGTGGACTCCCATCCCTCTGATCAGGGTCTGAGGTTCTAAATGGGGCAGCATGCCTTCAAGCAGAGTAGGTTTGCAGTTCAGGAGTCCTTCTAGAAGGTTGTCAGCTCCTGTTCAAAGAGCATAGGGCAACCATGACTCAGAGAGCCTTTGCATAAATTCATCTTATATGTCAAATGCACCTATTCTTCATCTGGGGGCCCTTCTCAGGGTTACTCAGGATTTGTCACCCCCTCCCCCTCGTCTGGATTAGTGCCATGTACTCTATCTGCACTGCTCATGAAGACTTGAGAAGCTACAGCTGGTCCAGAATTCAGCCACACAAGTACTTATGAGTATGTCTTGGTACACCCATATAACACAGTTACTTTGTGAGCTGCATTGGCTCCCAGTAGGGCTTCCAGATTTAATTCAAGGTGCTGATTATCATCTATAAGGCTCTTTTCAGTGCACAAAATTGTTTGAGGGGTCTTCATGCTCCCTGAGCTTGCTTGTTTTCTTGCACACGTTTCATTACCTAAACTAGATAACTAGAGTAGCATTGATGGTGTTCCTAGTTTGGTAATGAAACGTCTGCAAGAAAACTAACAAGCTCAGAGGCACCAAGGAGCCTTCATTTCAACCCTGAGCTACAAATATTCTCCTTTATTAGTACAAGGTTATTTGCAAGACTCTTGTCTCCAAGTTATTCTGTTTGTTCCATAAGATCCAAAAAGATGGCCTGCTCTGTGTCATTTCTATCAAACAATAATATTCAACAGGACTCGGAAAGCATGCCTTTTCTATTATGGAACCAATATTTGAATGGCCCAATCCTGCCAAACTGTCCCAAGTCTTGCAGCCTTCTTCGCTTGGCCAGTGGGGCCTGGTGTGAACCCATCTTGGTGATAATTGTGGGCCTTTGAGTCACCCCAAATGTGACGTGCTGTTTTTGTCTGGACAATCTTAATGGATTATTAGTTAGCCATCCAAAGTCATGTATCGACTTATATATGGGCAGCCATATAAATATAAATAATAAATGATTTACACATTTCATGAGGATTTAAACCATTTTCCATAAGATTACCAACATGCTTTCTACATAACCATAACAGCTGATTTTTTTTCAGAAAAGACCTGCTCTGAAAGCAACATATCGAATAGAATTTTAAGTTTGAACACATATTGTGCAACTTCTTCATAGTGACTTACAGATGACAAGGCTTTCCACCAGCAGAGAAGACACAATTCTGAACTCAGCATGCAGATACCTTTTTCTCAAGAAGCCTTGTTTCCGTACTTCATTTCTGTCTTTGGGCCTTATGAAGAATTGTATGTTTTTGTAGTAACTAAACAGGAAAACTGACGTTTACATTTTGAATGAAATAGTCCTCCGGTCAGTGAGACTTCATAACATCTTTTCAAACAAGCTACTTTTAGTACTGTACAATCTATTTTTTTTTTTTAAAGCTGGCTATAGATATTGGAAGCATTCCAAAGGTGAAACTACACAAAGAAAATCTAATTTTAGCTACATATAATTAAATAATAAAGCTAGGGGGAAAATCAGATTTCACTCATGGCTAACTTTTCCTAATAAATACTATTCAAGCTTTAACATTATCCCAAATAATAAAAAAAAAACAAATTAAACAACAGAAAACATATAGCACCTACCATATAATCCTGAAAGAGGTTTGTCCTAGCTCCCCACTGTTGAATACTTCTAAAACCCGGTTTGTAAAGCAAGCTGGAAAGAATGGGGACTTTTCAGGCTTTCTCCACAAAGAGAAATACAATATGCCATACAGAAAAAAATACAAGAGATATACTGTCTCAATTTATTATCCTGAATGAAGTATTTATAGGCTAGAAAATAAATTAACAGCCCTGTTACTTTTTGTATAATGCATTTTAAAAAATAGAAATAAAGATCCCAATTTGTGAGTTCAGTATTATGGCATTTTTTACAAACAGATATTCAGTCAGTTATGTTTTTCTACTTAATTTCAGGGGCCCTGGAATTAGAATTACCAAGTAAAGGCAAAAAGATGCTTTGATTGCACAGAGAGGCATGACGGTAACACCTGCCTGCACCACCTTAAGGCAAGTGTCCATCTCCCCGGGATCACACAGCTGTACTGCATTCTTTGCATTTTCAAAGGTATCTTCCTGCCTTTGAATCTGAAGTCACTGCACAGTCCTAGTATTTTCTATTTACCTGGCCTTAATTTACATCCCATCTCTGATTAAATTTAAGGTAGAATTCAATATGGACCCCCCCCCCAAATCCGAAAACTCTGATTCTAAGCAGCTGAAACTATAGAAAACGGAAATGGCAGCACCTCTAATATAATGTCAGAGATTCTCTGAAATTATACAGAAACTGAAAATGAATCTACAATATTTTCAACATTGGTATTTTTGTTATATGTCATCAACTATCACTGACTGACCAATTTTCTGACACTAGAAGCTAAGACAAGTCATAAAGAAAAATACAAAGCCACTCAAAGAAAAAAAATATGCACTGTATTCCCTGTGCTTCCCTTTTCATATTCACACCTTGCCAGCTACAGTGTCATTTACAGGTAGTCCTCCACTTACAACAGTTCATTTAGTGACTGTTCAAAGTAACGACGGCACTGGAAAAAGTGACATGACTGTTTTTCACACTTTTGACCGTTACAGCATCCCCGTGGTCACATGATCAAAATTCAGGCGCTTGGTAAGTAGCTCGTATTTATGACGTTTGCGGTGTCCCGGGGTCATGCGATCCCCTTTTGCGACCTTCTGTCAGGCAAAGTCAATAGGGAAGCCAGATTCAGTTAACAACCATGTTCCTAATTTAACAACTGTGGCAAGAAAGGTTGTAAAACGGGGCAAAATTCACTTAACTGTCTCATTTAGAAACATAAATTTTGGGCTCAATTGTAGTCTTAAGTCGAGGACTACCTGTACAGTGTCATATCTACAGTCTACAATTCAGAGTATGTTAAAACTAGAGCAAAATGTTTACTACAGAAACAGAATATAAAGCAAGGGTAACTTGCTTTTGAGGGGGGGGAGTTAACGTCATTAACTCCCCCCCTCAAAAAAAAAAGAATCAGTAGTATCTCAAAAGTTAGGAAAAAGAGGAATTTTGGGAATCTGTTTCTACTTAAAAGCAGTTTGGCATTAGAGAACTTTTTAATTTGTTTGGGGAATCTTATTTTATCCACTAGACCACAAACAAATGTAACTTGTTTCATTGTCCCGGGGACTACCAGTAGTTTCAATCAATTCATTCCAGTTTTTCCAGCTTAATAACTTAAGCAAAGGTACTCAGTATTAGGAAGGCTCTTCTTTCCCCTTCCACCAAAAAACCAAAGTTTTTAGTACCAAGCTAGGAATAGGAAGTGCTCCTATCTATGCCTCTTAATCTTCTTTTTACAGTGTTGCCGAGACAATAGCTTTATACCCCATCACAGAAAGAAAGAAAGAAAGAAAGAAAGAAAGAAAGAAAGAAAGAAAGAAAGAAAGAAAGAAAGAAAGAAAGAAAGAAAGGAAGGAAGGAAGGAAGGAAGGAAGGAAGGAAGGAAGGAAGGAAGGAAGGAAGGAAGTAGGTATTCATATATATATTCTAGCACTTTCCAAGCACACCCTTATACAAAAAAGGGAACCATGGGAGAAAATTTAAAAAGCAAACTTATGAAAAACCAAACCTAAAGTTTTGTGCTGACTGATGTTCCTTGCTCAAGAGAAAAGATTTAAAAAACCTCTATTCTGATACAAAAAGAGGATAAATCCTCTTTTGAGTTTCCCCTGAAAAACTAACTATTGTTAATGTACACTTGAGTGACTAAAACAGCACAAAAAATTAAATACTAAGAGTATTTTTTAGAAAACTAAACCAAAAAAACAGTCCACAAAGAAGAAAAGGAGAAAAGGAGAAGAGTGAAGAAATCAGAATTTCTGAAAATGAAAGCTGCTCATCTGAAGGATAAAAGCAGCAAATACTGCATGCATTCAGAACTGGACTTAATAGATTGTGTCTTGTAAGTCTACTAAGAACAGACAGACTGAGCAATGACAACAGAACTTAAAAATTGTTGCCTTTTGATTATTAAAATGCACTGGCAAAGTTATTCAATTCGGTAATTGCTTCTGCAAAAATACAATTAACTTCTGCGCAGGCATTTGATAACAAAATACTTTTCATTAAGAGAAGAAAAAGTAGCATTTATAAAATATAACAATGGTTTTGGATTAGCTTTCAAATGATAAAAGCAAAGCTATAGATTAATCTTCCCAATCACCTGGGAAAGGGACAGTTATTTAGGTGGGTACAAAAGAAATGATAACATAAGAAAGCCCTCCGCTAACTGGGCTATTCTAAATGGGAAAACTAGAAAAACCCTCACCCCTACAGCCACCACACTAGAAAGATAAGATGTGATGTGCAAATTATGAGACTGAGAGGGCCACACTAGGCCATGTTAAAGTATTCTCTCTCTTGATTGTGTGTGCATAACTACAGGTAATAGCATCTGGTCAACTTGCCTTGACTTGCAAATTAAGCAGAGTTAGACCAAACTAATACTTGGATGGGAAACCATCAGGAATGCCAAAGCTGCAGACTAGATTAGGAGGAACACACCCCCCCCCAAAAAAAATCCCCAAACTTTATATGAAGACAATGCCAGACAATTTCCATACTACAAGAAAAACTTCATGAATCTGTGTGTGAAGGCAACAGGCTCAGCTCAAACATCCTTACTTTTGGAAACTCATCTTTCTGTGGCATGTGGAAAGAGTCCTTGGTCTTATGGGTTCATTCTATCCCTCTCTTCAACAAGCTCAAAAGGAAATGACCAATCCTGATAGTCTGTCATTCTGTTTTATTGCAATGATCCAATCCAGACATAATAAACCCCAGTCTCACACACCTTTCCTTTCCAAGAATCAGAAGTCAAGAAAACATGGCTTTCCAGCTTCCAACATCATGTTGCAACTGTTATGCCAAAACTCGGAGCTCTGTGGCTGGATAAAACTCAGTAAACAAACCAGACTCTGAAACTGGTTTAAACAAACCATAATTTCTGCACTTTGGTTTTAATAGGAAACGTGATTTATTTGAAATTGCAAGTTTCACATTTCCTTCCCTGGCATGCAAAACAGAAGGAAAAGGAAAGAAGGAGCTACAGTATAACCACAACTCACTCACAGAGCAGGAATCCATGGCTTCCTGTTATGTACAAACTGACCCAATCTCTAGTTGATTACACACAGGGCAAGAGATCCTATGTTGAAATAACCACAGGATATCCCAGTCCAAACAATACCTTTCTAGGAAGTTAAATCATTATCCAAATTGGCTTCTTACAAGTTCATAGTTCTTCACGAGTAAACTCTGCCAGCATTCAGTATAAATTTAGGTTAACGTTTAAAATATGCTAATCTAGCTAAAATAATTTTAAAATGTGTGCAAAGCATTTCTTTAACAGTTAGGTTACATTAACATTCAGAAAATCCCCCAACTTGTCTATCAAAACAAAAATAGAAAAGTATTACCATTTATGATTAAAATGGCTGCAAACTGAATGTCTCCTTAGAAGACACAAAGATTTAGTCTCTTCTGGTTTGAAATTATTAAAACTGGCTCCTAATACCAGGCCATTTCCTTGAAAACAGGATATTTCATCACCACTGGACTAAGGTAACCAGGTACAATCAAGAACAAAAGCTCTTAAATACTTAATTAGTTGTGGTGCAGAGAAGGGAATTTTAGCAGGTGCAGTTGTTGCCCATATCAACACAGAAAGTAGCATGGGTCACCAATTCCCCATTCAGTTCATTAAATGCTTAATACTGTCTGGCACTTGGAGCACTTCTGGGGAATGGAGGACATCTGTGTCCTCTCTTAACCTTTATTCACTGACAGTCTGCTTTATATAAATGATGGCTAGGGTTTTTAAAATCAAATTGTGGTTGGCATCTGTTAACTCCCCGCAAAGGTGGAGATTGCCTTGAAGGTTGAGAAAGATGGAGGAGACACTGCTGCATCAAAACAAGTCCTAAGAATTGCAAAGAGAGGGAGAATCAGATAATGGTTTCTATCACAGGATCCTGAATACACAAGCAGCTACACACAATGGAAACAAGTGTTGTCTTGCTAGTTATATATAGATCCAGCACCATTAAGATTTAAGCCAAGAGTTGTAGTATCAGGCCTACAGCAAAAATGAAAGCAGTTGTGACAAACTGAATAAGCTGACTTGAGTCCAGAGGGAAGACGATAAGGGCAAGGAAGCAATCATTCATCTTTCCTCATAACTAGAATGAGATTTGCCAGACAACACAACTGAGCAAATTAATATTACCTTCCTTTCTTTCTGTTTATAAATTTAATCATGCCATGTATATACTGGTTATTGTTTAAGGATGTTGTTAGGGGAAAGAAAATCTAAATTACTTCCAGATGTGGGTTTCGGGGTGGGAAAGGGGATTGGAAAGTTTGCAGTACAGATGTTCATCACCAACAATGCACTCCAAAATCACAACTGATAGCATTTCTACTATACAGCATTATCTGGACTCAGATCTTACGCCAACTGTAAAAGCGCCCAGCGTTTATCATGTGCATATTGTGTTCATTTGCAATAAAACAGGGAAGGAAAGGGAAGTACTTTCCACAAAGTAGCCCAGGTAATAGTTGACTTACAACAGTTCATTTAGTGACCAGAGTTACAACAGCACTGAAAAAAGTGACTTATGATCATTTTTCAGTGTTACCTTTGCAGCATCCCCCTGATCATGTGATCAAAATTCAGATGCTAAGCAATTGGTTCATATTTATGACCGTTGCTATGTCCCAAGCTCATGGTCCCTTTTGCGACCATCTGACAAGCGAAGTCAATCGGGAAGCAAGATTCACTTAACAACCGAGTTATTAACAACTGCAATGATTCACTTAACAACTGTGGCAAGAAAAGTCATAAAATGGGGCAAAACTCACTTAACAAATATCTCACTTAGCAACATAAATGTTGGGCTCAATTGTGGTTGTAAGCCGCTGACTACCTGTATTGTGCACCACAGCACTTGGAATAAAACAGGGAAGGGAAGGAAGCCTTCCCCAAAGTACGGGTAGTCCTCGACTTAAGACCACAATTGAGCCCCACATTTCTGTTGTTAAGCGAGGCATTTAAGTGAGCTTCGCCCCATTGTACGACCTTTCTTGCCACAGCTGTTAAGCGAATCACTGCAGTTGATAAGTTAGTCACCCGATTGGTAAGTGAATCTGACTTTTGCTCGTCAGAAGGTCGGAAAAGGGGATGATATGACCCCGAGACACAGCAACAACGGTCCTAAGTATGAACCAGTTGCCAAGCCTCTGAATTTTGACCCACGGGGATGCTGGAAAGGTCGTAAGTGTGAAAAAACGGTCACCAGTCACTTTTTTCATTGCCGTTGTGACTTCGTTACGGTCACTAAACGAACGGTTGTAAGTCGAGGACTACCAGTAGTCCTAGTTAATACACAACCAACCGTGCAACGAAGAAAACGCCAAGCAGGACCAAGAGAGAAAGATCAACTAACCGGGTTCAAAACCAGGAAGGGGGGGTTTGCAGGGCTGGAAACCGAGGGAGGCGTAGCAGAGAGTCAAAGGCTAAGTTTCAACCCGTGTCTCGTTTCCTTCCCCCGTCCGCCCGGGGGTTAACCCGGAGGATGCAAGGGCAAATCAGGGCTTTTTTTTTTTTTCCCCCTTCTTCCTTCGAAAGACACGACGGTCCCCGGACGCCTCTTTCCAAGAACCAGAAAGTCTTCGCGGGGAAGAGGAAGAGGAGCCGCCGCAGAAACCTCAACCGCTTCCGCTCCGTCTCCCCGAGCGCCGAAGGGGGACGCGGTCCGGGTTCGCTCCGCTTCGGGTCGGAGTCCCGGAGGGGGGGGGGAACGGCCCACAGCCGGGCCTGCGCTGACCCACCGCCCTCCCTCCTTCCCTGCCTCCCGGGCGGGGGTCCGCAGGTCCAGCGAGCCGCATGTCCGCCGCTTCCCTTTCCCCCCCCCCGGCCTCTTTTCCCTGGAGGGGAGGGAGAAGCCGGGTCGAGAAGCCCGAGGGACCCGCCGGGAAGGGGCGTCCCTGCCCCCGCCCCCCCCCACGCCGTTTCC